>JAHLJT010008756.1:101269745-101637245 GCA_031308135.1 Acheta domesticus
GCGTATTCTCTACTAAACTAGCAGTAGCACTTTCGTATAGTGTTCTTCGTTGGCAACGTTTGTAATTATTTTTTAAATAGCACGCGCATTTCATAAAAGACGATTCACATTTAATGGGTGTCAATTCAATCATTTATTACAGTATTCCTTTTAGGAGTGTTCAAAAGAAGAGATTTTTAAGGAATTCTTTCTATCCTGATACAAGAATCATGATAATCAACAAAGTCAGCTAACAGGTCTCCATTACCATTTACTAAAAATATTATATGAAATAATGATCCCAGGTAAATCATATTTAAGTTCACAAAATTATAGCCGTGCACATAATGATGGAAAATTCATTACAGGAGTTGGGAAGAAATTCCTTGAGGACAATTCAATATTTCTTCCCGTCTCTTGTTGCAAGCTTCCTGCTATCAGCCGCCGTGCGCGTTGTTCAAATCCTGTTGTTTCCCTTCTCTCGCGAACACCAAACCGAGTGGCTAATTGCTCGTCGCCGCCGCTGAATCGACTTCGTTACCAACCCCCGCCTCGCCTCGCATCGCCTCGGGCGGTTCGGTGGGAGCCTCGGCTCCGCTGGGTGGCTGCGGGGGAGCCATCTGCCCGGGCGACTCCCACAGGCTGCTAATGAACACGACGGTTGGGGACTCGCTTCCTGTCTACTTCGGATTCGACGGCTCCTGTTTACGGAAACGAGAGCTACACTCATCGCCATCGCCATCACCGCCGCCGCCGCCGCCACCTCCGTGCGAGCCGCCGCCGCCGCCTGCGCTGCCGCCGTTGCCGCCGATCTCGTTAGCGTGGGCCCAGAGTGCCGCGCTCCACCCAACCCGCCCCTCCCCGCCCTCCCCCGCCCCCTCCACTGGCCGCCTCCCAAATCCTTTTTTCCGCCAGCGGAGTACAACGAGTCCGGTTCCTCGTCGCAGTCCCTTCGCTCTCCCAGGGCGTCTCGATTAGAGATCTCCGTTCCGGAAACACTCCTGCTCATTATCTCATTGGCTGAAAACGACCCATCGAGTTCCCGATTACAAATCTTCAAGTTGTAAAAGTGTCAGAGTACACTAAAATGTCGGTTTGTAAATCTTTACATAATTATGAAATACAAATCTCTTCTTAATGGAAACGAAAAGACTCGCGAAAGTGTTGCTGTTGCTAGACTTCGACATACAAGGGTACGTGTATCGCCAATATAAGTTTCCGTTTATTCTGTGTCTTGTGAAGGAGATAGAGCTCTTTGCGTTCCAGGCTAAATGGATCTGGAAAATTCGATATAACACAGTTACATAGAGGAGGATAACCTCTATCAGACTTTGAGGCCAGCGAGACCATTAAAGTTACTTACGGATGAATCCTATGAGCTGCGAATGGAAATGTTAACTTTAGGAAATATGAGAAGTACAAGAAAAATGCATGTTAACTGCAATATTGACATTCAAATAGAGGAAAAGAAAGTATTCCCGCTAAACAACTAACAAACTTTTTGGAAACTGGTTGATTGATTGATAAAGAGTTTCCGGGCGCGTCAATTGCTAAGGTCATTAGACCCGCAAGTGTAGAACATGTTTCTATTGAGGGAGGTGGCGGTTATCAGTCCCACTGGATTGCGCGATTCGGCGGCGATTATACGTTCGGCTGACGGTATTTTCCACAATATTATCTCCCACCAGCGGGACACCGCCCCAGCCAGGGCAAGCTCTAAGCTCCTATTTGGTCGCCCGACATGTGCGGTAGAGTACTGCATGTGTGTAAGAGGTGAGGTTGGGAAAAGAAAGCGAAGAGAAGATAGCGCCCGTTTGTTACGGTCCGAAATTCACCTGGTGTTGATTGAATAAACAACAGAAAACTACAGTAGCTAAGCAGCTAGTGTCGAAAATCCGGCCACCGTCGGAACTCGCATCCTAGGGCCTTCCAGTCAGAAGCACTGCAGTGGCAGCCATAATTTTGAGGCCACAAGCCACCTATGCTGGTGAAATATAGTTGAAATCTTACCCGTGATAAAAATGTTTTCTCTCCAACTTGTTGAATTAGACTCCCATATCTCTTGAAACTCTATTCCATTCTCCTTAATTTGTAAGTTTGAAGTAACGTTTTAAATGTGGCATATTTTTTCCCTAAAAAATTTTAAGTACGAAATTTACTTTTCACAGAATCATCGTATTTTTTGTGGAGGTACCCTTCCTTTCAAACTCTACCATATTTTCGAAATTACATTATCAATGATACACTTTAGTTGTTTGTTTCAAAAATATTCATTAAAATAATTTTTCTGGTTATTTTGATTGATTCAGAATAAAATATTCTTTATTCAGAATAAAATATAAATATATATTTAAAAATACGGGCTTGATGATATAGTAGTCATAGTGTATGATTTACACTCTACCAACTCTCTTCTCTTTTCAACTTAAATATAAGCGTTGAATTCCATTAATTCTTTATGTACTTTGTAACCTCTCTTATAAGATAAACAAAATACAATAAATCTGTATTAAAGTATCTGGTAAGACTTTTCTCAACATTTTGAAATGTGTTTGTGCTTTACATTTTCCTGTGGAATACGTTGGAGAATATCCGAGAAGCGTAGAGCGCAAGGTGCCTTAAGTTGCTTTCAAAACAAGACGGCCTAAAACTCAATGTACCAAGAAAGGTCATTCAACTAGGAAAAAACAAAATAAGCCTTTTGTGAGAACAAAATTAAATATCGCTTCTATCTATGATATTAGATCATTTTGTAAATAACGACGTGTACTGCGATTTCCTTACTTTTCTCCATGTTAAGAGATTTATTCTCTCTTAATGAAAAACACTCGAGGCCTAAACTTTTCTCTTACAAAATAAATTGAATTACGAATACATCTAACAATTCAGGAAAAGATGTCGTCAACGATTTCTCCAAATGAATGTTTTTCAAATAGCAGAATAGCGAATCTAACTTTGTTACGATTGGTTATGACAATCGTAACAAAGTTAGGTTAGCGAGTTCAATTAACTATTCCAACTAGTTGCCATGGATACCGGTCAAATACAGAAAGCAAAAAGTGATGCCCTGCTCTCGAGCATATACTAAGTGTGACTGCAACCAGCACCGTAGGGAGAAACTAAAGCCTCTAGAATGGTGTCCAAATTGCCAATGACGTCACGATGAATAGGCCAACGCCTGTCCCGCAGTAGGTCCATGATTATAATGTTAAGTTTTATTACATGAGAATATGTTTTGAAAACCAGTGTCGTTAGAAGTGAATTTTCAAACTTGTACGAATGCAGTAAAGCAACATTTTAAACGAATTGCGTAAGTTTTTTTTTTGTATAACAGAATTATAAATTTATAAAGAAATCAAAGTAATTTTGGGAAACAACTTTATTGTGACGTCACAGATAGTTGAGATTTGTGCGAGAGAACGGTCGGCGGTTTACCGCTACCTCCCCAGGAGTCTCTCAGTGATAGGTTGATGTGTGACGTCGCAGTTACTTTCGCCATGAACCGCAAATGTATCGTAATCTGTAACGTAAGGTATCCTTTTATGAACGATTTCTTGTAACAAAAAAGATCATTTAAGATGCTGGAATGGAAAAAAACTACTGTCATATGGTTTTTACGAAAAACATTTATAGATTAGTTTTATACTTTTGAATTTGGAACACGCCAATGACAATGTACCATGGTAAAAATTATGGAATGTTAAATATGAACAATATTCTTTTCATTTATGTTCTTAAAAAGCAAACATGTCTGTAAATTTCAAACCTGTCAATAAGTGGATAATACTGTAATTCCGTTATAACTAAAGGTCTTGAGGAGGAAAGAAGCTAGCGAATGTTTGGAAATGGGGTCATGGAAAATGATCCATTTGGGCACTGGTAAAATAAAATAATATTTCTATGAAGATCGCGTGCTGCAAACCATAAATACACACACAATTCTGGATTTCTCTTGACTGTCAATAGCTGCATCAATTATGCTCCCTCCTTTATTATCGATAATGGATTTAACATGTATTTCATTGATCAGTAAAAATACCCTTTTGTCTGTCCCCCTAAACAAAATGTCTCCTAACATAGAAAATTTGCCTGATATGTACTTCGGTAACATCAGGGAACCTTGTTCCAAAAGCTGATCGAAATACTACTGTTAAGTGACTTCACAGTTTAGTCGCTGGCAATGAAATGTAATAAGATCTGAGAAAATGATAAGTATGCAGAGAAAAGGATTGTAGCAAACTAAAGAAAACGAAGAATTGTCCTGAATATCTAGCACATCTTCTGAGGATATTCAAAAGACGGACTTCTTCTCTACTTTCTAGATACTGCTTATGCAGTTTAGAGAAAGTATTGTAATGGAAAAAAATGTCGAATTCGACAGAAAAACTACCGGACCCTTGTAACGAAAAGGTGCATAAATCGTACATATACATACAGTGAATTACTTCCATTAACACGTATATTGTCCGAATAATATTTCTGTCTACTTGACAGCTGGGGTGTGGTAGAGCAATGTTGCCACTTACTCGGGCGGCAGATACGTAGTCGTGTGGTTGTTCTTACATCAAATCACAATAGTAGCAAGAAATCAACCGCAATAAGCGCACACAACAGTAGACGACACAGAACCGCACACACGATGCATAACCAAAGAAGTAATGGCGTTGTTCCAAATGATAACTTACGGTTGCTTTGCGCTATGAGATTTCAGTTTTTTCTTAAACACACGAGGGAACAAAAAAATTATTTTCATACCTCCAGGATAAAAGTAGGTGATTTCAAAGGAAACGATCACACTGATTTCGAAAATCATTTAAAACGTTTCTATCACGCAAGGTTCAAAAGATATAAACATTGTTAGTATTTGAAATAAACAAAATCCTGTACTAATTTCCACATTGTCACTCCGATTACATTATTACAAGATTGTATAAGCATGCTTCATATGATGTAAGATCAACTTAAAAATGGAATATCGTCCAATAATATGCATAGTGGTTTGTTGGTATTCTCTACAGCTGAATGACAATCATTTGAATTTTCCATACAACCACAACCTAAGGTTCGTTGTACAGGTGACACAACATTGGTGAGCAGCTCATGGTTTGTCCTGATCACAAACACAACAGGCAAAGTATAAAGAATACGCAAGTTTTGTAATTTCATTTTTTTTTCTTTGAAGTTTGAGTGTAAATATTCCACACACGTAACAGAAGATATCAGGTTGATTCGGACACTTTCTATGTGAAATGACAATTTGTATTTTATCGATCTGATTCACTTCTACCGATCTTGGGTCGAATTTCACTTTAAAAAAATCACAGAACTATACTGTATTAATGTATTTGAGGCGCCCGCAAACCAGACACGAATTTCACGCGCACTGCTGTTACAGTTCCGCATGACACTGACTCAGAATCCGCCACCCCAATAGTTGGATACTTGTATATTTGCGATAAGGTAAGGAGCTAAAATAATTCCTTTCGGTGACTGATGCGCAATAGAAAATATGAGGATGCACGTGACTTGTTTTCAAAACATCAACTAAGCCCTATTAAGATTCCTAAGACCTATTTGTAATTGAGCGCGACTACCAGACGCGAGAATAAAGACGGCAATCTTCGAAAACGATAAAAAGAACACGGAAGCCTAATTTTGTTGATATCTCATCAAAGGGATATAAATGAACTGACAAATACTTTATTTTTAAATAGATTTTATGCGTATTGATACTGCAATATCTTATTAGTGCAATTAAATGCTTTTGCATTAATAGCATAATACGGTATGACACGGAATAAAGATACGGTATATTTAAAAACTGTGACATGATATGACTTTTTTATTGTGATATTCGTAATCTACGTATAAAATTGAGTATGTTGCGCATTCTACCTTCCTGGTGTGGTTTGTGTTCTCTACTGTAATTATCGGCAACACTGCAGTGTTGTGCATCATCATAATTTGAAGCCTCTGATTGCATAATGGAACCTCCTCTTCCCTGTTAGCCGGGAGCTGTTAAGCAGACAGAAGTATTATTCGTAGTATAGTCAGAATACATGCTCTGTGAGTCCTTGATAAAAATTGATTTACGGCAAAATGTTTGTCCGTCTGTCTGTTTGTGGACAACGCTAGCGGCTAAACCGTAGGCAGTGTTTTCTCTAAAATTGATATTCCCCAGTCGATATTTGATGTCGCGGTCCCTTCGATTTGAAATGGATATTTTAATTGATAAAGTGATGCTTGTCTCATTTTCGGTGCTCTCTCCGTATTTTCGAAAATTGGAAAAATATTCAAAATACTAAATTCGAATTTCCCGCGCTTCGTTTGAGGTGGTGTCAGACTGTAAAAGTCGTTTGAGAGATGCGTGGTGACAGTTGAATGTTCTGAAAATCTCTTCTCATTGTTTAACTTAATTTTAATTAACCTAACATATTATCTTAATATTGCAAATCGTAAAAAATTAGTAATTTAGTTAGTTTATTAGTATTTATTTATCAGCAATGTTTTAACACAATCTTTCACTCTTTTCCTATCAATCTCCGATTGAAGAGTAGCTTACACTACAACTTAAAATCAACATGTAGTAAGCATTTATCTCGCACCTCAAGAAAACAAGTTTAAAGTGTTTTTAAATCATTCCTCCAATTAGCTTTTACCCAGAAACTACTTTAATCTTTCTCGGTATGAGCCGGACACACTAACAGTTGGGTCATTCCGATAATTTTCATTACAATTTGGTTGGTCCACAGAACTTGAATGGCATTATTTCGTAAACTTGTATGTGCAAAAATAAGGGTTAGCATAGTTCAGCATTTTTTATTATATGTATACTATGCCATTACGTAAGTCACAAACAGTGCATATGCAATTTGCACTACATTAAACAAGGAGCCTTGTAACATGATTTTACACTACAAATAAATAATTTGTTTACATTTTCTAATTTTAGGACTAGGTGAGACCGGGCTAGTTGTGACAGGGGCAAGTTCTGACATCATGTTTACCAACCGATCCAATTTGTGGTTATGTATGACATACGTTTTTAAGATAAAACTGTTTTCGACAGAACTCGGAAAGAAACTGATAATAACGTCCTTTGTACAGCATCTACTGAGCCGAGAGCCAGTACTTTCGGTTACTGTGAATTTTGCAGCCCTCGTTAATTAAATACTCCTCAGAATGCCAAATGAGGTTTGTTACATTTAATTTCAACCGATTCGTCAGAAATGTAATATGTACAGAATAAAAAGAAAGATACTTTGAACGAAAAACTTCTTCAAACTCTTTAAGAAAACATAGCAGCGAAAGCTTTTCCTTAAGACTTCGCACTAATGTAAATTTATTTTATTAAAAAAATAGTCGGTGAAGGACAATATTTTTTACCATTTTAAAGAACAGAAGTGTTACTTTTATTTAATTTTTTTGCGGGGGGAAGTACTTCGCCATGGTCGAATAATAGAACAAACTGCCTTAACTAGTAAGTCGCCTGGACCCGCCAGGTGCAATAAGTTAAAAAGAGAAGGAAACAACCTCATACATCCATGCGGCCGGCAAGTAGCGTGTTCTGACCACTTCCAAATATTTTTTTTCTCGTAAAACATTCGGAAACTTTCGACTGCACATCTTCGGTGTTTTCCAACCAGTTACTTGCAAGTCCAGAAGCAGTCAAGGTGAAACTTCGGCCCTGACCAGTTTCCACTTTGATGATCACTTTGCGGCTTCTTCGAACACACACGTGGCTCGCAGATTTTACCAGTTCGAGTCCTGCTCTACTGGAATAAAAGTATAGTTCACCCGTTACCAGTTCCACCGCTACTCTGTGCGTTCAACAGTCTCCCGCGACGTCAACGCCCTCAGGACCGGAGTTTCAACTGTGGCAAAGGCATTGACCGACATTATCGGCGACCAACACGGCACCGTCACCGACCAGCGAGCCTTTCACACAGCCCCTGCCGCGGGGGCAGTGCGGCCTGCAGCTGCGCTCACTGCCCACCTTCGCGCCGAAGAACACTTGGGTTTTGTAACGGGCCACGCGACGGCGCAGACACACTCATTATACAGGTTCCATTACGACAACTATAAGTAATTGTCCAAACGCTAGAAGAATATAGTTGCGGGTCAAGTAAAAGGCATGTTCTATTTGTAATGTAGACGTCATATGACTGTACGCCACTCAACACGTTATGGAGAGTGCGTTAAAGAACGATTGAATTGTGATTTGTTGTTAAAACCGATGAATCAGACATGAAAAATATGCTTCCGTTAAATCAAATGCAAGGCACTATTACGACAACTAAGAGTAACTGTGCAAACAGTAGAACATTAAGATACGGGGGTCAAGTAAAGGGTAAGTACTATTTGCAACCCAAACTTATCACAGTAGATGACTCATGCGTTGAAGGAGAGTGTTTGCTTGCTTAGTGATTCAGGGCGCGCCAACGGCTGTCATTAGTTCCGTAAATGTAGTGCATGTTTTATCGTGGGAGGTGATGGTGATCTTCCCCTACTGATGAGGGTAAGCCTTCCCCTGATAATGAGATTCGGTGCCGACCTAGCAGTCAGTCTGGTCGAGTTTTCCCCAACCAGACATCTCCCACCTCCGAGGCTCCGTCCTAGCTGGGACAAATTATAAGAGAGTGAATTATCGATCAATTGAATTGCTCTTTGTCATTAAAAACGAAGAATCTTAAGTGAAGGGCGAGACTCCATTCAGCCAAGGGCTAAGCCCCATCTAAACGCTACGAGAGCATAGTTGCAGATCAGGTAAAAGGCGTGTACCATTTGCAATGTAAAGTCATACGCCATTCATTTGACATATTGAATGAGAGTGTATTTTCGAACGATTTAATTGTGGTTTGTTGAACACGAAGAATTCTAAGTAGATAGCGAGTTATAAGCGGAGATGTGAGAAAACGGCTGGCGGCGTGTTGCCTGTTTTCTCACAAATGGTCCGAAGATTCGGTGCAAAGACATTTCTAGAAAACAACTAAATGATTAATCGCCGAGGTCGAAGCGTTTGTGTGGAGCATTCAAAAAAATCTGCTCGGAAGAGGAAAAAGGTTGTCGCCTGTCTATGTTCAGACGTCGGGCCTCCGAACTTCCACTTTCTCTGGTCCTCATTAGTGAGATTATGGGCGGCTCGTCGCATCGCGCTTTATTCGCGTCACCGAGAGCGAAGACGCCGTTCCGAGGGCGAAAACGGCTTTCTCCTGACGCGGCGTAAAACCCTTATCTGCGACTGCACCCCTCGCCCAACATTCGCCGTCCGCCGATCGTCGCCACTCCCCGCCACCAGCTCCTTACCCCAGGGGCAAAGCCAAGGTAGCGCGTGCACAAAGTACCAGGAGATTGATTGGTTTAATGTTTCCGGATGCGACTACTGCTCAGGTCATTCGTCTCGTACGTGTAATGCATGATTCTATCGCGGGAGATAGCGGTGATCTTTCCTAGCTGGACGGCGAGATCCGGCGGCAACCTACACGACGACTAGCGAGGTTTACTCTAACCAGGTATCTACCACCAGCGGGGACACCGTCCCAGACGGGTTAATCTCTAAGTCCCTGACTGGTTTCCCGGCATGTCTGGTAGTGTAGTGCATGTAATTATGTGTGTGTGTGTGTGTGTGTGTGTAAGTAAGGGATGAGAGTAGGACAAGGAAGAGAATGGAAATATCGCGTGCCCGTTTGTTATGATACTGCTCCGGCATTTGCCTGGTTTTGAGAGAAGGACACCACGACCGGTAATCTGCCACCGTCGGGACTCGAACCCTATGACCTCCCGTTCAGTGGCATCATCCATTGATGCTCTGAGCCACTCAAGCCGGTAAAGTACGAGAGAGATGCTGAGGACACTGGAAAAAGATATGCGTAATGAGCGGACGGGTATTTCGGAGATGGAATGGAAGGACGCTGGCAGAGGATGACGACGACAGGACCAGATCCGAGGAGGCAGCGGAAGGATTTTTGAGGAGGATGTCAGTTAGTGATAGCCTAAGCAAGCATTAGCAGTTAATGCGAAAGTGACGGGATCAGCAACGGAATAAAAAAGACGTCTACCGGAGTGAAAGGAGGAGGACCCAAACGGCCCGCGCGGTGGTCCTGCCGAAGCCCCTTGAAATGTGCAGAGGGCAGCCCGAAAACAAGGATCGGCGGCGGAGTGGCGTGGCGGGGCGGGGCATTCGGTTTCTCCGGCGTGTCGCCCGGCCAGACGGGTCGGCGGGCAGTGGGCGGTGGGCGGCGGGCGGCGAGCAGTGGGCGAGCGGGCGAGTGCGTGAAGCAGGTGCCGGCGGGGGGGGGGAGGCGGCGGTGGGGGGCGTGTCGGGCTCCGGGGGCGCGGCCGCTCACTATAAAGCGGCGCCCGAGCGAGCCCCCTGCAGTGCACTCGGAGCAGCGTCATGGCCTCCCGCACGGTGAGTAGCCAAGGCCACGGACGACCTCGCGCCTCGCTCGTTCACTTCCGCTTAGTGCTCCATTCAGTGCTCGAGAGGACATCATCGGCGCCATTTGCGGTATCTGAAGCATCTTGGGTTCATCTTCTAACTGTGGCGCCACAGCCCAAATTGAGATTTAATTTTTAAGTAATAATTACGGGTTATTCATATTTGGTAAATCAGTGCACCCGAAGCTTGAGACTTTATTTGAGAATGGCTGAGATTTGATATTGGAGAAACGATTTAGATACAATTGAGACTTGGTATTTGAGTACACCTGAGGCATTGAATGTTCATCATTTGGTGCTCAGCTCAAATCGAGGCCCCGTACCACAGGAGTTGTTCTAGATCATGGCTAATGGGCCATATAACAGATGGCAATCACCCGACCGGCGGATCACCCGATTGGGGATCACATCGTCCGACAATAGCAGTGAGCGGAAAGCAGTGAGGTTAGAATGGGGAAGGATCGGGCAAGCATTAATCGCGCAACTTTTCTTGACCGATGGCTTGGAGAAATGCGGGTAGATTGGGGGTATTAGTTACATCAGCCACTAGATTTTATGGAGCAATGCCAATCTCTGAAATATCAGCCATACCTTCGCAACTTTCTCAATAATTTGAGTTCTAATTTTTCAGGAGTTCGAGGTATCTCCTGTAATGGATCTGGATCTGATTTAGCCATTTCTTTAGATTTTGTTTAAAAAAGTACATCAGGAGTTCTCAGTTTCAACAGTAAATAGATTTTATTACGCGCCAATGAAGATGTGTTTGGAATGTCATCAGTGCTGGCTGCGAGCATTTGCCTTCAACTGTTTTTTTCAAGGGAGGGGGAAGCAAGGTTATCGGTCAAGAAAAGTTGCGCAGGTAATACCGTGTCCTGGTGAGGCATCTGCAATCGATCGGAGGGAAGTTTGGAAATCAAAGCAGCCGGCATTTAGAATTCTCTTTCAAGCGGAGGTACCATCCGCCCAGTCGGAACTCGAGTCTTCGACTTGCCGGTCAACAAAACGTCAGTGAGGAGTAGCAACTACTATATTACTGCCCGGCCATTCGGCTGTCACTTATTATTTTTGCCAAAATACTGAATAATTATGGTTTTGTGAATTTGATATTCTCTTCTCGCCATGATGTGTAAATAATATCCATATAATTCATGCAGTATAATTTTAACAGTACAAGAGATTATTATACAATTCTAACGCATGATCTCTTCAAGGCATGTTACACATAAATACTTATCATGCATCATCGTTATCATTATTGTCGCGTAATTACTTCTTCACACTTAGACCATATCTGCTGAGATTCGTTAATTGATAAGCACGACTAGCTGGTTATAGTGAAAAATATTAACTTTGAAATTGAATTGAAGTGCTCTTCTAATTGGAGAGATTGAGCATCTTCATTGCTGGTTAAGAATTTTTGATGGATTCAGAACTCACAGCAAAGAAAGTTTGGAAGCATAGTCAATGGCGTGGCCAGAAGAGAAATATATGATTTTGAAACAGAATTGATGTTTGTAACAAACGATTCGGAACCAAGTTTAATAGTAGACGTATGTAGCACCCAACATAAATTCGCATATTTTGAACTCTCTTAAACCGGCATGTTTTGCAAGCTCCCATATTTTGAAAGCTCTTAACTCGTAACTTTCGTTTTCGATCCTGTTCTTGAAATGGTTAAAAATGTTCATTACATAAACTATGCCGTAGTTTTGTTTGAAAATATTTCAAGACTTGCAGTCACCTGCTTCATGGTTATTATAGAGGTATTTAGTCCTCCCTTGCTGCTTCTTATTCGTCACCGTCAACATAATCATCATTATCATTTTTTGATACGCAAATAGGCCGTCTTGGACCACGCGTGAATCATCGTGCACTTACCGGGGCTCTTTAACATTATCTCGGTGGCAGGTGAATGTAATTTATCAAGGGATCAGCATTTCACTGGATCCTATTTTCATCCTTCAGGGGTGTTAGCCCTGAGGTATGGAAGATGAAATGATGATCATAATGAGGAATGAAAAGACGACTCACAGATTGAGACAACACAAACACACCCATGCACGAGGAATGTTTCGAACTCACGATCCTTCCGTCCGAGATCGCCACAGCACTACTGGCTTAGCGATCTCGGCTATCCGAGATCATCATCATCATCATTATTATTATTATTATTATTATTATTATTATTGTTAATAATAATATTATTCCTCTTCTGCAGGACTAAAGATGATACGAGTAGGTTGAATATAAAATATATTCCAAGTTGCAACCAGTTTCCTAATGAGCAGTTCTAGGAACTCTCGGTACCTCTACAATACTTTGCGTAAAAATTTGGGCTGTTTCCATTAAAGAAATGTCTTGCACTTCCCAGCCTTTTGAATGTACTTAAGTTTAGTCAAGTTATTACATAAATTTTGCGAAACAAATTACAAAGCTCCGATAACTATCGGAACGACCTATGATTTTACGCCCCACATTCGGATGATTTCGATTTTCCAATTCTTGTATTTAAGACGTTTCACTGCCTCCCTGGTTACGACGTTCTGATCGAACGACACAGCCACATCTACAAGTAGACAAGTTTTTCTCTCCAAATCTCGGATAATAATATTCCTTTTTTTCCGCTATCTTGCTCAGTTTGAATTTGTTGGTTGTACAGTATTGTACGTCACCGGTTTTGGTAAGTGTTCCTACCACTTGGAGCATGTGTTCAGAAATTCGAGAGCGGTACAGATCTGTCAGTGGAGGTAACCACACCCTGTCGTATCTTTTCAAGTATTCGGTCTTTGCTAGAATTGAACAAACTGAGACGATATGATTAACGGTTTCTACTTGTTCCCGGCAAATGAGGCATTTATCATCTTGGGAAACTTTGAGAACCGCTTTATCATAATGTCTTATTGTCAATGCCTCATCTTAGGCAGCTATTACAAGTGCTTCCGATTCTGGCTTCATTCTTCCTCTTTAAGCTAGATAAATAATTGATCTTCATTGATCAGCTCCATTATTTTTAGACATTATCCATGGAGTGGTTTGTCTCTCCCCGATTTCTTTAACAATTTTTGTTTCTCACATTTCATGTTAAGCACCATAAAAAGTTCAGTGTCTGTGTTATTCTGCGTGTCTTACATAGACTTTTCCACAATTCTTCTTGCAACACTAACAATGCCTATGTTTCCCATTCTTCAGTCAGATTTCATAGCCTCATTAGTACGGCATCTTGATGACTGACTACATACTTTCCCATCCCGACTATTCCATTGTGCCAGAAGACTTCAATTTGTCTGAGGTCTCTTCCTCCTTCCTTAGGTAGCACATGAATTCTATGTACTTCAGCTCGAGGGTGGGCGACTGATGACACCTTCGATGATGAATTTTTTAAAGCATAAGCCGTTTTTTTCGATTCATGATTGGAATTTCTCACTCTGTACAGCCGACTACTCCGTCACTGCACTTGGCTACATGAATCGCCATAGTACCTACGGCAGATATTTTATTCCTGGAGTTCAGAACGGACTGCAGGATAAGTTTCTCTCTTCTGTAGTATTCCCTGCAAATTCTCCCTTTTGTTGTGTCGTTTGTGATGTTCTCACTTTCTCAGTGCCCAGATGTTTGTAAGTTTTACCTGGCTGAAGATCTTGAAACACAGTGTGCATATCAACATCAGTGGTACCTGACGTCACGTTGCCTCTCTATAAATTGACTTTTACACATTCGTCAAGACCAAATTTCATGCAATGTCAGTACTTATTATTATTATTATTATTATTATTACTATATTATTATTATTATTATTATTATTATTATTTTAAAGAATAAGCCTTAATTGTCATGATTTCAAAATTTATTCACTGTGTCATACATTTCTGAATCTGATACTTTTCACATGTTCTTACTAAATTAAACTTTGACTATTGTTTTGTCCTTATTGGATGGTAATTCGTATAGGTTCGTTAAGGACTGAATATTGTAAATAACTATATATTTAATGAAGTGCCGTTTTTCTTAAATAATAGTTGAATATTTATGAACTGAGTATCTTATCTCTGGTTTACTTGAATAGTGCCGAAATTATTTTTAAAATTACTTTTTCAATAACTATTCATTGTAGTGCATAATTTGAAATCAGAATAACTTTCAATCTTACGCACATTGATACGCACAACTCAACGCTTCTCTGTATCTCTGAAGCTTTGATGAAAACTACCAGTAAACTCCCTTCTGGCTACTTTCACAGTGTGTTTAATGAACATGTCAAATCTTCTTAGTAAAGATATTTTTACTTGAATTATTGCTCCTATCATAAAATGAAATTATGGTCTATGCCTTACGCTAAAAATTATTAGTTCTCTTGACAAAGTTATTTGAAAATAATTTACTAGGTAGCTTACTAACTTTACATACTAATATTTTTAACTAAAGTAATAATCTAATTCAAAAGTTACATAATACGCGATGAATGTCAGACTTCTATTTCTCCATGACAAGCTGTGAAAAGAAACTCCGACGTGTCTACGAACTCTGTGATTGCCCGCATTAATAACGTCATTGCGACGTGTGGGCTGCCACATTCTTGATGCCTTGCTCCCGAAGGAGGGAAAGTGGCTGAGCATTTTGCTCGCAGACGCCCGGCGCCACCTCGCTTGTCTTTGCGTCAGCTCCTGGTGCCACAAGAATCCATGTGCTCACATTTCGACACAAACCCTGATCCCGGAGCAAGTGGAGGGGCAGTTGAGCCCGACTGTGATAACTCAGCGTCAACGATAAGTTCCTACATACAAGTTGTACTGAGACATTTTGAGAAATACTATCTTTATAAAGAAGTAGGAGAGTCTTCCTCTTGGAAGAATGAAGTTATTTAAATACTGAAGTTTCAATGATTTCATAAATATTTAAATGCGATAGTGCTGCTTCTCTTTTGCAATTAGTACCAATGAACGAAATTAGTTTCTAATATAATATTTAAATACCTTTTACGATGTTCTCGCCGAATATGAGGAAGAATTTGTTTAATTCGATTTTATTATTTAGGCAATTTTGCGAAACAACACATATTTTTGTAGTGCATTAATGTTCCACAATCATTTTCACACAAAAGAAAAGAAAAAACGTCAGGATGACCGATGACCTTCTCAAAATCAAATCATCTCAATTGTTTCTCTTTCTTGGAAGATTTCATGGGTTTGATTTTATTTACGTCATCTTCAAATGAATGTAAACCACGTAGTTGATGCATTTCCAAGTCATTTATTCTTGATTATATTTTTTGTAGCGATAGGAGCGTCTGAAATTGCCTTCATATGCAATTGCTAGCCGATGTAACCTAGCGCGGTCAGGGTTTTTATTATGCTCCACCCTGCCCGGTACCAATTTGCCCCGTCCTGCCTCTCTCCAGCACCCACCAGCCCGGCAAGGTCGCTACCCAGCAACTATCCGGCTATTTGGAGTAACATTTTGAGGTAGCCAACACTATCTTTTCTCTGGGCTTCTCAATAGGGTTGTGCAAAATTCGGGAGGAGTCACACCAATAGTTGAAAAGATTTTTCTGAAACACGCACGCACACAGACACTTTTATATATACAGAAATCTCACAGCTAACAGTTTTAAGAACTAATTTTCATATTACGCCCAAAATCATTTGTTTTCATCGCAAAGAGAATGAAGCAAACCTGTAAGTGAGAACAGAAAGTAGAAATTAGTCTAAAAGTAACCATGTTAAGAAATGTAAAATGTTAATAGAGTTTACACCGTTCTTGGAAATCTGCTGTGAAAAGGAGTGATCTAACGGAACACGACTGACCATTGCGGCGTAAAGTTGAGGAACCAGTGGAACGAGGTGTTACATGTTTTGGCGTTTTGGAAGATTCTTAGAGATCGTTTTCCATTTTTATTACTCTTTCTGATTCTTAAAATCCGGTTAATTGAGAAGGCCAGATAACTTTTTCTTCAATTTTGTCATTCAAAATCGTGCGGTCAGCCTAAAAGTATACTTGAACTTCGTAACGTATTACGTTTCTCGCTGAAAACATTCATTGCATCGTTCAAGGACTGCAATAGTGGTACGACTCGAAAAATACGAATTTTAAGGAATAACAGTTATTTTATTACATTTTATAATTATTATCAACGGAACATCTATGAAGTCTTCTATTTATCCACTGAGTAATACGCGTGGTGTGATCCTTGCATTTTGAAACCAGAGAAAGCTCAGACATATTCAGTCTCAAAACTTTATTTTTCGAACTGAACCTGAATTTAAGCCACTGAAAGATATAGGGATAAAACAAATTGTGATTACATTGATGCATTGCCAGATAAAACAATACAATGACACATGAAATGTATCTGTGAAATTGGCACCTCGTGCAGAACTTAGGGAAATCGAACATGCAATAACCTCCAAGTATTGTATATCATATTCTGTGAAGTGTCACTCTGCAATTTTGAGATTTTAATAAAAATAGTGTGTAACAGGGCTTTCTCGTAAGCATTTATTCCTAACTCTAAATTAGTATTTGAAACGGTGTATTTACGTTAAGTTAAGTAGATATAAATTCTGGTGAGAAATACGATTTCATGAGATGTTATCAGGAAAGTTCTTTCGCGTCGTACAGCGAGCGGTATGCAAAGTAACCCAACAGGTCTCCATAGCGTGCATTAACCATTTAGACTTTGAACCCGCGGCTTTACGCAGAAGGGTGAGAAATTGCTTCCTTATGAATAAAATAAATACAGGGACGTGAAGTCCATTTGATGATTAAAATAAAAAAAATAACAACTAGCAAGAGCGAGCTTTGTTTTCATGGAAGAAAATTAACAAAAGGTTGAAAACGAAGCTACCTCACATAATCAGATATCTCTACTTGCTATAAAAATCGAAGCAACAGCAGAAAATTCACACTGTAGCAATATTTGAAGTGAAACGATTACTTACCGCGTTGAATGATTTTGGTTCGTTTGTGTAATATTAGTCTTTGTTTGTGTAATTTTATAATTGTGTGCAATGTGGTGTGAAATGGGACACTTCTTTCGCTCTTTATAAAAAAATCAAGAGATCTTTGCCTTTCGTGCTCTCATTCGGTGTTTATTTGAGGGTAACTGCCATTCTCTGAATAATGCACAAGTCTCTCAATATTCTGCGTCACGTCAGAGGACAATGACTAGCATTACACCTCAACTCGAATATAATCCAGTTCCCCAACCGTGTGACTGCACCCAACGACATTTACCAAACACTTCATTTTGTTCCATTCTCTGACACGAATATGGACAAGTGCAAAAGTTGTTCAGAGACCAGATTCCTATTCAATTAAGATGGTATCTAGAAAGTTCTTGTCGAATTTACTGCGGGGCCCGCAAGCGCCAACTAGTTCAACAGGTTTCTGGAGCAACATTTGCGCAGCATCGCACGGCAGTCGCGCACACGCGCTCGTCGTGAAGCAGACCCGTTTTGAGCCCAATTCCCCTATTTGAACATCAACACAAGCTTTTGAAGCTCTCGCTTTCTTTTACTACTCGTGTTTGATTGTGGCGTAAGACTTACTCATAAACCGGCAATAACAAGCACGTAATTTACAAACCGCAAGAAAGTTTTGCATGAAGCTGTCCTTTCGATAAGTCTAAATTGTGGTACAGGGGCTTCAACGATAGATTTGTGGGTTAGAATCTGATTGATTATTTCGTGATTTCGGATGTACAAACTATTATGACCATTAGTCCCGTAGTGTAGTGCACGTACTTATCACGGGAGGTGACTGGGTTTTTCTCGTTTCGCGGCGCAGAAATACACGTCGACTTAGGGGGATTTCCCAACCAGGTATCTCCCACCGGGGTGCATCGCCCCAGGCGGGACAAGCTCTATGCTCCCGACTGAACAAGGAAGAGGAAAGAAAGGTCGCGCGCGGTCCATCGCCTGTTTATAAGGGAACTGCTCCGGGATTCGCCTGGTATTGACCTGAGAAACCACAGAAAACTATCAATCAGAGCGGCCGGCCGCTAGAACTCTCCTTCAGACAACAGCAACCTCATTGTCTAGCTAGTGTCGAAAATGCTGCCGCCTCCGGAATTCGAACCCTAAGACTTCCCAATCAGAGGCACTGTGGTGACATCAATTGATACCCCAAGCCACCTCAGCCGGTTGCGAAGCTTCGGATTCAGCGTTAAGAAAATAAGTTTTCTCCTCGCTATTGTAACGTAAAAGGTAAAGGTAAACTGCCACATGTTTCATATCGACGTAATTTTAATTAATTGCTTAGCCGTTGCCTTTTATAGGCAGATTCAACTATATGATCCTTAGTCAGGAAGAAGAGTCAGAGAGATGGCAGGAAGAAGAAACACTTTTAACATTCGATTAGATCAACAGACTGCCTCAAGCGTAATATCAAAACCATCACATTCAAGTTGCGACCGGGAAGTTTTCCCTCTGAAGATTCTATTCTTAATCTTCGATTCAATCGTCGACCGAAAGAGTTCCTTACTTTTGAAGTTTGTGTGTGCAGATTCTACGTGGCTGGAGATTGGGGGGGGGGAGGACGGCGAGTGAACGAAAATGGCCTGGGGAGGGGGAGGGAGTTCGGGAGCGATCGGCGACCGGTTCTGCAACGCGTTTCGTTTCTTTGGTTGCCGGCACCGCCGCTGCCGCCGCCACCTTCGATCGACCGCCTTGTGAAGCGAGCACAGTGGAGCCGATTTTGGCCGAAAATTTCGGTCGGCCGACGGATTCGTGCAAGCACAAGCTGATAACCGGAAATGGTCATAGTGAGCTCGAACAACCTCTTCAGATGGCATTCGAAAACAGGGATGAAAATTTGTTCGTTTGGTTCTGTGAGCTCGATTCACTCGAAATCAGTTGCAGAGTCAAGGCCTTTTGAAGAATCTATCTTGAGTGCGTTGTCGCAAATGTTTCAAAAATGAACTGTGGAGTAAAACGAATATTCGTACAATTTCGGGTGCCACATTCCCATATTTTTAGGATGAAATCAGTCGGGCGATTTCGCACCCAGTCACCGGCAGGAGTTAGCAGGTCATTGACTAATGTCTCTGCTGTGCTTCCGACCCCGAGGTATTAGGTTTAAGTTCAGACGGTGGTAGGATTTTTGACACTAGCTACATAGCTAGATTGATTTCAGTCGCTGTCTGGAGGAGAATTCTAACTCAGATCGGTAGTTTTCCGTGGTTTCTCCGTTCAGGTGAATTCCGGTGTTGTATCCTATCAATCGGGCCACGGACCACGCGTGATCTTTCCTTCCTCTTCCTTGTTCTATCCTCACCCTTGCTTACACACATGTACAATCACTACACTACCACATATGCCGGGAGCTTGTCTCGATTGCGGTGGCGCCCCGCTGGTGGGAGATACGTGGATGGGGAAAACCCCGCTAGCTGACAGGTAGGTCGGCGCCGGATCTCACCATTCCAGTGGGGGAAGATCACCGCCACCTTCCGAGTAAAAAAATGCACTACACTTACGAAACTAATGACCTTAGCACTTGACGTGCCCGGAATCATTTATCAATCAATCGCTCCCAGTCGTCCGAGAGCGAAGGACGGACCGCTGCTCTTTGGCGATAGCCTCAGGGTGAAGCCGCGAGGCTGGAGAGCGGCTCCTGACGAACAAGGGGGGGGTGAGAGGGCAGCGGATGGGGAAGTGGGCGGAAGGGAAGGGAAAGGGCGACGGGTGCACCGAGGCGCGCACGCCGCTCTGAGACGCGAGCAGGACCTTTTTTTCTTCTTCTCGCATATCTCTTGCGCAGCTCTTTCCTTTTTTGATGGCGGCGCCGAGTGCTTCTATCCTCGCGCGCGATCCGGACGCAGAGGAACGTAAGGTTTAAAAACAAAGACTGTTGACATCTCGCGCAGTTTCAGCTGATCGTAGCATTCAGAGTTCTTCACCAGCACTAAATTACTAAGCGTCTATCAAATATTATGGATCCTAGCTCTCGTTTACTTCATTCGATTCTTCAAATTAAAATGTTTTTTACTTTTAAAAGTTTTCAAATAGGTTTTCCAAGTCAGGGGCAATGAGTAGGAAAATGTATATGTTAAATAATTTTATATATTTTGTCATTTATGTATTTTTTTGTTAATGCAACATTTTCGAGATCCCTTTGGAGTTCGAATGAAAATAAAAGATAGCATATTGTCCGAAAAAAAGATAATTTATTGAGAATGTCCAGAAACGCATTGCCTTGCCAACAAATGTGACTGTACAATATAGCTTTTGTTAAAAGTCATACAGGCGTATGTAATTAGTTGCTCCAGAAACAGACATAAAATTATTTCTTTTCATGGAGACGAAGGTTTTTTCTGCAAGTGAGTTTTCTGTAACCCATTTTGCAGCTTCGATAAAGCACTCATTGATAATTGCAATAGGAAATGTTCAATTGCGTAAGTTTAACCCTTGGAGAACATAACATGATGAAAATAGACATTATTAGTCGCATAGATGTGTTGCATTTGTGTATATATATATATATATATATATATATATATATATATACATATATATATATATACATATAAACGCATGTTGGTATGAACATAAGAGGTAAACTCCGATACCGTGCGACAGCAGAGCTCCATGAAAGCTGGCACTTCTACGTGTTTTTTCACCCAGAAGGTTTATGTGCTGTTAATTCTGTTGTAACCCCACTTCGTGACGCTGTAGAACAAAACTAAATATTCACATCAAATGCAACCTGCAACAGTCGTCAGCATTTTGAATCTATATTGTTAAATAACTTCTAAACGAAGCGTTGAAACGCATTAAAAACTAAAACTTTGAGGCCTCTATTCTCTTTTAGAAGAAACGCCTTCAGTTCGTTTTAAAAGTTTTAAACATCGTGATCCGCCTACATTTTTGTAAAGCAGCCTGGAATGTTTTCTAAAGAAATAATAAAAAGATGAATATTGAAATATTTGACAGTGATCGCAATCGTTTTCCAAAGGTTAATTGGAGTTTTATTCATTTATGCTACGGGAGAACTGTTGGCAATATACTCGTATATACTCGTATTTTTGATGAATATTATTTTGAACTTCTCATGCATTTTTCTATCTTATGAGTTTTGTAAAAAATTCATGTTGGATAAATAGGGTGAAAGTTTCATGAGTCATAAATATTACGGATGCCATGCGATGATGCAAATTTTTAGCAGTAGTCTGCGTATGGATTAGCATGCTCGACGCTGCACCATTTGGCTTCAAAATTTAAAAGGTCAGAGTTCACTGCTTGCATTGAAAGACTATTATTATGACTATTGACAATTGCCAGGGTGTATAAGAATAATAAAAATGACGAGATATAATTTTTAAACTTTTTCTAAGTTTTCGGTTTTGTTCAAAATCCTCGACACTACTTTATGCGGTACTTCGAACTGTTCGATGCAAGGCTGATAACCATTGTGTATGAGATCATTTACGGGGATGTATTTTAAATGACCTGGCAGATTCATTCTTAGAAACTT
The DNA here is from genome assembly GCA_031308135.1 of Acheta domesticus. Lineage (NCBI taxonomy): Eukaryota > Metazoa > Arthropoda > Insecta > Orthoptera > Gryllidae > Acheta > Acheta domesticus. The sequence goes on from JAHLJT010008756.1 coordinate 101,291,631, forward strand.
GTCTTATACGAAACACCTTGTGCCCAAAATTCAAGTTCGAGCACCAATGTAATTACTCTATTGTAAGCTACAATGTAACTCTTTCAAAACTTATTGTTCATCACGGAATATTTAGTGTCTATTTTCCGATTGAGTTGAATTTCAATTAATTTTTCTCTTTCTCCCTAAGCAAAGAAGGTAGTTATGTTTTTTGCTTAATTACAACGCAACTAATTACATACGCCTGTATGATTTTTACAAAAGCTATATTGTACAGTCATATTCGTTGGCAATGCACTACAATAGCAGAGTTCTTTAAATAAAATTGGCCTGTACAATTGTAGATTCACGACCATCCTAAGAAAATTGAAGACTGTTCCGGATCGAGGTATTTGGTGATGTTTTCATTTGTGACCGAATTCCATGAATCGGAATACTCTTCAATTAATAGCGTCCTTATGAGTCAGTTGGAGTAACTGATGCATTCGCTCGCACTGACCCTGCGCCTCGCACCCGTGTTGCCAGGTGTTCCTGTTGCTGCTAGCGGCCTGCGCGGGCCCCGCCCTCGCCCACAAGCTGCATCTGTGGGGCAAGGCGCCCAAGGAGCTCGTCAACATCCGCGTGGAGCACCCGCCGCCGCACACGCACGGCTGGAGCGCCGACGGCGGCAAAGGGGCGGCGGAGGCGGCGGCGAGGGCGGCGGCGGCGAGGGCGGCGGTGGGGAGGGCGGCGGCGAGGGCGAAGAGAAGCACCTCAACTGGAAGGCCTTCTCGCCCTGGACGAGCCTGGGCTACTTTTTCGAGGGCACCAAACCCAGCTCCGGAGGAGAGGAGGGGGACTACGGCAAGAAGAAGGCCGAGGAGGGCGGAGAGGAATGGAAGAAGGCGGAGTGGAAGGAGTGGAAGAAGGAGGAGCCAGAGGAGAAAAAGTTCCCGGTGATAGAGGTATGGCCCGCCACAAAATGGGGCCCTGCTGAAGTGAAAAAGGACGAGGAAGAAATTTGGAAGAAGTTCTACGAGGAGGTAGAGAAGAAGAAACAAGAAGAGGCTCATGAGCACGAAAGCAAGAAGAAAGAGGAACACAAAAGTTGGTCTGAAGAAGATATAAAAGAAAAGAATATGAAGCATGGAAAAAATTTTGCGAAGATATGAAAAAGAAAAAAGAAGAGGAGAAGAAAGAAAAAGCAAAGAAGAAAGACTGGCCTGTACACGTGGAGGAAATAGATTATGATGAAGCGTGGAAAAAATTCGTGGAATCGGAGAAGAAAAAGAACGAGGGTGAGGAAAAATACAAGAAGGAACACGGTTGGTCGCTGGAAGATATAAAGAAGAGCGAAGAAGAGGCGTGGAAACACTTTTATGAAGAGGTAGAGAAGAAAAAGAAAGAGGCTGAGAAAACAGAAAAGAAAATACAGCCAGCAGGATGGACGGAAGAAGAAATAAAGAAGAGTGAGGCAGAAGCTTGGAAGCATTTTTATGAGGCGTTGGAGAAGAAAAAAGAAGAAGACAAAATAGAGCTCGAAGAAAAGAAACAGGAAGCGATACATTGGTCAGAGCGACGATATAAAAAAGAGCGAACACTTGGCTTGGAAGCACTTTCATGAAGAAGCTGAAAAGAAGAAAGAGGAAGAAGAGAAGAAAGACAAGAAAGAATGGGCTCCGGTAATACAAGACAGTGAATTCGAATGAAGCGTGGAAGAAATTCCTTGAGCTCTCTGAAAAGAAAAAGAAAGAAGAGACGAAAAAGCACGAGTCCAGCGAAGACGGAGACGAGCACAACTTCGAACTATGGAAGAAAGTTCACGAGGAGCACGAGAAGAAGAAGAAGCAGGAAGAGGAGGCGAAGAAGGAGGAAGAGGGCGGGCATTGGGAGCAGTGGGGGGCGAAGAGCGGGGGCGAGGGCTCGAGCGGCGAGGAGCCCCGAGCGGCCGCGTGGGCCCTCCAGTGGCCGGCGGCCAAGGCGCAGGAGCAGCCGGCGCAGGCGGGCGGCTGGCCCAGCCCGCAGTACAGCGGGGAGGCGCAGGTGAGCACAGCCCCACGTCCCAAGCGTTCACATTGATGCAGACATTTATGTACTGTTGGTGCTACAACAGCACATTCCTTCTCGACTTATTTCCAAATTTGCACTTTTCGAAAATTCAATACAGAGTTGGCCTTAGCTTGTAAAGAGCTGTTGTGCCAAGTACATACATACATTTTCTCCCACTCAGCATACGGTAACTATACTCATCCGAAAACAATCACGTGCACTATTTAGTCATTATTGTAGGGGTTACTATTCTGTTAAATCAACTTAATGCAACAAAACGAGAGCAACGAAAAGCCATCCTTAACGGCTAATGCCTCGTTTTGCAAACTACAACCGCGCCTGTTATTTATTTTAAATTGGTATAACGACGTTAATAACAATAGTAATTAATAATAAAACTATGATTGATTAGTAGCATTGATGAATCTTATTTAATACGCTCAATAATCAATTAGCTGTATTCTTATTATTACGTGACTGGGCGTGTACCGGGAGATCCGAATTCGATACGCTTGGGGCAGTCAATTCTTTTAACAAACAAGCATCATTTATAACAATTACTTTTGTTAAGTATCTATTTACAACAATTGTTGGCAGATCTGAAACGGAATACATATTTCTTCCCAATTTACATTAGTACAGCAACAACAGTGACCAGCTGGTACAATCTAAAATACTGGACTGTCATACCCAAGTTTGCGGGTTCAAACCCGATCGAAGCCGTGGATTTTTAAGTGCGAAAAAATCCTTCGTACGCCTTCCTTCGGAGGGGAAGTAAAGCCGGCTGTCCCATGTTAGTAGATTTACTTGCATATAAAAGATCCTCAAGCCTAAATGACGCCTCTGAGCTAAATTCAAATCGCCTGTTTCGTCACCCGAGATAATACCTTCTTTCTCCGCTAGGTGGTGAAAGGAGCGTAGTAGAAATTTGCGTGGTCAGGCGGAAGAGCAGGCCTGATGGCCCGAGTCTCGCCACGTAAAATAAGGCACTAACTAACTAAAATATTATTGTAATTGCTACATGAAATGGGGTGTTGCAGGGGGCGGTTGGTGGCGGAGGCGAGGGCTGGAAGCCGTCCTCGTGGCCGCTCGGCGGCAGCCCGCACAGCTATCACCAGCAGGTGATCTGGAAGAGCGGCTAGCGCCGCCCGCTTTGCTGGCGGCCACTGAAGACATCGCGCCCTGAACCTCGAGGGCAGCCAACGACCAGCACCCGCACCCCCGACTACTCCGTCAGAAACGATTTTAGTTCAGCGGCTAAACAGCGGACGGAAGTGGACAATTTCCGCGTCTCCTCACAGGAGTTCTTTTATTTTCCGACACTCATCTTTGTAGTATGTGAAAGGGTGCGAAGTTATGCTTCCACACAAGTAGCGTAAAAGACGGAAAATAAATTGAGATATGTTCTTCCTCTTATCTTCCTAATCTCTCTCTCTCTCTCTCTCTCTCGCGTCTCTCGCTCTTGAAGAATATTTGTAGCAGTGAAGTTCCTTGGCTCTCTTTTTCCTTGTCAAATGGCATCCTGACAAACTGAGAATATGTGTCTCAACTTTCTGAATTTCTCGTTCCTTTATTCTTGTCAACGCAGTTCATACACGCACTTCAAAATGTCTCTCAGAGAGAGCAACTTTTTATGTGGCAACAGATGCGCACTGAATCCAGGTGTCGTACCCGTAAACAGTAAAAAAATCACGATAAAGTTCTTTCTCCAAAAGTTCAATCGAAGATATGTTTTCGTGTCGAATTTGAAAGATGTAAATATTTCTCACAATTATATTAAGTGCACTCGTAAAAATCTGTCCACCAAATATATATCTAAAACTTATCTAATTGCTTTAGTTATTGGGAACTGCAAAAAAGGAACGCTAATATCTTTGCATAGGTAGTAGCCGACCAACCTTGTCTCTGACAATTCGTCTAGTTCACAGGTGATCACCTCTAAAGTAACTTGAGGTGTGGAATAGTTCTATTTTTTATGTTTCCCTCTCTCTTGTGCCTTTAAATCCTCACGGATTGTTTGTTGTTATGTGACCACTTGTTATGTAATATTTTAATTATAATTTTATAACAATATTTATTTGCACATTGTTTTATCATATTCTGTATAGTAGCAATTCAATTAGCTTTTTCATCACCCTCTCTGAATGTATGTTTATGTTCCACCTACCACAATGGAATAAATAAACGATAAACTTGTAACAGCTCTCACTGTGTTTCATTTCTCATTATATATTTTATATCGGTTTATGCTTTTTGCAAATCAGCGGAAGCCACTGGTTATTGCTGTAATGAAAAAGAATTCTATTGAACTGTTTTTGAAAAGTTTATATTCAGCTTTGATAAGTATGAATTTATTTTACAAAGCAAACACGACTGATTCGTAATTCTTTGGGTTCATAGAAAAGAACAACACAGATCTACCATGAAGTATGGTAATATACCATATTTTCTACAATAAAATACGACTACCTTAAAATATGGTTTTATTAAGGAATGAGGCGCAATAAATCATTGCCAATTACATTATTTGCAGTGCTCTGTAAATGTCCTTTTTAAATAGTTAAAAACTGCAACTAATGAAGCAAAAATATGAAAAAGAAACTCGGTAGAATATTAATGACTGAGAAGAATATTGTATGCTGACGCTGGGATATTAAACCGAATGCAGTGTCTTCTTTAAAAGACAACAATGAGCGCAAAAAAACTAGAATTTGAAATTGAAGGCGAAGATATTTGAGATAAATACACAAAGTAAAGTAATTCATTGTGTAAGAGATTCAGTTCAATTCAGGAATTAATTTTGGAAAAAAATCAATACGATTGAACAATTCTATATTTACTTACCATTAGAATCCTTGAGCACCGGAAGTATGTCTATATCGCACGAGTTATAGGAAAATTTTGAAATATCAAAAATTAACAAAAGGTAAAATTTTCAAAATGCGAGTTGGTGTTGATGAAGTATGCAAGGAGAAGAAAACGCATGGAATAGATTATTCTAGTGAACTTCCAGTTTCCTTGCACACGCCAAAGCATCTTATGTGCACTTTCTCACGTTCTTCAGTAAATAATTCTGTGGTATTTGATCAGAACGGATCTCCAAAATATGACTCAGAATATATCTCCAAAATATGATACAAGAATTATTACATTTTAAAAAACATCCCTATTTCGGTTGGTATAGTCATGATGTCTCTAATATCTTCACAGTCGTTTCAACATTATTGCTCTAAACTTGCTCTTTGTCTGGATTAAATGAACTAGACCTACGTGAGAAGTGCGCACACATTAATCATGTTTGACCACATTATTTTCTGTATAGTATTAGAGACCGGAGTTGATTGACTCGCAAGGTTCCTATTTCGGTTTCAAAGCTCTTATAAGACTTAGCGTAGTGTCTCATTTTTTAAATTTAATTAATTTTAGATCTTGCATGATCATAAGCGATCAAAAAATCTTTTACACCTTTATAATAATATTTACATATTTGATTGCATTTCATATCTTTGTCTTTTATCAATTTTCAACATTCAGCAATAAATACATTTAATATTACAAGCATTCTGATTTGTTTAACAAGAAAGAAAATATTACATATTTTAAACTTTTAATGAATTTTTAATTAATTTAATTAAGAAATTTTTTCTCATTTTGTAACACATAGAAATTGTATTATGTTAAAATAATTTTTATTTTTTAAAATTATTTTTAGTAATTTTGTCACATTGCGAAGTGGAATTTAATAAAGAATGGATGCCTGAATCAAATTTTAAGTCTTTCCTTTTCACTTGTGAATGGACATTCAAGTAATAAATGGGATGTAAAAATAATATCTACACAATTTGGACATGGATCTTCTAAATAAATAACTGTGACTTAAATTAAAATGGCCAATTCCGGGTTTTGATAAAATTCAATAATTACTTCATTGGGAGCTTGATGTTTTATTTTGAAGTTGAGAAGGAGGAGAGGAGTATCTAGTATATTTATTTCCTAACTTGATGTAAATTTTAATATTTTGATTTCCATTTCAAATTTTATAGTTGTAATGCTGATAATAGAAGAAGTTTTTAAAATCTTCAGAGGAACCACAGATGGAGTTTTTGGGTAAAGAAAGTTTAGAAGCTTTTTTTTCTGAGTAGTCTGCATTTTCATTTTTATTTTCGTTTATTCCTCGATAGGAAGGGATCCATGTAAGAGTGACATATTATTTTGGGACCAGGATAGAAGACATTATTGGATTACTTGAATAAAAGGATTTTTTATTGTTTATTAGAAAAGAAATCTGGTAAACAAGTAAAATACGTAGTATGTTGAAGGTGAAATGAAATTGTAGAACCTCCATTACTATATTCTTGTTTTGAACCATCTGTGAATTTTTTTTATTATTAATTAATTTGTCTTGAAGAAAATTCCGAGAAAATAGCAGACGAAGGTACATCTAAGTGGGGAATATTTGTAAAATATAGACTAATTGAAGAAGAATTGAAGAGTGAACGAAAACCAAGGAGGAATGGGACTTAATATTTTCTGATAAAATAATGGAGGATCAATAGAGAAGTGAGAAAGATATTTGAAAATTCTTATACATAGTGATTTTGTCGTATTTTAAAAAACGTCATTCACATTTTTTTGAAAAAACCAGATGTTTTTCCGTAATTAGAAACTTATAAGTTTATGCAAAAAACAGTTTCTCAAAAGCAATTTCAAATTTTTCTTCAATTTTTTCCACGGTAGAACAAAAAACGCTTAAGAGAAAGATGCATGCCTCATTTTTGTTAAACTCTCTGGGTTTTCCAAAGTACGTATTGCAAATTTAGAAATAATGCAAGAAAATACGTCCGTATGTAGGGGAAAGTATCCAAACTTGGGCCCCCATTTTGTTTGCATTTTTGAATCCTATTTTCTGCACAATTGAATCAAAATATATGCATACCTTACATTCTTATACAAATGTTATATTCTTCTTAAAATTATTGGCCAAGTAGTTTAAGAATAAAATAATTATTTCTTAAACATTACATTTTGTGGATATTTAAAAAAGGTTTCCTAATGTGACCCCCCCCCCGCAAACGATTTAAGAAATGGGTAAAAATAAATGAAATAATTCCAAATAGATTGAACTCAGTAAAATTTTTCAAAAATACAAGTTTATCATGTCATATACTACAATAAATTGTCTTATATGTCTTGTACATCGTCTACATATTCAAGTGCAATAAAAATCACGCGTAAAAACATCATTTTTCCGCCCTCACACATTCTACATAAGTCCAGGCCCATCATTTGTAATTCTCTTGAGACCCTCTAAAATTTTACACTGCAAAACAAGCATTCTGAATTTCTTATCCTGGGAGGGAAGATATCTCTGGCAGAACTTCCAATTAGGAAGGGCCAGAGGACATGTTTGATTCCTCGCCGGGAATGTGGAATCTTCCTTTTGTTTAGCATCAGAATTCTCTTAAATCTCTTTCTTTCCGAGACTAAATTTTGATATTGTCTCTTGACTTCTTTCTTCTCCCAACCCTCTGAAACTGATAGGCTTCAGAGTAGTCTCTTGCTTTTTATTAACTTCATAAAGTTTAAGGAGTGACAAAACCTTTTTTTATTTAAGTTTACAAGACGAAAAATTGGGGACTTGCGTTAGGAAACATTGCGGGGCTCGGATTAGGCACCAGCATGATTATATTCCAAACGCTAATAATATTTTTACAATGTAAGTAAAGTAAATTGCATTATCCTACATCCATAGCTTGTAATATCCCCTTCAGTATTATATAATGGTTAGAAGACTTACCGATAAAGTATCAAAATCAGGCAACTGAGAATAAAAACTTAAAATCTATTTGCTGTTCACTGTCCCCATTAATAGTCGACTGTCCGGTTAGAAGAAAAGATGAGGGCACTACCACTTGACTGGGATGTGGTCTTGCAAAGAACTACAATTTTTGTATGTTTCCAATGTGAAACAGCACTATATATGAAGGAGCTCGTGTTAGGAACCGGGCCCTGGTTTGAGTACTTTCCTGTACTGTTGTAGCACTACTAGTTTTTAATTCATACCGTTTATTTTGTGTTTTTTATGTATTACTATTAACTATAAACATTTACTATTTTGTTATTAGGGACTCACATAAAAATCGAAACTTTTCCCTATAGAATTACATACTTTTTTCGTCCTACGAAATAGATAAGATAAATACATACATTTGAGAAAGAAAGGAAGACAAAGTTTGCATAACAATTCTTCGACAAGGTTGATTTATGATTTTTATAATGACAATGAAACTAAAAATGCTTGTATCTCAAAACAGGGATATTGGAATTATTGTGTTCTCACAAAACACCTCAGAAACAGAACTACTGTCGCAGATTACGTTTATCTAAGTACCCGCTCAAATTCAATAGAACCACACTTGTTTTCAAAAACAAACTTTTTCGAATTTATTTTCCATTTACAGTTTGATTTTAATATGCTTAAAAGAAAAATCCAGTATTCTTGCGATCCGCTTCTTGTCTAAGTGAGCGACATTTACTTGTTCATGAATTGCCCCCACTACGTTGAACAGACCATAGAATACCAACAGTGCAATTCACTCGATTTTCCAATTTTCCTGTTCAAATAGTGCGATTCCCCCTGGTTTTTGCGGTAGATGTTTGACTGAGAAACAAAGGTAGTTCGACTGGAACGCATAATCACACAAGGGACGAAATTTTTTAGCATTATAGCAATTAATTATACTACATGTGGAATCCGGGACACAATCTGTACTTGGAGGAGTTTCAGCTAAGTGAAACAAAATAACAGTATGCACGAGGAAATGAACCTCTTTGCTTTTTTGAGAGTGTGATTTGGATTCAACCGTGATGTGAGCGTTCTTATGCTTGCAGTAATGAAGCATTTAGAGCCAAAATTTCTTTAAATCACATCTTGTTGAACACCTCTTTTTTTGTTTTATAATACAGAGATCAGTAGTTCTAACATATGCAACTTATTAAATCATACATCGAAAACCTATTAATGTTCATTTATTCTGAAAGTTCGTGTAAATGATATATAAATAAATAGACACTCTTTCACTTTAAAATTCTTCATTTTGAGAAAATGTGAATACTTCAACGCTGGTATCCAGTTTTGACAGGCTTTGTTCTACTTTCGCAGAAACGCACCTACTGCACCATCCCAAGAAACCGTCCCCACGTAATGAAGAACGCAAATAAATGTGGAGTGTATTCTTTGATTTTTCGCTTAAGAAACGACGTGAGTTCTTTTTGTTTGCTTTAATTGTGTAAATCTTCTTTCCTTGGACATAGTTCGGTGATAAAATCCAGCCAGCAAGACAACATTCTTTGCTTACGCAAAAGATTGAGTTGAATCCTTGCACGAACACACTTCGCAATTTATTTGGGTTCGATACATCTCAGCCGACCCATTCTGAAGTAACAGTTTTTCCTTTATTAAACATTAGATCAACAGTTCTTACCTCGTTAGAAATGAAACGAATTTCTTTAGCAGTATTTCCAGCATACCGCAAACACAATAAAATGTTCTTCATTCTCCTCATACGTTCACACTTCACTGTTACCTGCAGTGGTATTTCAAATTCACATCTAAGTTTCATTATCAATTTACAATTGAGGATTTGAAATCAAAATGATAAAAGTTCCATTTCTGTTAAATTTACTTTTTTTACCAGAATAATGATGAATGAATCAAGCTCTCTAACAGAAATAAGAACCAAAAATCCAGACGCATTTCTTGATAGTCTTACGGGGTGATTATAAATGAGGGAAGTGGTATGTGCCAATAGGTTTCAAGAATATATAAACTTATTTTTTTGAAAGAATGAAAATGGCACTGATATCATTTTTTATTTCAAGTCTTCATTTATTAAAAAGATTGTCTACATCATATAAAAATATTTTCATTACTCGTTTCAAATTTTTAGCTTTTTCGGCGTTTCAAGAAGTATCAATGAACAAATGAGATTTAGAGAACACGTTTTCGGTTTTCTCTTTCATGAAGTACATGACAAGAAAGATTTGATGATTTTCATGAAGGCTTACAATACCATTTAATTTTCCCGGCGTTTTGCATAGTTGATTCTTCCGCCAGCAGATAGCAGCTTCATCTGGATCCCGTTAGATCCTGCTCTTGGTCCTGTTGGTTTGCAAATGCTCCGTCAGAATGCGCTTTTAAACTTCATCTGGTGAATATCATCGGCAGAGTTTCCTGTCTTCAGGCTCTTTCCTTGATATCTGGTCAGAAACTCCATGTATTTCTGCAATACTAATGCCCTTCACCTACTTCGAAAGTATCTTTCTCTCTTTTTACTGACTGCTTGCCGTCTCCCCCACCCATTCTAGAATTAGGCATGTTACGATCAGCCGCTCGTGCGCCTATTTTCTGGGTTTGAAGAAATTTTCACCAAGTAATAAACGAGAAGCGTAAAATTCGCGACAAATTTCGTACGTCATTATCTGTGTCACTTTAGGAGACTGCAGTTTCGCCCACTTATTTGTATGTTCTATTTATTATCTACTCAATGTTTAATTCGTATAATCAAGAATATTAAAAATATTAATATTAGGGATATTATATTAACGGCTTTAATATTAACATAGAACATTACATCTTTGTGTTTGATACCATTGGGTGAAAAATTCACCTTTGTCAATTAGATGCGGCCAATCGCAAAGAGAATAAATTGATATTTTTACAATTGTAGGGGAGACTGTTATACCTGCGAATATTTTAATTCATTTCACATTCAAATCGCATTTATTTTATATTTCATTTTTTCAAATTATGTAATAAAAAGTTTATGGAGTATCGAAGTATTTTTTATGTAAATGACATATTTTCAATTTTGAAAGAAAGGAAATATCTGTAGAAGTATTCAGAGATACGTATATGATGGACTTGTACCATTGAACACATGATTTTTTAGTGAATTAAAACAAAGGGAAATCACTTCACAAAATAACACCATCAGAATAACTGTTTCTGTAACGACATGCACTTAAATATTGTTCACAAACATTGTGTTAACCTCTTCACAGATGTGTGACAGTTCAGAAGTGGTTTAATTAAGAAAAACATATTTACGAACATAATTTCCATAAATGCTATGGTATTGTTTCAGTGACAAAAGACAGTGCAATGGCGTCGGAACTGTGTATATTATGACGCAAATATCACGTAATTTAGCGTAGTCCGAGCCACCCACAGTAAACAAATAAAATAGTTTATTTTAAGTGAGGTGCAAACGAGAAATACAATAGTAGAACAGCATGGAATTTGGAAAATCTCACTAGCACAAAGTGACGTCAGTGAACAGTTGAATGTTACAAGCAATGTGGATGATAGGGAAAATAATAAAATAGAGACAGTTTTAAGGCCTTTAAGAAAATGGAACTTTCTTTCCAAATTTGCCGAGAAATTCGTTAAGAGCCAGACATGAGTAAATAAGCAAACGGAGTTAGAAAACGTGATTTTCTTGTTGAAACAAAGTGTCAAATAAAACACGGGACAGACAGTTTTTTGTTCAAAATGTTTTCGTGGTGAAGACAGTTTAGGCGAGAAAGAGTTTTCGTGGAGAACGAATCACGGTTCGTGTCAGATGAGGAGTAATTTTTGTTAGAGGACGCATCGTGTTTGCGTGAAAATAACAACAGTTTCGTAGTTCGAATATGAGTATTGGGATTCGAACGGGAAATGTTATATCAGGCAATGATGTGAGCTGGTGAAATGGAATGCACATCTTCGCTAGCAGTGGGAGAAAATGGGGTGTGATTGGCAGCGGAATTTCCAGCGTTGCAGAATTCACAGGGATGTGAATTAATTTTCTTTGATGCAACTGACGGAACGCATGGATATTATAGCAAGGTCAAGTTAAAATTTTAATTCTAAACTAGGAAAGTATTTCTTTTTGGTGATGACAACTTGGAATGCCCATGCTAGGAAAACAAACATGCGCGCAGAATGAATGTAATATTGAAATGTTAAGTGTATGTGTGTGTGTGTGTGTGTGTGTGTGTGAAAGAAATATTTTGTGTTATTATTATTTTTATATGTTTTGTTTCTTTGGTGTATGTATTAAATATCGCATTGGATTGTTCACGGATAAATTTAATTGACGAAGGAGATTAGTTTCAGGAAAACAGAAATTAAATAAATTAGCGCGCCATTGATGGAGTCTTCGAGAAAAGATATTTACGTGTTATCATTTGCAGAAGTATCCCACAATAGAGATAATCACTGCACTTGTTAAGGCGGCCCACGATCCTATACATTTTCTGAAACGGTTTAAGGTGAGACGGTAGGCCGATTTTTTTTTAAATGGAATTTTCTTTTTTGCATAATTAAATAATGTGTTCTCTTATATTTCTAGACCACATTCATTGAATTATTCCATCTATAAGTGTAGGAAATTTATTTTTAAAGAGCCCACTGACAACCACAGCATACACCCCGTCAACTTCGATGCGGACCAACCACCATTTGTTTTACATCGGCCTCTCCCTCCGACTTAACCACAGGCTTATAGCAGCTAAGCACGGTTTTAGATGAAGATTCGAACCGACCCAAGTCATGTGTACACCCTGACCAGGAATGTACAATGACTTAGCGATCACGGCTAAACCAACATCTGACATTCAAGAATGAAAAATCTTGCTCATACGTTTCGTTTAGGATGTCTACTTTACGCAATGCAAAGGCAAAATATGCCAAAGAAGAAGAAATGAAAAACTCAGGCTGGTCTACAAGATAGCGAAACCTGTTATAATGATGAAGGCTGCCTTTAGTTACTCTCTAGTGAAAAATATTCTAAGTTTTCCTAACATATGCTTCTCTGAAAACTTTGAATGCCATTTTCTCAGAAGTTAAAATTTTCAAACGTTTGTCCCATTATCTCAGAAACTATTAAAGATATCTGCATGAAATTTTTACTGACGATAAATCACGTTATAATAAGAATGTGGGATCTCAATCATGATTATTACTTCTCTAGTCCATGTGTTAGGATTTTTTTTGCAAATTTTTTTTGAGAAAAAATCGTGTTTTGGAAAAAAAATTATAAATCGCTTCAGAAAAGAGGTAGCAACTTAACTGAGGATCATAACATAATTGAGGATCATAAATATGGTGTCTTGATTGATGGTGGCTTCGAGAAAGATATTTACGTGTTATCATTTGCAGTGGTATCCCACAATAGAGATTATCACCGTACTTGTTAAGGCGGCTTTTCCGCTCCCACGATCCTATACATTTTCTGAAACGGGTTAAAGTGTTTGGAGCCCATGCTCGTGTATTCAGAGGCACTCCGACGCACGGCGAATTAGATATTATTTTTATTATAAAAAATAAACATCCCAACTGATGGAGTTGTTTACAGTGGCTACCCAAAGTGTGGCAAGGAAAGATAAAATTATTATCGTTCTAGTTCATATTATTCTTGTTATTATCAATTATTATTAAGAGAACTGTTTACAATGGACCGCCAACATAGGCCGAATAGTAGTAGTATTAATTTATTAACAAACACGCCCAAACCGGACAAGCCGTTTAGAGATGATAACTGATAATGCGTAGTTTAGAAAAAGCCATGCTGCTACAGTCATATTTCAACTGTAAAGAACAACTGAGAAATACTCAGTATTTTATATTCAACATTCGTTGTCATATTTTCTTTGTTTCACCTATCACAAACACAGACAAAAACACAACCAAATGCTAATTGTCAGTCGACAAAACAAGCCCTTGGCTTCGAAGATCAAATAGCTTATAAACAAGTTTTACCTTACTTTAGAAACTTCTTAACACCAGTATCCTCTAGATGACGGATTCCCAACGGAGTTGGTACAGCCCCTCGGGGGATCGATGAAGCTTTGAAGGGGTCAATACTTATCAAGAGGTTCATTAGAGGTCAATAGTCGAATATGAACCGGGGCCTGATCAGTCTAATCAAGATCCCATTGATTACAAAAAAATAGTGAAATTAGTTAATTGTTTTCTGATAGAAAGCAAAAAACATATGGTAATAAATTACAAATACACTTCTTTTCTTTCGTACCAGTCATTCATCCATTGAAGTTTGCATGTTCAGAAAACTCAAGAAATTATAACGACGCATTCACAATTATGCTCTATCGCACAAGAAAGTACTCTTCGCTATACGCACGAGCGAAATGTTTATGGTCAGTTCTTGAAAAGCATCTTGTTACCATTAAATTAAAAAGACTCCGGCTACTCAAAAGCTGAAGCGTCTTCGATTATTGAAAATCGAGATATTTACGCGAATAATAGTATCTTGAATCATTTATATGCAATTCATTGCGCCATTATTGTGGATGAAGTATATTATAGAGAAATGTAAGGGGTCGATGAAGCAAACAATTTGCTTAAAACAGGTCGGTGAAAAAAAAAAGGTTTGGAATCATTGCTCTAGATATTCTTGACAAACTAAGAGAATAACCACCTCCAAACGGCCCTGTCCTGGTCTAAAAATAAATTGTTTGAAGGTTCACAGTGTCAAAGATACAACGGTCTCCCTTTCTATCGGATGCTCAACTTTTTGCTTCACTGCAACTTTCTATTGTGTAACATGATTAACCTTCCTTGAGTCTCGGTCGCCCCATAGTACACTGTAGCTCCTTTTGTGACTTTCACCATAACACAAAGACTTGCAGTGAATATCACTTTTGTCAAAGTTAAGTGCACCCACCTGCAAAGAAATGAAATCGAATTAAGATGGTAAAACAATTATTTCTCTTAAATGATTATTGCTAGGTCTTTAAAATTGGAAACCGGAAAAAATAAACAATATTGTGAAAGAAATAAAGGCCTATGCTTTCATAAAATTTCATTTTTAATTCATGTTTTCAAAACAAATTCCCGTCTTCAACTGCCGTGTTCATGAATGTACTTTATATTGACTTAAATTATCAGAGTTTGAAATTTGTGTGGAAACATACTCTTTTAGTTTCGTTGCGCAAGTTATTTTGTGAAAAATCTCCCTCTTTTTATTTAATCTAAATTGTTTAATATTCATCTGTGCGCCACACTAAGCAAGCTATTTGTGAAATTCCCTCTGTTTCTTTTAATAATTAATTATCTTCGTTGCTTGACTGTTATCGCATTTATTACTGTTATAATTAACTTATTTTATTTTATTTTGCCCTGCTATGCCCCTTAGCTTTCACAATATTTAACCATGACTATCGTAATTTCACTTTGACTAGTGCTCGTGGGTTTCGACACGTTACTTTTTTATATGTGGCTATGCAATTTTGTACAGAATTGCGATTCGTGGAAGTTCTGTTAGTTGTAACCTGTTATTGAATTGATGGCAACTACTATAAATTATCAGCCTTTTCTTTCCTTAATAATAATAATGTAATATTCGTTCTGACATTATTACAAAATTATATTGAGCTTATTAATGTAGTAATTAAATTTTCCTCTGTACAATAATTAAAGTCCCGTGCGCTTTTGAGTGAAGTTCGTTAGCTTACTGTAATCATTTCTCAGATATATTCTCGGATGACTTCGGCTTTGATGTCCGTGATAGGTCCTCGTTGGTATCTCTCCTATCTTGGTATATTCTAACGACGGAAGAAATGTTCTGTTACCGGACTGTTTTACATTATTCGATACTTTCATACAACTCAATAGATCTAATTAAATCAATTCGCTTGCGCGACTTTCCCTCCCTAGGCTTCGGATGAAACACCTACGCCCGACCATCTATCTCCATACCAAACCAGTAAAAATCATATCCATCTACGAATATCTTCAAACATAATTCCCCTCGAGACGGAGTCTATTTTACTTTGAATTACAAATTACGAATTTCAATGCACATTAAATTGACACCCTTGAACTCCAGCAATACAAGTCGTCACAAACTCCTGCAATACTTCTGCAATACAAATAACAATTAACTATAAGTTCCCGCTCCCTTATCATTAAATTAGTGCCAAGTCTCAACCGAAATAAAAATTGTACCGCGTCAATTGCTGCATCCGTCCTGGTAGGTCGCTGGCATGGGACTGATTCTTTCAGCATTTTCACATGACCACGGCTTCAAACGCCATCTCTACACTTCCTGTTTTTATGTTCTCGGAGCCACGCTTTTCAAAAATGAGCAGCGTTCTTACGTCAAGCTTGGAAAACTATATCTTATTGATCGATTGTCCTAACAACGCATATTTCTTGGCTCTAAGCATCCTACTAGCGGCGGCGATGGTGTAGCGGTTAGTGTAACGGATACCCAAGTTCGCGGGTTCAAACCCGATCAAAGCCGTGGATGGGCGAAAAAATCCTTCATACGCCTTCCTTCGGAGGGGAAGTAAAGGCGGTTGTCCCATGTTAGTATATTTACTTGCATATAAAAGATCCTCAAGCCTAAATGAAGACTCTGAGCTACTGTAAATTCAAATCGCATATTTCGTCGCCTCAGTATTACCTTTCTTCCGTTAGTTCGTGAAAGGAGTGCAGCAAAATTTGCGTGGCCAGACGGAAGAGCAGGTATCATGGCCTGACTCACGCCACGTAAAATAAGGCATCAATTCAATTACATGCATCCAATTATATCGTAACTATCACGCTTGACGCCGTTTTTCTAGTTCAAGTATCACCGGTTTATTCTGGCTTATCACATTTGAGAGACGACCGATAAAAACGGAAAAAAATATTTTAAGAATAAAATGATCGTTTAGTGATTAGTGATTACTACTGATTAGTAGTAATGCTGTCATACGATACCAAGTGCATGGGTACTCTAGGTTATATCACAAACTTTTTACAGAATGTCAATTATTACATTCGATAAATAAACGGTTGACAATACACACAAAAAGGAATCTTCATCGCTATCAAACAGTAATACTTGTAATTGTTGCTGAGAGATCATTTAGTTTTATTTGCATAATCTTGAATTAATGATTATGCAATTAAACCTCGTCAGTTTGCGCGGTGTACACAGAAAGCATCCAGTAAAAAACATATAAGATGGAGATATCTAAGCCTTCTAAGCGTTTCGTCACAACTATCGCCTCCAGAGTCGAGTAATATAGATGGTGTTGGATAATATCGATAAGCGCCCGGCCAGCCAAAATGTAATAGAATGGCAAAAAAATGTGATAGAATTCCTAATCTTATCCTGTAGATTACGGCATTTTAAATGAATATTTATATGCGTTTTTTTTCTCGACAAATCCTTCACATTTTGAATGTCAAAATGCAATTTGTCCCGTCCCCCTGAAATTATCTTTCTTTACAAACCCCTTTAATAAAGATAGGTTGCCTGTGAGACCCGCAAAAGATATGTATACTACTGAAATAATATGGGAGACGATTACTTACTCTAACACGTTATGTAGTCAGAATCCACGATTAGTGGACCTTATTACTGAAAAATTGGTTTATGGTAAAACGTCCGCCCAACCATGTGTGTCTAGTGTCAGTCAGTGTCCTAAACTACCTGCAGGATATTTTATTTTTATTTTATTTTTTTACTATTTTTTGCATAATCCAACTTTTTATGGGAGCAGTTCTAAATGCACTCGACAACACGTCATGAAGGCCACGTTGTATTTTTTGTTGTTTTTTCAAAAAATAATAGAAGTATTTTATTTGAAATATCTATCTCGTCGATAATATTTATATTATCAACTATTTGTATTCATTATTGCATGATTCAAATGATTTCTAATTAAGTTTCTTGATGTCTCAAAAGTTTTGGGTAAAGGACTTCGAAATGCGTATTTTCAAATTCACTTAACGACACTTTCTTAAAAAGATTATAAATTTGTTAACAAAAATGTTCATATGGGACGGATTGGTAAGTCATAGTGTAAAGTCATGTTCCAATTCTACCGGAGACCAAAAAATTGAGAAAATGTGAAAAAAAAATTAGTTTGAGCGGCGATACATGGCAGCCGGAAAGAGGGTGGGGCAGCACCGAAAAGTTGGCTACAACAAAGCATAACTAACTAGTAAGTGCAAGTCTGTGCCATTCTGTAGCACTAGCTTAAATTTCATTTTGCAATATGTCACGATGTACGAATGCCATTAACAATTGTCCATGGAGCCAGATCCCCCTAGAATCTTGATATCTATAAAACAATTGCAATGCTCTCAACATTTTAACATAGTTTTGAAAGATAGAGAGGTGTTTCCAAAAGCGATAATAGATGCATCCAATAACGAAATTAGACACGTAATCGATTTGTTGGTACTAAGGACCCACAAAGCATGGATTCTAACTACAGAATATGCAAGAGGAAGTAATTTACATATAGGAACAATTACAAGATTTATCCAGTTTTTCATTACCAGGGTCCGGCAATAAGAGTTTTCCTGTCGCAAATTCCCCATTTTCCGGCGCAAATTTACACTTTCTTTTCTTAGGGCGAGAAATTTCACGCAAAATTACGCGGAAAATATTCATATTTCGAAAATTGTACAGGATTCTATTTGATGATCTGTCACTGAACGATTTCATTAAAGAAATGAAAGGTCACATGAGCTTTCTTGCATTATTTTCTAATTTGCAAATACGAAAATGAGAGCTGCGCCATTCTATTAAGTATCCCGTGTTCTATCCGTAGAAAAAACCGCAAGAAAAGGTTTAGATGGAATTTTTAGAGTGATTTTTAACAGTTTTCAAAAATAATTTTGGGGATAAATTTCAAGTACAAATTACGCAAGAATTACTTATTAGAAAAAAATTGTACATGACCATACATTTTTAAAGACATATTTTAGAACCGATATTTAAGCCAAAACTCTCTATCATCAATTTTGTACGTTTTGTCCTTTTGAAATGAATTTTTCTGTTTTCGAAAATACAGAGAGAGAGAGAGAGAGAGAGAGAGAAAGAAAGAGAGTTAGAAAGGAGACTAGCATCATTTTTTATCGTCGTTTGGGTACCAATAGGAGTAAATTTAAAGAAAAACTAGTGGTGCTACAGAATGGCACAGACTTTCCCGTATTAGTTTTCTATTTCCTTCGGTCTCGGCTAGCTTTTCGGAATTTCCACATACTCCTGCCAGCTGCCATCTATCGCCGCCCAAAGGATATTTTTTTTTTCTTAATTTTTCAGTTTCCTAATGCTAGAACGGAAATGTTAATTTTAAAATATTAAAGAACAGTAAAACTTCATCCTAAATGGCAAATTTATTTCAAACATTTGGGGGCGTTTTAAAAAAAATAACGTTTAAGAGCTACTAAAAATGCGAAATTTGAAGCTCTTTCTCACAGAAAATTTTTTGAGTTTCCGAAAAGCTTCAATTAAACTCATTTAAATCACTTATAATTACAAATACAATAGTGTTTACAAATTGCTGGTAATGTGCATATTAAAGGTGAGAGAGACCTTTCAATAAAATTACATTTGTGTAATTTTTGCAAAATAAAAAAAATCAACAGATTGAACTGTACGTCATCTTAAAGAGAGCAATTGGCACTATTCGTTCGAAAAGTTTGAAAAAAAATTTGGAGCCATTTATGAGAAAATGACG
Source organism: Acheta domesticus (assembly GCA_031308135.1). Classification (NCBI taxonomy): domain Eukaryota; kingdom Metazoa; phylum Arthropoda; class Insecta; order Orthoptera; family Gryllidae; genus Acheta; species Acheta domesticus. Next base: position 101,311,167 of record JAHLJT010008756.1, read on the forward strand.
TTCGAGCGTTTGTGAAAATGCGGAATTTTGAGCTTGTTTTCAGAGAAAACGGTTGAATTTTCGAGAAGCTTTACATGACATTATTTAAATCAGATGTACTCATAAGTATAATAATATGAAGAAATCGACGCTAATGTAAATATTAACGACATGAGGGACAAGTAAAACAAAATTCTAAAAAATTACAAAATCCAGATTTTCTCAAAAAACGGCTGCAAATTGTTTCTTTGAGCTTTTTTGTAGGGATAGTGCTAAATGTGCTCTATAAGATAACATTAACGCCATATTGCTCTATTTTTTGTATTTTCAAAAATTACAAAAATGTAATTCTTGTGACATGTCTCTCACGTCATTAATATTTACATTAGCAGCGATTTGTTCACATTATTATATTTACAAGTACGTGTGCTTTAAATAATGTCAAATAAAGTTCTCGAAATTCCCCGTTTTCAGAAACGCTCAAACGCAGTTTTCTCAAAATTGGCTCCAAATTTGTTCTTCAGACTTTTCGAACTGATAGTGCTAATTGCACTCTTTGATATGGTGGAAGGTTCATTTTGGGGTATTTTTTGTTTTTTCAAAAGTTATACAAATGTAATTTTTTAAACATCTCTCACACCGTTAATATCCATATTTCCAGCAATTTGTGAACAGTATTGTATTTGTGAGTTGATGTAATTCAAATGACTTCTAATGATCTTTTTTCGAAAACTCAAGCATTGTCTGTGAAAAAGAGCTTCAAATTTTGCTTGTACAGTAGCGCTTAAACGCCATGTTTTTAAAAAGAGCTCCCAATTTTTCAAAGAAAATTGCCATTTAGGATGAGATTTTACTGCTCTTTAATATTCTTAAAATAATATTTCTGTTCTGATACAGAAAAGTAAAAAGCCTGCGCTTTTGGTGCACCTCTAATTTCAGATTTACTTTATAATTCTTATGATGAGATGTTACTGGAATTAATCATACGAACGAATGTAAATATTTGAAATTGTATAAATTTTGTTTTATTTCGTAGCAGGGGAATTTACAGATATGGATTTTGCAAATACACTTTAGCCCTGCGGCGGGAACGTAAAAAGTCTTCACGTCACAATGGGAACGTTGGTTTTCAAAGACCGGCTAGTTATTATAGGCTATTTAACGCACTAATTAATTACAAAAATGTTTTATTATGAAGTAAATGATGCAATTAATTCATATATCCAATATGAAGCACAAAGCATACCTCAATATATTAAAAGTGTCACACTAGAGAACAAAAAATAAAATTGAAAGTGAACGAAGATCGAACAAAGAAAATAAAATGTAGCATTAAGTTAATAACTGCAATATTAACAAAATATGTCTACATGTCTCAAGCAAACCTAATGTAAGCATTTTTATAGTAATGTTTTATTTAATATTTTATAACATATTTTATGGAAGCGTTTTTACACTAAGTTTTTCGGACATTTTGTTTGTTTTTTAAGCGTTTTGTGGCCTACAAAAATTTAAAATCATTAGCATTTCTTCACCTTAAAATATCGATTTTATTTATAAACATTTGGCACCAAATAAATAAATATATTACTTATAATAGGTTCGGGTTCTATTTCCTGATTCTTAGGTTCAGCTTATACAAAATTTTGTTCAGAATCTGCATTCTGAACTACAAATATCTAGTTCAAATAATGAATCAGGAACTTAACCATCACTTGATAAACAATAGTTTTTTTAAAAATTTTGTTTATTAATTCAATATCTTTCGTATTTAATGCATTAAATTAACTCTTAGTTGAACCGGCCATGTTGTAAAAATGTCATGTAAGCGGAAACGTTTGGTCTGTCGGACCCATCAGCAACTTTGAGCAGGAATAGCACACCACATTTTTGTGATAAACTCAAACTAATGATCGACATCAGCTCAAGAAGATTATATTTGAAAGTAGACTGGTGGCTAAGTTTTAAACTAATTTCTTTCACTAGATAGACCGATTCAAAGATGTCACAGGGCCTGCCAGACTCAACGTTCCCACTGCCGGGTTAATATGGTCTCCAAGTATATTTCACTAATAAACAGATGACAAAATAGAATCCGTTCCAAATTGATGACCGGGAGAGGTGAGTCAGGAGATCAACTGTTGTCACTGCACTGCCTCCGACCAGGCGGTCCTGGGGTTTGAGTCCCGACAGTGGCAGGATTTTCGGCACTAGCCAGATAGCTAGGTCGAGTTTTTTCACTGTCTGGAGGAGAATTATAGCGGCCGGGTGTTCTGATCGATAGATTGCCGTGTTTTCTTTGATCAATACGATGTGAATGCTTTAGCAGAGCCCTACCAAACGGGCGATGGACCGCGCGCGATCTTTCCTTTCCATTCCTTGCTCTATCCTCACACTTTATTAACACCCACTAACACTTACATGCACTACACTACCTCACATGTCGGGAGACCGGTCGGGAGCGTAGAGCTCTCCCGGCTGGGGTGGTGCCCCGCTGGTGAGTGGTACCAGGTTGAGGAAAACCCCGCTAGCCGACGGCAGATCGGCGCCGGATTGCCCCATCCAAAGGGGCAAGATCACCGCTATCTCCCGAGCAAAAACATGCACTACACGTACGGGACTAATGACCTTAGCAGTTGACGCAACTAGACGAGCAGTTGACTAGCAATCAACAATTTTATATGGGTGACAATTCCTTCAACAACGATTAACCCTGCCTATTGTCGCTATTCCCACAATCGGTGGGCGTCTCTAGACAACGCCAACTCTCGAGAGCTGCTGAAAAGAAAGTCAAGTACGTGCAGCATGGCTTTCTTCATGGAAGCTCTAGAGAGGTAATGTAGGGACCAAAGTATTTTCCAAAGATATGGAAGGGAGAATATTCCCCACAAATGTTAGGAACAATTTGAACAAGATATCAGTGCAATTTTGCTCCAAAACGATTTTCTTGGTAAAATTAAGTGCTGTTTTTAAAGTTTCAAGATGTTGAATGGTCACAAAAGTTATATGTAAAATAATAATTTGTGAAAATACTTCAACATACTTCAAAATATATATTTTGGACGAAGCCCTTGTTCTGGTTTTCCTTTTTTAGAATCTTTGAAGAAGAAAAGTATGAAAGTGAAGATTTGGTTGTGATTATTAAATTTGTAGATTGAAATGAATGGAGACTGAAACAAATTGGAGCAGAAATAGAACGGATGATGTAATTTTTATTTATGAATCAGACAATACAAAATTTGAACATAGTACCCTCTGAAATTTCGAAACTCAAATGATTACATTGTTACGAAACAAGACACTCAGGCTTTCAAATTTTCAAAATAATATTAGTAATGAAACTATCATTATAATAATCTCTGCTAGAACTGTCATAATCTCTTCATTATTTTCTAGCTATTCTCCATTACGTATCAAGTTACATCTAGGAATTCCTGCGCGGCCATTTCGGATGTTGATGAAATTTTGTATGCCAAGTTGTATGTTATTTGAATGGAACTTTACGGAATTTATATATTCAAGGGTGAAATATTTTTGAGGTATTGAGGCGCTCATAATAATAACGGCAGATCGCAACAGAATTTCGTTTCGAGAAATATGACTTTTTCTGTTTTCGTTCACGTTCATTTTCACTACGGACAAATTTTTGAAGGTGGAATTCGAGGGTTTTGCCATATCCCAATTCTTTTGATATTTCAGCATATTATACGTATATGGTGGGTATTTACCGTCATTCTAACTGAATGCAAAGTCTGTTAGGATCTGCCGTTATTATCCTGAGCGCCTCAATTAGTGTTCAAAAAGAATTCCAGGTATTAACATTGAATAGCTTTATTAATATTTTAATCAAAAATTAAACTTGTAAAACCAAACTCATTACAGTTCAACATTACTTTGATTTTTTTGCACAATTTAATCCTCCTTGCTTTTACCGTCTCTTCATGAAGGTTAAAACTGATTTTGACAAAATACCCAAATAGGGTATTTTGGGCTTCCTTTTCGAGCAAGGACTTTTATGAATCCTTTCGAACCCATCTCGTGGGAAAGATTAGGTATTTTACACTTCTAAAATGTAAATTCGATTTTACATCGGGGTCATACAATGCCGAAAATATGGTAAAATATCGACGAACAATATTACAGTTCAACAAAAATTTTGTTCAGCATTCAAGTAAAACAATAAATATAACACTCAATATCATAACACAACATTGTTATTGAATGTAAAATTTCAAATCCGTAGCACTTAACAATCGTGTAAAATGTAAATTACGTAAAAACTGATGATTTTTGGAAAACTACAAGAGTGAATTTTCAGCGTATACAGTAAAGTACTTAAATTAAAATGAATGATAACCTAACTTCATAAAGAGGATAATAAGCCTATAAAATATTGGATTTATTTGCCAAAGCTGGCTTACATGAACGTAACTTGGGATTAAAGTTTCTCGTTGGGATCACAAAAATTCATTCAATTTATTAAATATGTACTGAAAAAATTCCTAGTTCATAAAGCATTTATTATTATTATTATTATTATTATTATTATTATATTATTACTATTATTACTATATATCAATAAAGATGTTGTGTGGGCTGAATATAAAATCTACTCCAGGTTGCAACCAACTACCTAAGGAGCAGATCTAGGGACTGTAGGTGCTTCTACATACTTTGCGCAAAATGTGGTCTGTTCCCAATAAAGCGATTTCCCAGTCTTTTGAATTACCTGGGAGTTTAGACAACTTCTTACATAAATTTTGCGGAACGAATCCCAGAGCTCCGATAACTATCGGGACGACCTGTGCTTTTACGCCCAACATTCGGCTGATCTCGATTTCCAAACTTTTGTATTTAAGACGTTTCTCTGCATCCTTGGTGACGACGTTTTGATCGCAAGGTACAACAACATCAACAAGTAAATACGATTTTTTTCTCCAAAATACGCTCTCTCCATTCTTTTCAAATATTGTCCGTGGAGTGGTTTGTCTCTCCATGATTTCATTAACATTTTTTGTGTCTCTGTCGATCTGCGTGTCTTGCATAGTTTTCTTTGCAATGGTTCTTGCTACACTGACAAAGCCTCTGTTTCCCATTCTTCAGTCAGATTTCATGACCAGCCTCATTAGAGAGTCATCTTGATGACTGAGTACCTACTTTCCCATCCCGACTATTGCGTTGTGCCAGGAGGCCTCAATTTGTGTGAGGCCTCTTCCTCCTTCCTTACGTGACTCATAAAGTCGAGGGTGGCTCATAGAGTCGAGGCATAAGCTCGAGGGTGGGAAATGTGATGCATTGCTAGTAGTTTTCTGGTTTTTCGATACATGATGCGAATTTTTTGCTCATTCCAGTAAACTAGTCCGAAACTGTGTTCGGCTACAGGCACTGCCAAACTACCAATTGCTGTTATTTTATTCCTGGAATTCAGAGCGGACTGCGGGACAGTCTCACTCTTCTGTAATACTTCCTGCAAATTCTCTCTTGCATTGTGTTGTTCGAGATGGTCTCACATTCTTCAATTCCCAGATATTTCTAGGTTTTACGTGGCTCGAGATCTTGAATCAGTGTGAGTATCAATTTCAACGATCTCTTGTCACTTGTCAAGACCAAACTTGCACACTTGTGAAGACCACACTTCATGCAGATGCCATTGATAAAGTAATTCACGACAGACAGCATTTGGAAGAGAATCGCTTCATTTTTAGCAAACACTTTAAGATCATCCATGTAAAACAAATGTGATACTGGCCTCTCATCACCATGGAGCTTGTAACCATAGTCAGCTTGCGACAACTGTCTAGATAGTGGAATCAAACTGATGCAAACAGCAGAGGGGATAGAGAATCTCCTTGAAAAATACCTGTTAATCTGAATACTTCTGGTTTCTACTGCTTCCTTTCCGTTCTGTATTAGTAACCTGGTACTCCACAATTTCATCCTAGCCTTGCAAAATTCAATACGTCTAGGATGAAATCGATAGATCTCCAGGGTCTTCAAAATCCAATCGTGTGGTACACTATCAAAGGACTTTTGGTAGTCAATCCAAGCCATGCTCAAATTACGTTTCCGTTTCTTTACATCATTCAAGATGACTTTATTCAGTAGCAATACTTCATTACAGCCATAAGAGCCTTTACGACATCCTTTTTGTTGAGCTGGCATCAGATGATTCTTCTCTAGGTGTCTCTACATTTTGTCAGCTATGGCTGCAGTTATAACTTTGTACAGTACTGGCAGATAAGTGATTGGCCTGTAGTTCTTCGCCAAAGCGATGTCTCCCGCTTTGGGTAGCAAATACGTAATGCCGAGTGTGAGCTTTTCCGGGAGTTCCTTTGGGTTTCCTAAAATGTTATTTAACAGCCTTTGCTAGATGAGAATGTATTGCTGTTAATTTATTAATGCAATAAATCTGGATCTTATCAATCCCGGGGGATTTCCAGTTTCCCATGTTCTTAATTGCTTGGAAGAGGTCATATTCCGAGAATTGGTGAACATCATCCACAGTTTTCACAAGTTCATCGGCAGCATCAACTTCAGATTGAATCCAAGATGTGTCTTTGTTGTAGGGTCTACTCTCTTCCCAGATTACTGCCCAAAACGCTTCGACGTCATCTTTTGAAGGGGTGATTACATTGCCATTCGGTTTTTGAGTCAGTTTGCGATAGAATCTCTTCGCATCTGTTTCAAACAACCGGTTCTGTACACGGAAATCTATTCTACGTTTGTAACGTTTAATTCGTTGAGCCCATGCTTGAATTTTCTCTTTAAGCTTCTCAACTACCGTTAGCCTGTTTGTGTCATTTTCAATTCGGTATTTTTGTTCAGCGTTGAATATCTTTCATTGAACTTTAGTGGTGTGCGTTGATTTAGAAGACGTCTCAGCTGAGAGTGATATTTCACGCCGAGTGTCGGCTATTCGTTTCATAATTCTCTTCGTCCATGGGGGTACTGGGCTCTTTACTCTGTTTTGCTCTCGATCGTCGGTGTTCTTGGCTGGCCCCAAAATTATCTGAGAGACCAGATAATTCGCCCCAGAAGCATAAACGATGTGATTGATTTCAGTAATATCTAGATCTCTACCTGGGGTCTGTACCACCTCATTTAAGACAGACTTTGCTGTCTCTATCACTCTCTTAGCTTTGGCATTTTCGTATATTCTCCTCAACGGTGCACGAGATTCAACTGGTAGGTGACGAACTCTATCTCGCGTCGGAGGAGATTTTGCATCATGTCCTTATCGTGTAATTCATTGCCAGATGAATATTGCCCACTGACGTGTGTTTCATTGGAAAGAGATGAACCTTCAACAGGACCATGGTTTTCAAATACTACATGTTCGTTATGAGGGTAGTTCGATCGAAGAACATACTCCGCGTTTCTCAGAATGTCAGCAAGTTGTTCTGCTGTGAATTTTCCACTGCTGAGTATGTATCGTCGTTGACTGGCAAGCTTCTTTGAGTCTAGGGTAGGTCATCAAAATCTGGGTTCCGCTCTCTCCATACTTTGAAATCGTCTAATTCTGAGCCCCCAGTTTTCGCTTTTCCATATTAAAAGCACCACATCACCTCCTTCAAATCATCCCGCGTCCATCCCTGACGATGGCTTCGAGCTACTACTGGCTCTGGGACCCTGGGACTAACATCCGTGGGATGGCCAGATGTCGACAAGGTGACATTAGCTCGGTTTCAGGGCAGGTGTGGGGCATTGGCAAGGTACGTTAAGATTCATTGCATTATAATAATAATAATTATTATTATTATTATTAATATAGGCGAATTCTCCCCGTTGATGGAAGACGCTAAGCAAGAAACTCAATTTTTCTTTCTGTTCTTATTTTTCCAATAGGCGTCCATTTTTTCCGAGAAAGATTACTTACGTTCATCAGACCACTTTGCTCCGTATCTCTTTAATAAAATTCAATTATTTAAATCCATTTGCAATATAACTTTTTTCACTCTATAATCTCACTACGTACTTACGTAGCAAAAAATAAATTATTTCACGTAGTAAAAAATAAATTATTTTAAAAATTCGGTAAAAATAGCTACTTTTAGGCAGAGAAACTGGTTTCGGGTTGCTTTGAAACGAAAAGTATATCATATATATATAGGAAAACTCATGGATTTCAACGAAAACGAGACCTGCACCTTTCTCATAAGCGGCCTTTCCGCAACACAAGAAAATTTTATCCAAAAATTTGGTCCCATGTTTTTGAAAGTTTTGAAAATGTCGCAGGGGCTTCATGTAAAGAATCCCCCAAATTAACATATCGGTTATAAATTCAAGGCCCTCCGGCATCAGTCAGATTGATTGACGAATATTAATTTTGGAGAAAATCGGCTGAACGGTTTAGGAGTTAGCATTGACCACGGACGTTTTGCCGGCAATCGATTTTTCGGCAGCGAGGACCTAAAAATCTCTCTGAATTCAGAACTTGTTAGAGGAAGTAATTTCCTAAGAAGTAGGGAGAAGATTTATTGATGTTTTCGTCCATTTTTTTCTCCACGAGGGCCCGGCAATAAAAATGTGTCGAATAAGAATGTGTGAAATTCCCCGTTTCCCTGCGCATGAATACAATACTTTCTCGTCTTACCAAGTAAGGCTGAGTAAATAAAAATGAACGTGACAATGGACTGCCTGGCTGTACGAGAACGAAGTTTACTCATGGCGACGTTTCTAACACAAGCCGATAAGCTTCGGAAGTCTCACTAAGGATTCAGAAAGATTGTAATAACGAAAGCCCTAAAGATGAAAGTAAATACTTACGTGAAAAAATGACGGAGAAAAGAATCTCAGATTGGTACCGCCCCAGAAAAGATAAAACCCTAAATAGATCTACATGAAAGTAATAATTCTTTCCACTGAAACTTTACAAATTAAATGCATATTAACTACAAAAGCGCATTGACAATGTCTAAAAATAAATGTGTACAAAGGTGAACTGTGTCAAATATACCAGTCTCTCTTAAATTTGAAAGGTGGGCACCCAGGTATGCAATATCTTGCACGATGTAGTGCGAATGGCGGGCTAGTCGGGGAGTTACAGAAAAGAGTGATGACGGTGTCAGGAATTGTCATTTCCTAGTAAGATGTGTTGTGGCGGGGACATGTCGGTTTGCAGAAGCTCGCGGTGCCTGGGGAGGCTCACTGTCGGTGCGGGCGCTCTTTATCTGCTCAACCGTGTTGGCGAAAATGGGCAGGAGCAGCCGCACGCCATCCTCAACTACGATTCTGACCTGGAATCCGACGCCGGCCCTGACGGCCGAGCCTTCCACGACCGAGCCCTGGACGCTCTCTCTCGCGTCTCCAACGCCGCAGTCTCCGCAGTCATCCGCAGCGGCTCTCTGGCTGAAGACGCTGTGGAGTGCGTACCCCCCCTCCACACACACACTCCATGGCCACTTTGAAATCGTAGAGGAAACACCAAGAACGCACATCAAGACTGTTGACAGACACATTATACTATTAATACACAAATTGCGAAGTACCGAATCAAACATAGACGGCACAACAAAGCTGTAATGTTTTATGTTACCTCCCACTTCTTTTAATAAGTTCAGATTTGTTAGAAAGTGTTTGAATATCAACTTGAAGTGAATGTTTAAAATATAGAATTAGTAATAATACACATATTAATAATATGTATGTGTATGAAATAACTACAAATTTATTTCTGGAATCCAAACTGTTATTCAGAATCATTGCCCGGTATCTTATACCGCTACAAATTTCCAAACTGATGTATTTTTCACATCCTCTGGGTTTCATGTAAACTCAAAACATCGATTTCAAATTGAGGAGGCCGCGACATATGCCAGATCGATCGGAGAATATGAGTTTTGATGAAAATTATGCTTACAGATTTCTCATAAGCATTATTTACAAAAAGACGGAGAGACGTTTTGTTATAAAACAATTTTTCGGTATGAAGAACCCACAAAACTAGGATAGCGACAACATAAGGTGTTACAGGAAGTAATTTGTCAGATATAAGAAGATTTATGCAATTTCTTTTTTCCAGGGCCCTGGTTTTAGAGTTTTCTCTGACAAAAAATCGTCGTTTTTTGCTGCAGTGTTACATGATTTTGTCTATAATACGTATCATTTATAGACACGCCTTGACTGGACGCAGATCGACCGAGGAATATCCATTTTGGAAGAAATCGCTCATATGTTTTACGTGCTAGTGTCACAGACGGTCAGACGTAAAATTTTGAAAAACTTTCTTCAAAATTTGAGGGTACTTGGCATGAAGCCCCCCGGATATTTTCAATTTTTTCTCAAAAACCGGCTCCAAATTTTTTCTTTCAATTTCTTGTAAGAATAGAGTAAAATACTTATTAAGGTGGCATAGGTCTCATTTTCCCGGTTAACTCTGAATTTTCGAAAATTGTGAAAGATATTTTTTCGGCGTCTTCCTAGAACTACGAAATTGAAATAGAGATTTTTCCTTCAAATAAAATGTGTTGTCCAAAGTGAGTTCTTTCATTAAAGTCATGTACACTTTTTAAAACTTTACTAGTTTTTGCACAATATTGCACGCTATATTTGAAATTTTAAAAAATACAAAAAGCAGATTTTCTCAAAAATGGCTCAAAATTTTTTCTTTATACCTTTGGTAAAGATAGTGATAAATGTGCTCTATGAGATGACATTAACGCGATATTCCTCTATTCTTTTGTTTTTTCAAAAATTGCAAAAATGTAGTTTTTTTACTTGTCTCTCACGTTGTTAATATATTTCATTAGCGGCGATTTGTTCACATTATTATATTAATGAGTACATGTGCTTTATATAATGTCAAATAACGTTTCTCGAAAATTGAATAGTTTTCTGTGAAAACTAGCTCAAAATTTCGCATTTGCAGAAACGCTCAAACGCCATTTTCTCAAAAATGGTTTCAAATTTTTTTTCAAACTTTTCGAACAGATAGTGCTAATTGCACACTTTAATAAGGCGTAGAGTAAATTTGGTGGTATTTTTTTCAAAAATTACAAAAATGTAATTTTTTTCAAAGTTCTCTCATACTGTTAAAATGCACATTTCCAGCAATTTGTAAACATTATTGAATTTGTGAGTGTAAGTGCTTCAAGTGACTTTAAAACGAGCTTCAAATTTCGTATTTACAGTAGCGCTTAAACGTCATTTTCTTGAAACAGCTCCAAATTTTTCAATGAAAATTGCCATTTAGGGCAAGGTTTAATTATTTTTTATATTCTATGTTCTACAATTGGAAAACCGAAAAATTAATGAAGAGTAAAAACTAGTGGTGCTACAGAATGGCACAGACTTTCCCGTATTAGTTTTCTATTTTCCAGGGTCTTCGCTAGCTATTCCGAATTGCCACATACTCTTTCTTGCTAGCTACCATCTATCATCCCCAAAAGTACATTTTTTTGTCATTTTCTTTATTTTTCGGTTTCCTATTGGTAGAACAGAAACATTAATTTTAGAATATTAAAGAACACAAAAACCTAGCCGTAAATGGCAATTTTCTTTTAAAAATTATGTGCCGTTTAAGAGAAAATGGCGTTTTAGCACTACTAAAAATGCGAAATTTGAAGCTCATTTTCACAGAAAATTTTTGAGTTTTCAAAGTACTTTATTTGAAGTTATTTGAAGCACTTACACTCACTAAATATAATCATCTTTACAAATTGCGGATAATGTGCATATTAAAGATGTGAGAGATCTTTCAAAAAATTTACATTTATATAATTTTTGAAAAAAAACAAAAAAAAACTCAAAATAAACTTCACGCTATACTAATGAGTGTAATTAGCACTATCCGTTACAAAAGTTTCAAGAAAAAAATTGCAGCCACATACGAGAAAATGACGTTTGAGCATTTCTGAAAATGCCGAAATTTGAGCTACTTTTCACAGAAAACGGTAGTGTTTTCGAGAAACTTTACTTGACATTATTTAAAACATATATACTCGTAAATATAATAATGTAAAAAAATCGCCGATAATGTAAATATTAACGACGTGAGAGACAAGTAAAAAAATTTACATTTTTGTAATTTTTGAAAAAACCAACCGATAGACCAAAATGGCTTTTATGTCATTGATAGAGTACATTTACCACTATCTCTACCAAAAGTTTAAAGAAAAAGTTGGAGCCGTTTTTGAGAAAATTTTGTTTTTGTAATTTTTTAAAATTGCACATATTGCACGCAATATTGCACGAAAACTACCAAAATTGTGAAAAACATTTACATGACCTTTATTAAAGAACTCAATATGCAGAACAAATTTTATTTGAAGAAAAAATCTCTATCTTCAATTTTGTAGTTGGAGAAAGACGCCGAAAAAAATTCAAACTTTCACAATTTTCGAAAATTCAGAGCTGTACGTGAAAATCGGACCTATGCCATGTTAAAAAGTGTATTTTCCTCTATTCATACAAGAAATTTAAAGAAAAAATTTGGAGCCGTTTTTTGAGAAAATGTTGAAAATCCCCGGGGGGCTTCATATAAAGTACCCCCAAATTTTAAAGAATCTTTTTCAAAATCACAAATCTTCGACTAGAATCAGATCGACTGGGCAATATCAATTTTGAAGAAAATCGACCGAACGGTTTAGGCGCTAGCGTTGACCACAGACGGACAGACGGACGGAATGCCGTCAATCGATTTTTAAGTATAAAGAAGCAACAAATCATGAATTTTGACCACACCACGAGATAAAGGATTTGTTTTTCTTAATTTAGCAACTGGTTTTATCCACTTATTCGTTTTCACGGCCCGGCAATTAATTTTTTTCCGCCGAAAATTGCCCATTTTTTCGCGCAGCATTACATAACTTTCCCTATACTACGTATATCACTCCGTGTATACGTACGTATACGGGAAAGTAAAAATGTAGTTTGGGCTGCGATAGATGGCATCTGTCAAGAGTATTGGCAAGTCCGAATAGCTAGCCGAATTCAAACGAAACAGAAAACGAATACGGGAAAGTCTGTGTCATTCTGTATCACCATTAGTTTTCTCTGTTTCCTCTCTTTAATAGAAATTAATTAAAAATAAAATAATCCTGTACGTATATTGAAATGACGAGAAATTTTTCCTTTCATTAAAATACATATTCTTCAGAAAGTGATCTTTATTAAAATATTTACTTTATTTCATGTATAATTTCTTTTCCAATAGAAATTGAATGTATTTACAATTGAGATTTTAGAGTACAGATACTTTGTCAAATTGTTGGTATATCTATCCATTCATGCATCCCAAAATCAACAGACTTTACACAGTATCTTTTCCTTGGAACCACCGTTCTGTTCGAGGGATTTCCAGTCAAATGTTTTCTAATTACGCCTCCGGTAATTGCTCATCGTGACGTATTCCTTCGAGGAGGATTTCGCACTTGGATGTAGCTGTTCCCAAAGCGGCAGAGAGATTGCGGTGAGTTACGGCAAGAGGGCGTGCGCAGGGCCTCCGGGTTCCACCTGCCGCCGCTCGCTCTGCGCCGCGGCCCCCTCGGCACGTGGCTCCCCGGCGCGCGGCCCTGGGCGCCCCTCCGAGCCTTCGCGCGCAGCGAGCTGCCCCCTGGCTTCCTCCTCCCGCCGCCGCTGCCGCCGCCGCTGCTCCCGCCGCTGCCGCCGCCGGCCGCCGCCGCCGCCGCCGCCGCCGCCGCCGCCACCGCAGGCTATGTCCGACTCCGACGATCAATCGGAGGGCTCTTATGAACCTCCGCCCACTCCATTTTCTGGCTCACGGTCGCCATCGCTGCGATCCTCATCGACCTCCTCCAACGAAGGAGGTACAGAACTCCATTAGAATAGAGGGACTCTAATCCACAACCTGGTGGCCAGCACAGTTCGTGTGTAGCTCTGACGACTCTAGGTCCTCCTTCGAAGCTTCTCCAACGCCTTTCTCTGGCTCTCGATTTCCCCCGTTGTGACCCTCGTCGAGGCCCTTCAGAGGCACAGAACTCCATTAGAATAGAGGGCCTCTAATCTGCTGGTAGCTAAACACGTTCATGTGTGGTACAGTCAAATACAAAACGTACGTCCTAACAATTCGCCAGTGCTCTTACAGTCCATTATAAGTTCACATAATTCCGCCATGCTTTACTGCAAGGGTTGAATCTCACAGGAACTAGACACTTTTTTAGCATAAACGCGAAATCTACTCATTCTCAAAAGATTGTACAGTAACTTATTTAAAGATTAACACAAAAGTACAGATTGTATTCTAGAAAAGTATATTTGTTTAATATTATATTTATAGGAACACCGGAAAAATTGTATACTACTTTTGCAATGTTTGAAAACTCAAATTAAGCAAAAATCAGATCTATGCCATTTTCAAGTATACTTTGCTCTATCAGAGAAAAAATATGAGGAGAAAAATGTTTTGTGTAGCCTGTAAGCCTCTGCACACGTTCTCTGGAGCTCTTGTTTGTGAGGACATGAATATTGCAAACCAAAAATGATTTAAATTATTGCTGAAAGTACTAAATTATGACGAAGAAGAACAAGAGAGATGGTTCTAATAAGAATTGTTATGAATTCATGACATTTAAAAGAATTTTATTATTATTATTATTATTATTATTATTATTATTATTATTATCATCATTAATTATTATTATAATAAGAAAGCTTAATCTAACCTATTGCACGTGCCTAGTATAAAATATAATTTACAATTACTTTCTTGAACAAAAATACTGAAAAATTTGCTTGGGCGCAGTTTGGCAATTATGCATGGCTGAAATCTACTACAATTATTAACATTATCAAGTGACAATTGAGTAACCTTGTTTTATTCTCGAAAAGATTATAAGTCAGTAATTAATACTTATATGATGTTCCTTGACTGCGATGTCCGGCGTATATTTCAACTGAGATGCCTCATGACACACGAGTGATTGTCGAAGAAAATATTTAATGTGATTACAGAACATGTTTACAATTTAATTCTTGTAGCAAATACGCGTTATTCGTTTCATGACTAGAGCCGGTGTCTTGCACAAAAGTTGCACGAGGTTGCCACACCATTGTAATGCGACAAATAATGAGAAGAGTTGGAAATAACAGACCCTCCTAAGCAGGGCACATTATACATCAAAATACTCCACGAGCAGAATTAGTATTGTATGGAAGGCAGCGATATTTTGGGGTAGTGCTAGAACACAGTTTCAAAGACGTGATCACATGAGCCAACTGGACTTACGAAATACACGTGTAAGTGCGGAACCATACACGACAATGCTGCTAATGCTACTTTGTTGACAGTTTGCGCGTCGGGGTGACGCGTGTGGCTGTGAGGGGTGCGCACTTATTGAGAGCGTTCCCAGTTGCTGGAGCGGCTGCCTTGAGGCCTTCCCTCATGGCTCCAGCGAGCGGCTGGCTTTGCTTGCTTACCGCGCGACGCACGATTGCACAATTGTGGGACGCCAATTATCCGAACCAATAGGTATAGTTCGGATATTCGACAATTCGGATAACCGAACATAATGTCTATGAAGGCAACAGTTGCACTGAAAGGCGGTGGGTTTTCTGCCAACAATTGGGCATTTCGAGTGAGTGGCAGCTGTTAAGCATTTACGATCGGTTGTTTGACAATATACCGTTAGTTCTTTTGCATTCAAAGGCGATGAAAAGCCTTTTTCTGCTAATAATAAACATTTCGAGTTTGTAAGCATTTATTGCAGGATTTGTCAAAGTTCACTGAAGTCAGACGATTGACTATAGTACAGTATCTAGTTAATATTTTATTACTGTCATTCATATCTGGGATCATTCCCAATGTTCAGTATTACAAAAGAAAATGAATACGTATAGTACGGTACCTAATTTTGAAAAAATAATTATTCGAAGAAAATATGAATTCGGATATTTGACGTTTCGGATGATTGATGTTCGGAGAATTGACGTCCCACTGTACCTAAATGCTCTCTGATTGATTGCTGTGGCGACTGGTCTTAATGGAGGCACCTGTTTGGCATGAAGCCGAGTTTATAACAAAACATTTGGAAACACGCTTAAGAAAAGTTGGAAGATGTTGAGGTTCCTTTTGAGTACCTCAGGAAATACATATATCCGTATTTGATTTCCAAGATCTCGAGTTCGATCAAGAGTTCGACCAGATCAAACAGACAGTATCAATTTTAGAGAAAATTCTACAAATGGCTTAGCCGCTAAAGTTGCTCAGGCAGACAAATGGACAGGCAGCCACACTGACGAGCATAAATGAGGTGGCGTGGATGAGGATTCGGGTTCCTCACTGAATGGAGTTTCGAGAGAAGTGATGGAAACAGCAGGAGTGCTTGATATGTCTCTCTGGACCCGATAGGTGGGAGCCAGCAAAAGGGTCGGGCAACACCAAAGACAAGACCCAAACAAAAAAATTAATATATCTAGTACTTAAAAGATTTTGTGGAGGAACTTATAAGAACATTGGCATATTAAAATTCTGAAAGTGATGTAACACCTATAAAACACTTTGTTCTTAAGGATACATCAACCAACACCAACAAATGGCTCATATATGAGGGTAAGTCAATAAGTATCTGCAATCATTTTTTTAAATTTATTACAGGAAGAATACACAATTTTTATTGATATCGATTTTTAACATGGTTACCCTTATTTTCAATGCACTTGGTGTACAGTTGAACAAGCTTCCCGATTCCTTCAGAAAAAAAGGTTTTTGAATGTGCAGCAAGGCACGTATGCACCACTTCTTTGAACTGTTGATCGGAGCAGAATCGACGATCCAAACAGACGGTAATCCGAGATTGTGCATATGGTTTGCCATTTCATTAACAGTCACTATTCTGTTATTCAGGATCAAGACACGTAATTGTTCAATATTGGGATCTGTTGCAGCTGTAGCTGGACGCCCCGTTCTTTTCTCTTTCTTGACGCTTCGTCGACCACTTTTAAACTGTTCTGGTAACTGGCAAACACTTCTCTGTGGCAAAACATTGTCCCCGCATTGTGCTGAAAATCTGCCATGGATTTCCGCCCCTTGTACACCTTCAAGCCATAGAAAACAGATTATAGAACGCTCTCCTTCTTTGGTGCACACAGAGATTACTGTCGCCACCTTCACAACAGTGCAAGACGGACTGATCAGAAAACGCTGAAACCTCCTACAGGCAAAGACAACGGTCCCATGTAATGGTTAGGGATCACACAAAGCCGTAGAACCAAACTAAAGACAATTAGTGCAAAATTGCAGATACTTATTGACTTACCTACGTACTACTGTTAGTTAATGATACTTTATATTTTCAGAGGAAAACCAACCATGCACTTCGGCGTCGTGTGCAACGGAACGTTGCCCCCCGGATTGCAAGTGAACGACAACATGTATGTGTTGACGTCAATAAAGTAAACAAGCAAATGAGTCTTTTTTATGTAATAAATAGTCTCGGGTAGCAGATGGTAAGAAACAAAAATTCATAAAAAATATATGCGAACCCTTGTTATGTAGAAAAGTAGACGACATTTTTTTTCTCTGGTCAAATCGTACAGAAAGTAAATTAAGGGATACCTAAAGTTATGGAGAAAAAAATTATAGAAGCTTCTTAACCAGAGAATATAAACGATATGAACTAAATTAAACTAGCACTACCACAGCAGATACTTTCACGTTTTATTTCTAACTCTTGAGTTTTAAAAAAATCATTGAGTTCGAGGAAAAAGGGATCTGCTCCATTCTATAAGTGTTCTTTTTTTCTCTCGATGGAAAACAATGTACAGAAACAATTTAGAACCATTTGTGAGATTTTGTTACAAGTTCCATTAACTTCAACGTGATTTAAGCTAAAGAAAATCACTAGTTTTTTCATAAGTAATCTCACGAGAAATGCTGTGCTAGCCGGTAAATTCACGAAGTGACTCGCGTAGCGAGGAGTGAATTTACCGGCTAGCACAGCACTTCGAGTGATATTTAGTGTGACTATTTCACGAATAAACACATTACATGATTTGAGAGGATAATTTAAATCACAGGAATTACGAAAAAGAGAAATATTACTGAAAATTACAACCGAAAAATGAAAACCTTTCATTCAGCCCCGACTTATCACTGCCTCCTGGAATAACTTATAATCAAGTAAAATTTGAATAACAGTTTAATGCAGAAAATGATTTCAAATATGTTTCAATTTTATGGTAATAAAACTTTCGAAAAACAATAATAACAAGGCTACTTAAAAGAACATTTATTAAAAGCACAATCATTAAAGTTGTAGGAAGTTGTTTTACAAATCTTGCCCTTCCGTGGAAGTATTTGCAATGGAAGATGTAGAAGAGGAATTAGCAGCGGAATTCGTCGATTTCGAATGGATTGAACACACGTGTGCACTCATTAAAGTATTTTCCTGAATAACTTTTGTTGTAACGTTCCACATAGTTTTGATAGCGTATTCTTTGTACTCTTCACCATCTAGTCTTCGTATATTAATTACCTAAAATATGTGTAAATTCCTCATTTGCAGTTTGTGCAGTCCATTTTTATTTTCTTTCTTCACAAAATTCTTGAAATTGCTTCCACACGCTTTCTTTCTTCCTTTCGCTGCCTTTCGGCACTGAATTTTAATAATATATTCTATTTCAGAGTTTTAAACATGACCAAAACGACACATTTTAAAATTATATTGATGCACACAAGCTATTTTGGAGGTGAAACAATTGCTATCGTTATCTTAAAAGGTAAACAAAGGTTTTACAGCGATAAAAAAGGTAAACAAACTGATGGCGATAAACATCTGGGATTGGTTTAATTTGAATATATCCTTGCTTACCATTGGCTACTTACGACGCGGACAGACATGAGTGAAATAGTCAAAAAATTTGACATGATCTTTTCCAAAGATCCGATTTTTACTTTTTCGTATATGTATATATATATAAATATATATATATATATACATATATATACATATATATATACATATATATATATATACATATATAAGCCACAATATAAAGAGTTCCAAGGGAGCGGAGTTCAGGGTAAGAATCGACACATGTAAGATGCAGTAAACAACTGTAATATAAATAATATGTAGAGATTAGCGAAGTCCAGAAATATAATGTGAACAAATAGGCTTAAAACTAAAGATGAAAACTAACCTGAATCAATACAATTGCCGATGGCTAGCCTTTGTATGCATCAATACAATAACATCGATGCACACAGCTCGGAGTCTTGTTACCAACTGACTCTCACGCGCATGTCGCCAAGCGACGTTGCCAAGTTTGATTACACGCAAGCTTACATATATATATATACGACTAGCGTACCCGTGCAAGACCTCTCGCATGTTAAATCCCACCCTTTCCTTATCCATTTGTCTATCCGTTCCATAAAGGAGAGGAACTACTAATGTATTTACAGAATATCAAACAAAATAACAATGCAATTGATGTTTGAAACAAATTTTCAATTAAAATTTATTCAACATTATAGAGAGATGTTCTTGGAACAATTCATACTTCTTTAAAAACAACATTTGAAGAAATGTTTCAATCATCCTTGAGAGTTAGCTTTTCGCTTTCCTTGATAGTCAAATAATAGAAAAGGTTTTTACTCCAAGAAATCCAAGAACTCCGAGATATCCAAGTAAAGTAGTGCGAAAATACCGGATCGGGCAAGAACAGACCTACTCATTGCAATATTATTTAACTTTCCTTGATTTGTTATGAAGAACCGAGTGGGTTTTGGAGAGTCAGGATGCCAGCTTGCTGGGGTGAGAAAATTGAAAAATTATTTGTTTACTAAAAAGTAATGAATTATTTTCTGCGTCCTTACGTACCTCAAGAAAAACAATTCCGAGCCAAAAAATCATCAAACTAATGTTTTCTCCTTTGGGTACTAAATACCATTTGTTAGCATTAGGAACAATTTAGTAGGCATTAGTAAGCCCACTTCGGTACATGGGAATGTTGCTCAAACTATGTTTGCATTTTTATTATCTTAACGAACCGACAACTTGAGTTTAATATCAAACGGTGTTTTATTTACAATATAAGTTTGCAGTTGGGATTTGGTGTACATGCTTCCAGATACCGCAAACATTTAAATCGTGCGTTTGGACTGCGATCGTTGGCAGTTGTCGGGTGACTTGCACTATTCTTTCCATAATTTTAAATTTAGTTGTTTTTTAATTGATTCACGTAGTATTGTAGGCTAGCGCGTTTTAATTTTTGTTTTCCATTTATTTCAAGCTATTTTACTTTAGCTACTTTAAAAAGTTTTCTTTGTATTGTGCCATAGCACACTTTTTCCCCCACTACCTCTGCGTACCCATGCGAGAACTCTCGCATGTTAGACCCCACACGCATCCGTATCCTTCTATTTTCATTGTAAGAGGGAAAGTAGTTAACGAAATCTGTTTATTTGTTTAAAATCTATAAAGGTAACTTGCAATGCACTAACACAATTAGAAATAAAAATAAAAAACAATGCAATTAATGTGTAAAAGAAATTTTCAATAAATATTTGTTCAATATCATGGAGAATTTGCTTAGAACAATTCCCAACACTTACTTCAAGACATTTGAAGTAATTATTCAATATTTTTTGTCAATTAGATTTTAGTTTTTCGTGATAGTCACAAAAATATTAGCTTTTTACTTTTGAGAAAGCTACGTGTCTGAACCCGTTGACTTGAACATTTCATCGAAAAATAACGAAAATATTGGTACAGGTAAAACACAAACACAGTCTTCACTCTTCACTGAACACCCACATCCTTCCACAATTAAGTACACAGCACTTATAGACCATGAAAAAACGTTAATTGAATAGTTTCACTACACGCATAAGAAACAATTTTCATAGGTATAGGTATCAAGCAACTATAATAGTACTTCTAGTTGTCGCTGGAGAGCAAATCTTGAATAAATGATTATGCAAATAAACATCGTCAGACTGCACAAACTACGGTGTTAACAGAAAGCATAAATAAAGATTGTCGAATCTAAGCCTTCTAAACGTGTCGCCACAAAAATTGCTACCAGCAGGAAGGAGTTGAGGTGAACTTGATAGTATTAAAGAGTGGAACCGAAAAGTTATTTGAATGGATAGGAGAATGTCTCATCTTGTAGATTATGGTGTTAAAAACGTTTCTTTGAAGCTTTGGCCTCAAAATTTTAGTTTTTAAGGCTCTAAAACGCTTTGTTTATGAGTTATTTGCCGATATAGGTTGACATGTGATGCGAGCTGCATTTTACATGAATATTTCGATGCGTTTTTTTTAAAGAAATCATCCATATTTTTAAATTCAAAATGGAATTCGTCAAGTCTCCGTGAAATTCTCTTTCTTTAGAGCCCTCATTTATAAAGATTGGTCGCGTGTGAGAGCCGGAACCCAAAGGTATACTACTGAAATAATACAGGAGACGAAATATATATATATATATATATATATATATATATATATATATTTGACCGTGTTGGTCAAAACGTAAATATTAGGCGCACCACAACGTTCAAAAGTGGCGCGCAGGTTGATGAATCGTTGCGGAACGAATCGGGCCGAGCCGTGAACGAGCGCCCGGAAGGCGGGGGATTGGTCGGTCGGACCGCGCGGAAGCGTCAGTTGGGGAGCGAACAGCGAACAGTGAAGAGAGAGGCGTGATGGCGATAAGAGAGCGAGGTGGTAATGTACGGATAAATCGAGAATAATCGGGACGGCTGGTGTTAAGGGAAGGAGAATTGTGATAGACTTAATGATGATTGCGAGTAAGGATTGCGGTAAATGTGTTTGGAAGGAATAATCACGAAATTTGACAAGAGAAGAGAATATTGCACGGACACGTGGGCGATGCTGTTCAGTGGTAGTCGGTGTAGTTGTGCGGATGCAGGATTACAAGGTGGAGCCGTGTGAGCTGAGACAGTAAATTCGTCGTGGAGAAGGAAATTGTGGTGAGACGACGCCGGTGTACGAGAACGGGCCGCCGGCGACACGTTGGCAGGCAGAACATCGTTGGCGCCAAGGTCACCTCTCGGCAACGAGTCGGGGCACGCGGTCGCGCCGCGTGGAAGACGACGGTAGTGGAAGGCAGATAAGTAACAATAATTATGAACAAGAATAGATGGGTAATCGAATATAAAATGCCGGTTCAGGGTGCTCACTTAGTAGTAAGGAGAGCAACAGTGTCAGTAGTGGTTCACGAATGGCATATAGTTTTCAGAGAAATGGAGGTT
Organism: Acheta domesticus; assembly: GCA_031308135.1. Lineage (NCBI taxonomy): Eukaryota > Metazoa > Arthropoda > Insecta > Orthoptera > Gryllidae > Acheta > Acheta domesticus. The sequence goes on from JAHLJT010008756.1 coordinate 101,333,323, forward strand.
ATATAAATGGAAATAATAAATGTAAAGATGATAGGAATAGTCGGAGGTGTACAGTGTAAACCATTTAATCTGTATTCAGTAAGGATTTGCGACCAGGTCAATGATGTAAATTATGTTATTAATGTGAAGATTTTTTTCTTAATAAATCCTGTTTCTGTGATGATAGATTTTTTGAACTCAGATAATGATGATTAAAGTATCCCCCTCAAAGAACCCCTGTGCCCAAATAAACAATCACAAAATTTACGATATGTGCACCCATGAAACCAATAAAAGGGTAAGTACGGTCACAATATATATATATATATATATATATATATATATATATATACACGGAGTAATAGAGTAATATACATAGTATACGGAAAGTCCTGTAATGCTGCGCTGAAAAACGGAGGACATTTGGCAGAAAAAAATTCATTGCTGGATCGTGGTAACGAAAAAGTGAATAAATTCATTTATTAAACTAAAAAAAATCATCTAACACGTGGAGTAGCCAGAATCCCTGTTTTGTGCGTCTTTGATACAGAAAAACCAATTGAAAGCAAAACGTCAGTCCGTCCGTGTGTCCGGTGTATGTGAACAACATAGTTCCTAAATTATGCGTACGATTTTTTCCAAACTGAAGAAACCCCCGTCCATCTGGCCTGAGTCGAAGCTCTGAGATTTTGGAAAACATTTATTAATTCTTCAAAATTTGGAGGTACTAAACATAAAGCCCCCAGACATTTTCAATATTTTGTTAAAAATCGCTCCTAATTTTATCTTTAAATTTCTTGTAAGAAAAGAGTAAAATACATTGATTAAGGTGACATATGTCCGATTTTCACGGCTAACTCTGAATTTTCGAAAATTGCAAAAGTTTGAATTTTTTCGGCGTTTTCTTACAACTACTAAATTGAAGATAGAGATTTTTACTTCAAATAAAATTTGTTCTCCGATAGTAATTTCTTTCATTAAGGTCATGTAATTTTTTTAAAAAAATTAACAGGATTCGCGGAATACTACGTGCAATTGTACTATTTTAAAAAAATTAGAAAAACAAGATTTTCTCAAAAACAGCTGCAAATTTTTTTCTTTAAACTTTTGGTAAGGATAGCGCCTAATGTACCCTATGGGATGATATAAATGCCATTTTGCTCTTGTCTTTAGTTTTTTTGAAAAATAACAAAAATGTAATTTTTTTTGACTTGTCTCTCACGTTGTTAATATTTACTGTGACGGTTCACATGTGATTTATTAAAAAAAACTGATTTCCATAAATGAAAATCATAGCGTTGTCATAGCTGATAAGAGGCGGTGCAGTAATTATAAATGGCCATGCTAAAGAGCAAATGCGCGCAGAGTTAATAGATTTTGGAATGTTAAGTGTGTGTGAGAGATGAATATTTTTGTTGTTGTTTCAAAAGTTTTTGTTTTTTTGTGCAAGTTAAATATATTTCATTGAATAAGTTACTGATGAAGATAGTCAACAAAGAATGAACTATTCGAATTAGTATATAATAAATCCATACGCCATTATTGGTGGTTTTAAAATTAACATTTTGTGTTTTCATTGTCACGTGGTAATATCCTGCAATATTGATAAGCACCGTATCCTGCATAGGCGGCTTCGCACCCCACGATCCAACAAATGTTCTGCTACGCGTCAGGGTGGTTGGTTACATGCTTGTGAATAGCTTTTCTGTTTATTAGGTAAATAATATTAATGGTATTTGAGAAAATTCACCCCACCCTCACACAAGTAAGAAGTGATAAGGAACCGTTTACATTACATTAGCAGCGATTTGTCAAAATTATCATATTAATGTGTACATGTGCTTTAAAAAACGTCAAGTAAAGTTTGTAGTAAACTCAACCGTTTTCTGTGAAAACTAGATCAAAATTCCGTATTTTCAGAAACGCTCAAACGCCATTTTCTCATAAATGATTTAAAAAAATTCCTTCAAACTTTTCGAACGGACAGAGAAAGTTGCCCTCTTGAATATGCTGTTAAGTTCATTTTGGGATTATTGTTTGTTTTTTCAAAAATTAAGCAAATATAATTTTTTTGAAAGATCTCTCACACCTGTTAACATGTACATTTCCAGCAATTTGTAGACAAATTCTATTTGTATGTCAAAAGGCTTTAAATGGCTTCAAAAGAAGTGTTTCGAAAACTTAAATTTTTTGTTAAAAAGGGCTTTGAATTTCGCATGTTAAACGCCATTTTCTTAAAAACAGACAAGATTTGTGTGTAATATTTTAAAATTAATATTTCCTAACTGCCATTAGGAAACAAAAAATTAAGAAAATGTCAAAAAAAGTAATTTGGTTGGCGATAGATGGGAGCGGGCCTGAGTATTTGGGAATTCCGAATAGCTAGCCCAGACCCAAGGAAATAGTAAACTAATACAGGAAAGTCTGTGCCATTCTGTAGCACGACTAATTTTGTCTTCAAATTGTTTCCATGGATAGAAGAACGAACGATTGAAATAATGGTGCAGGTCTCATTTTCGTTGAACTCTCTAAAGTTTCGAAAGTTGCAAAATGAGAAATAATGTGATTAAGTATACGATGTTGTAGCACCTCTAGTTCAATTACCAGGACCCGTAAAAACCGCCGTTTTCCCCTCCCGATTACAAGGCTTTTTCTTCTTAAGAAGGAAGGCTAGAAAGTAAAATCGACCTTCAAATTGAAGACGATTTTTTTTAAGTGCTTCCTTTTCAATCAACTTTTAACCAAATTCTTTTCACAGACAAGATGTGCACGCAATGTTTTAAGCCAACCATAATATCTACGACGTTGCAATATAAAACGATTTAAAAATTTTAGGGATATAATCGTCATTGCAGATCGCCAAAGGTTCATATTCAATGAACATACTTATCAAATTTCTTTAATTCCTTTGCTCATATAATTTTGAATAACAAACGGATTGAAATTTGAGACACGAATGTGGTACTTCCACGGACCTCCTTAGTGAAAGGCAAGCGACTTCGCTCTGAGCCATATACTACGGTACAAGGCAAACTCAATTCACTAAAAATAATGTTCAGTGAAAATTATAAACTCTGAGGTTTATCTTTCAAAAATACTATTTCTGATTTTATTTTTAGTAAGTTTTTGTCAGTTACAGTATTGAAATTGCAGCTATTGACGTACAGACATACAGACATTATATTATACTATAGATAATTGTTATCAATTTTAAAGTAAATATATGAATTCAACTATTATTTGAAGTATGTTGTTTTGTTTATTTAATTTTTAATAAAAAGGGTAAAATATCAAATTTCAAAAATTTTATTGTTCACTGTAAAAAGAAGGGGGTCTCAAAAATATAGCTTGGTGCCTTGAAAATGGTAAATCCGCTGCTGCATGCAGAGACAACAAAAGTAACATTTTCAGGAAGTGATTTTGCATTAGTGATACCTAATAGTAAAGGTTTAAAAACTGAAATAGAAGGAATAGTCCATTAAAAATATTTTGTATTATTTATTATCTATTAGAAAACATTTTAAAAGCAAAAAAATTTAATTTGTTGCATCTTTGAATTGCATGTTCGTCAGACCTGTAATATTAATTATATATCGTCATTGATTTTTTAAAAATATATTAAATTGGTATTAGATTGGTTAAATTGGTATTGGATTAAATTAGTATTGGATTAAATTGGTATTTTTAATATATACCGATTGATGTAGCCTCCGAAGGAGAGTTACACTTGAGCAGGTTTTTTCTTTAATCCTCTGTGGCACCATACTGCTTACTGCTGTTACTGTTACGGCAACAGTTTCACAATAATATTCCAAAAATGTGTATGAGTTTTTTTAATTTAAAAATTTGGTGGGAAAACCAGTTTTTAGATGGATGATTTTAAAGTTTATTCTTAATGCCAATCATTTTGAAAACTAAGCTGTATCAAGCTTGCACTTCTTTTATTTTCCCCAACTAATTTTGTCTTCAGTTGGATTGATCTTGCATGGGATTCAACTTTTATGAAGGTGCTGTTGGCGGCATGTTTTTATCTGAATTGTTTTGCAATTATTAATGTGGTAGAGGAGCTTATGTTGAAGTCATATATTGGTTGATGCAATCTTTGGAAGAATTTTATTGATTTCCTTTAGGCATATTCCCTAAATAACACTGTAATGATGAATTTGCAGTAAAGTTTTGGCCTCACTCACGTTTTAAATTTTGTTGGTGACTGTATCACTACAGCCATAGACAGAACAGTTTTTATCTATTCCATATCGGAGAATTTCTTCTTCTCAGATTCATTAAAAAACTTCCTTAATACTTCTGTTCAAAAAATTGGAATTAAATCTTATAATTAGATTCACTAAAGCATTTCATTTCCATTTCTTTACAGAGTCATTCAAAAGACAAACAGTTTCCAAAATTATTATTCATTTCAAATGTGCAACACAAACAGCAAGACCTTTCACGTTATTGATTTTATGTTACTTGTTCGTTTCGCCTGCTTCCTTGCAAGACAAATTATTTAGAATAAGTTGCCAAATGTCAGTTGCCTAATGTACTCACAATTTTCCATTGGGTTCATTGAAAATATCTTTTATTATTTTTTTGTGAAGCTACCATAATTTCTCAATGACATTAAGTTAAACGTTCAAATTGAATAATACTTGGCTTCAAGCTTATGAGAAAAATTCAGTCCAACTTCGGGCAACAAATTAAGCAGTTTTTTATTTACCCTAGCACTTAGTGAATTCTTGGGAGGCCTAATATTTTTTCCATGTTTGTTTTGCTTTATCGCGTTCATATTTATGCCTATTCACTCAAACCAAGTATTATATTTGCAACAAATTCTTTAGAGAAATATCAATGTATGATAAATATATAATATAATACAAAATATTGATTTCAGGCAATTGGTCAAATTATCCTACCGCCTAACGTAGGGACTGGCTTCATTTTCGGCTGTGAATAATGTCATCTCCATATATTCATAATTCTAACCTTACCTGACCTCCCTGTTTCTAAACTCCTCACAGAGGACAGATGTTGGACGCCGAAACATGATGCAAAGACTCTTTACGATGATTTATTAATGATTTAATTTATTAATAGGCTATAATGATACCCAATATGATCGATACATACACGTAACTATCGATGGAACATCCGAATAAAGAAGTCGACACGAGGTTTTTAGGCGTTGCCAAACGTTGTTTGTAAAGTAACGCCGGCATAATTATTCTTCGCTTACTCTGCGTTTATTAGTAGAAAATTACTCTTCTCATTACTTCACGCTTACTCTGAAAGTAGTTACTTCCTACGTAAACGTGTTATTCCTGGCTTAAACTGGACCTCTATTAGTAAGGCTGTATTAGTTGCCTCCTTTTTGAAAGAAGCGTCCGTATCTTCATAAACGTGTTCTGGAGCCTGCTTCAGAACACCCGCGCCCGCTGACGGCAACACTGGACGGCGCGGCGCGGCGACAAGCCGATGCACAGTGGGTTCAAAATCACCAAGAACGTCCAGGAGACGTTCTTCGGAAACTCAAAGCAAACAATTCAGCTCAAAAACTATATTTTTTTACTAATACGTTATTTCTTGTTATTGCCTTCGATGAAGAGCTCGATATTCACTGCATAACTTACCTCAATCGAGAGGATCGTGCTTACCAGGGAAATACGAGAACAGTTGAATAATGCTATACATTCTCTTATTGTGATAATAATGATGTGAGAAAATAATGAAATGAAATTCTGGGAGGGAAATATGTAAAGATATTGTATGTAAATAAGTAAATTCCGCGGGCGCTAACTGGGTCTATTTATTCTCGGGGCCCTAGGATATTTTGTCGCCACTCATTCATGAAAACCCTTATAATGCCCTTGGTGCTTAATTCACTATGACTTATACTTACTATAACTTAACCATTTTTCATTTGATGTCTAAAAATTAAAATATACGAAACGAAAATACCTCGTTTTCATTCACTGTTAAAAGAAATAGTCTGATCGTGTGAGATTGAAACAAAAATTCAAGTTATCTTATTTAATTTTATTTGTTACCTTTTGGGATTATGCCTATAAATTCATCCAAGAATATAATTTGAATTATTTTTCCAATTCTTCACGACCACTGAATTGTGTCTTCTAACCATATCAAGAATTTTTATTGTTTTATATATGTTTAATTAACTATCTCCAAAGTTTCTATATAGTGTCAACGATTATTCAAAGAGTGATATATAATTGAATGTCTCTAGCGGATTTTTTTTTTCATTTACACATATTATGAAATGTATTTCAAAAGCTTTCGCTCCCTCTTTTTTTTGTAATGTATTCTTGTACGTTTTTTCTTTAAGAAATGCATTTTTGTGCCTGAGTAATGTTCATAATACCTCTGTGTCGTCATCACAACTCCATTGCTTAAAATAACAGCAGCTGATAATCCTATTATTGTTTCATCCAATTAAAAACTCTACGTCGTTTTCCGTCTCCACGACCATTATTTGTTCACTTTTTGTCTGCAAAGAGTTATATTTTTCCAGTGACCAGATTTTACACATCTCTCTTTGTATCGTTTCGGTCCAGTGTGCGGTTAGGGAGCGGAGTTCGTCCTCCGCAGGCAGAGGAAATATTTGCGCAGCGGAGAGACCTCGGGACTCGGGATTCCACGAACTCCCTCCAACTGCTTGAGCAAAAGCTTCGCTCTAAAGAAAAAGGCAATGTCACATGGAACCGTGATCTGTGAGGCGTTTGTGTGCGGTACACCGCCGTGAAACGAGGAGAAGGTCTAACCGTAGTCTGAAACTCCAGGCATCAAAGCTGGGAATAAAATTTCAAACGTAACGCGAAGGACAGGCAACTCATACTGATTCACAAAAAGGACGAATTCTGTTAAATATTGAAAAATAAATACTATGCAAAGAAATAACTGAAGTGATATATTTTCATGTAAATTTTCGATATTTCACCATAGTGTATCATACCGTTTTGGAACTTTTCACAAAATCAATCGTGTTTCATCCTCAGTTGAAATGCCTCAAGTCTAGCTCGAGTTGCTAAAACAGCACGTACATTCTCATCCATGTTTTCACGCAAAATTACGCGAAAAGTACTCATATTTTCGAAAAAAAGAAACAGATTTCATTAAGGAAAAAGGCTATATTTTCATAATTGTAGTAGTAGAAAGACACAGAAAATGTGAAATTATACAATTTTCGAGAAGTCAGAGATTTTAACGAAAATGATACCTGCAACACTGTCTTAAACGTTATTTAGACTATCCAACAACAAAATTTAAATAAAAATGATGGAGGCACTTTTCTGAAAATTAGGAATATGTCCCACGGGCTTCACGTAAAGTACCCCCTAAAATTAAAATGTCGGTTTCAAATTCAATAGGCCGCGACATCAGTCAGATCGATTGAGGAATATCAATTTTGGAGAAAATCGGCTGAACGGATTAGCCCTAGCGTTGTTCTCAGACTGACGGACAGACGATTTCTCGCCAATCGATTTTACGCTATCAAGGACTCACAAAACATGTATTCTGGCTACACCAAGTGTTAGAAGATTTTTTCCTAAATTTAGCAACTGGATTTACCCACTTTTGCGTCACCAGGGCCCGGCAATACGAGGTTTTCTGCCCAAAATTCGCCGTTTTTCGCGCAGCATTACATAAATTTATCTCTACTCCGTAGCGTAAAAATAGATTACATGAAATAAAAAAAAACTTTTAATGAAGATTAACCAAAATGAGATATGTAATAACTTCCCTTTAAAACGATTCAGTCAACGTGCGTTCTTTTGTGTCTACGCAATTCCCAAAAGTAATGAAATCGAGTAATTGTCATCACTGTCACCCCCCAAAATTGAATCCAAATTTTGAATCTCACACGAAAACAGGTAAATCTTAACTATTTCTTGGAGATAGCTTAAATGAGGGATGGATTTAGATATTTCAGAACGGCATGCAAAAATGTATCCGGAGAACATTCACTAAGATTTATTAAAAATCATTAATTACATTTAATAGACTACCTTTTTCTACAAATGACAAATGAAAATTAACAAATTTCTTACAGAATTCAACTTTTTTTAATACATTTTTAATTTCTTGTCTACGAATACAAAATATATGTTTAATATAGTATACTTTTTTGCTTAACAATAATTTTACGTAGATCAACAGATTCCATTGCATTTTTCCGAAGGTAAAGCCGGCCCTGACACGTCGGGGCCCCGTTTCAGCTCCACACGCGCATTGCATTGTAGCGAACTCCGGAGGTCCGCTGGCGCGCCTCGGCTTTTCCTCCTCAGATGGAGGCTGGCAAAGCTGCCCTGGAAGACGACCCGCTCGCCGCGCCCTGCCCACGGCGGCTGCAACTGGGAGACCTTGGCAAAAAACCACTCGGCGGAGACCCGTCGCCCTTCGGGACGCCAGTGAGGAGCCCAGCGCTGCACGCGCCGCGCCTTCCGTCGCGGGCCAGGGACGGAGGGGGGCAACTTCAGTTCAGACCCCTCCCCTCCAACCCATAAATATTTTTCAAATAATAGTTTTAAAGTGACAATCATTGAAGGTTTTCCTCAAAGCTTTTGTATCTTTAGCAATAAATTACGTTCCAAATTGTTTATACTAAATTACTGATATGTTTAAAATTGTTAAATTATTAAAATTACAAAACAAAGACCAGCTGTTTCTATAAAACTAATATGTTAAAAATTGTTAAATTACTAGTTTATAATTATTAGTTTATAAGTTATATAATATAGTTATATATAATATAGTTATATAATATAGTTATATAATATAGTTATATATAATATAGTTTATAAGTTATATAATTATTATTATTATTGTTGTTGTTATTATTACTCCTCTATATCACGACTAAAGATGTTATCGGCTGAATATAAAATCTACTCCAGGTTGCAACCAGCTACCTAAGGACCAGAGGGACTGTCGGTGCCTCTACAATACTTTGCGCAAAATGTGGGCTGTTCCAAATAAAGCAATTACTTGCACTTCCCAGTCCTTTGAATGACCTGGAAGTTTAACCAATTTCTTACACTAATTTTGCGGAACAAATCTCAGAGCTCCGATAACTATCGGGACGACTTGTGTTTTTTCGCCCATTTGACTGACCTCGATTTCCAAACTCTTGTATTTAAGACGTTTCTCTGCCTCCTTGGTTACGACATTTGGATCACAAGGCACAGCAACATCCACAAGTAGACACAATTTTTTCTCCAAATCCCAGATAACAATATCCTGTTTGTTTGTTGCTATCGTGCGATCCGTTTGAATTTGTTGGTCGTACAGCCAGTTTTGGTGAGTGTTGGTACCACTTGGGGCATGTGTTTGGAACTTCGAGGGTGGTACAGATCTGCCAGTGGAAGTAGCTACACACCCTGTCGTGTGTTTTCAAGTATTCGGTCTTTGCTAGGGTTGGACAAGCTGAGAAAATATGATAAATGGTTTCTACGTGTTCCTGGCAAAATTTATCATCTTGGGAAATTTTGGGAACCGCTTTATGATAATGTCTTGTTCTCAACGCCTGATCTTGCGCAGCTATTATAAGTGCTTCCGATTCTGGCTTCAAGCTTCTCCTTTTAAGCCACATAAATGATTGATCTTAATTTATCTGCACCTTGTCCATTCTTTTTAGATATTGTCCATGGAGTGGTTTGTCTCTCCACGAGTTCATTAACATTTTTTGTGTCTCACATCTCATGTTTAGTAGCATCAGAAGTTCAGAGTCTGTGTTATTCGATGAGTCTAGCATAATTTTCGTTGAAATGATCCTTGCTTCACTAACAATGCCTCTGTTTCCCATTCTTCGGTCAGATTTCATGACCTGCCTCAGTAGAGGGTCATCTTGATGGTCCCTGGATCTTCAATACTTTCCCATTCCGATTATTGCGTTGTGCCAGGAGGCCTCAATTTGTCTGAGGCCTCTTCCTCCTTCCTTACGTGACATATAAAGTCTATGTACATCAGCTTGAGGGTGGGAAACAAGATGCATTGTTATCAGTTTTCTGATTTTTCGATCCATGCGAATTTCTTGCTCAAAGTCTGTTTACGCACGCTAGCGGCAGGAGACCGCCCGCGCCGCTCAGGTTCACTCTTTGCGGTAGCCGGCAAAGGCGCCCATTGTCTTCAAACGGGCGCCCGCCGCCGCGGCCGCCCGGATGCGCCTCCCCCCCCCCTCAGCGGGGCAGATGAGCTTCGGCATGTTCGGGTTATTGCTGTCCGTCTAAGCTGCCGCACCTCGCGCACCCCGCCTCTTGTCTCGGGGCCATGCAGCCACCAGTCCTGCAGCCACCCAAGGGCCCCCCCTCCTCTATCTCATGCCATCCCCTTCCGCCACGCCTTGCGGTGGCCACCCACCACCGCGAGGTCGGGGGGCGGTTGCCTATATATTTTCGGGAGCCATCGCGCCCGGAGAGAACTTTCGCTGGCAGACATCGCTCAGATGACAGACCGTCATTTTGGACTCAGGGCCGCTGCCTTGAGCAAAGAACTTTCCGCGGCAGTCATGTAAACTACTCAATGTTACTCGGCCTAGCCGACACTTGTGCCGAGCCATTTAAAGCTGTGAGTTATCTTCACGCCACAACGGCATTGATAGGGCTACAGGCTGCCCATCAAAGTGCGCCACACTGGCATACATTTTGACCTAACATCACTCGCACATTGTGGCGCGTTAGTGAACGGTGGCATACATGCCGCTTCAATCGTGTCCGAGAACTCCGATCATGGTATGAGCTGATGATGCATTGTCCGGCATCTCACGCGCATCGCCGCAGTCTCCAGCGCCAGCAGTGACGGCCCGGGACAGCCGTATGGGAGCAGCAGCTTCAGTATACCAGGTACCTGTCCTTGTCTCAAACTGTACATATCAGGTGCCTTGTCCACGTGCCAAAGACATTCATCTCTACGCTTCAGCAGTTTTAATCGTTGATCGTTTTAATCGTTAAATTTAAGTTAATTTGTGGTCCCATGTACATTGTTAGCTTTAAGATTTATAATTAGATTTTTTATGAGTAATTTACAGCTCGGGCCCGGCCATTGATTATGTAAATAGTATGCTCAGTTTTATTTCGTTCTTTTTGGTTTTTCTTAGATTATAAGTTTTATAATTTCCAAGAGGCATCATACTCTAATTTCAATTTAGTTCATTAAATTCATATTATACTATCAGTTCGCGTTTGTCTATCTCTCGGCCGACCCTTCATTTCCTCTTTCGAGGTGGTCCTCCGTCCCCATTCTTTTTAGTAGCCCTCTGGCTACGTCAGCTGAGCTACCGGAGGCCGATATGTGTGTGCGCTGTGTGTCGACATAGCCAACAGTCTAGTCCTTGATGTTGGCCCATCATCGTGCGTGGCGCCGTGTGAGAGGTGGGTACCAGGTGAGTACCACATCGGCACGCGCTCACAGGGCACGGACGCGCGGTGCGCACACAAAGTCCAAAGCTGTATTCAGCTACAGGCACTGCCAAACTACCAATTGCTGATATATTATTACTGGAATTCAGAGCGGTCTGCAGGACCAGTCTCACTCTTCTGTAATACTCCCTGCAGATTCTCTCTTTCATTGTGCCGTTCGAGAGTTTTATCTGGCTCAAGATCTTGAATCACAGAGTGCACATCAACTTCAATGCTCTCTGATGTTGTCAGTTTGTCTCTTTTAAATTGATTTTGCACACTTGTCAAGACCAAACTTCATGTCTAGATGTCATTGCTAAAGTCATTCACGACAGGCAGCATTTGGGAGATAATCGCTTCATTCTTAGCAAACACTTTAAGATCATCGTTTTTGCATTGTAAAAGCACCACATCACCTCCTTCAATTCATTCCGTGTCCATCTCTGACGATGGCTTCGAGCTACTGTCGGCTCTGGGTCCCTGGGACTAACATCCGTGGGATGGCCAGACGTGGACAAAGTGACATTAGCTCGGTTTCTGAGCAGATATGGGACATTGGTAGAACGAGGCACGTAAAGAATCATTACATTTCTTGAACCATTTTGCTCGTTGATTTTAAGTGAAGATTTGCAGGACGCAAGTTCGAGTTCACAGATCACACTTAACGCTTGGGTTGTTTCCTGCCATCCGTTACTGCGACCCACAGTGGCCTCGGGACATCCCCCCGCAAGGCTCAGCAAGGGGTCCCTCCGATCGCCAATCGGCATTACTAAACCCTATGGGATTTTCACTGACTGCTGAAGGCAGCCTCCTTCGTTGGCTAATGCAAGGTTCGGGAATTCATTCTAATTAGTGGCCTGGTGTGCCAACCCAGTTTCTCTCCTGTGCCCTCCATGGACCGACAACAGGAAATCCAAAGGTTCATGACCCACCCCTCTCTACTTACTTCCCATTCTCCTCAAAATGGAGTACTTCTTCGTCTGACCCCTTACCTTCAACCTATTCAGCAAGGGAGGTCCTACCGGAAGCTAGGCTACCACTGACATAGCTCTCAGGCTCATGGGGGTACTCAAGCTCCACCACCAACTGCAAGGTCGTGTACTCCCTAGGTGGAGATGTTATTGTTGTTATTATTATTATTATTATTATTATTATTATTACTTCCGGCGTTCGGCGAGGTTCATTTTCACACCGGGTACATTTTTGAAGGAGAAATTTAAGGATTTTGCCATATCCCAATTACCGGGAGAGGTGGCTCAGGGCATCAACTGATGTCACTGCAGTGCCTCTGATCGGGAGGTCCTAGGTTCGCGTGCAGACGATTGCAAGATTTTCCCTACTAGCTTTTCAGTTATGTCGAATTCAGTCTCTGGCTGGAGGAGAATTCTGGCGGCCGACCGCTGTGATGCAATGTATTACACATCACACACTGCTGGTCATGTGACTGTTAATGACGTCTTACGCTACGCTGTACAAATTCTAACAGATGAATTCTAATCGATGAAAGACTTTCTCGCAAGTATGGGTTGTTCTATGTCCTTGTTTGAACATGGTTGTGAAGTATCTAATTGATAAAACGTTCTCCCTCAAGGGCATCCGTTCGCTATGACACTATCATGGAGAAACTTGATTTACTTTCCGAGATTCAAGTAATAATTCTGGCCGACATTTCACCATCTCAGTTGCAGAATACTAATACGCAATGAAGACGCGCTTAATCCTTGACTATATGGCGAGTTGTCTAGACTGCAGGGGCACTTGAGTCATCATAAACGAATAACCATCAACAACGGCCCCACATGTCCGATTCAATTCAAACCAACTTTTTAACACTCCCATTACTAATAGGAACAAAGTGTGAAAATTTCAACTAAATTGGTCGAGTATTTTTTTCGTCTATCTGCGACACACTTAAACACATTTCCTTTTTATTAATTTATATATATATATATATATATATAATATATTGTTCAATCTCGCGAACAATCACTAGCAGGCAATCTCGCGAACAATCACAAATTCTCTAGCAGGGAGCAGCCTCAAATTATCTTTCCCCCGCGCGGCCAACATTCTTCGGCTACCCCACCTTCAAAGTTTCTCACGGCACTAGGAAGTCTATACAAAAATATATATAAAAGTGAAATACAGATGTTCAGGCAATAAAACAATTCTCGTTGAGCCCTTTTGGCCGCGAGCGCCGAACCGCCGCTTACGGCGTATTGTCCGGGAAGGGGCGACAGGTCATTACCCAGGGCTTGGCCTCCGCCGGTGCGGCTGGGTTCCTAACGCCATCTACCTGCCCTCTACTCAGCCTTCGGCGGCCAGATGTGTTTACAAACATTCATAAATATCGCTACGTGCCTCCCGCACAAATATTGGCGTTAGTATTCGCCGACCACGAACGCATCTGCAAGGCAGCCGCGCCTGCGCCCGCCTTTCTGCCCCCGTCTCTCAGCCGGCTCCGCGGTTCCCGTAAGAAAATCCCAAACCTTGCTAACGATATGCAGCCATCGCAAGCACCGCAATTGCCGCGCCAAAGTCACGTGACACACTTAAGAAAATAACAACAAATAGCGAGCAACTTTCGCGGCAAACTGCGTCTCACTGCATGTCATGGACTATCTGCAAATGTCACGTGACTCCTCCCCCTCTGCACTCGGAAACATACGTTTCAATAAATACGGCAACTTCGCTCCCACGCGTCACTACTCTGTCAAACTACATTACTACTCTCTCTTCAGGCACTCTTAGTCAAACTTGCAAGCGACAACTTCAGTCGTTTCTACGCTGCTACTGAAAACTATTCAGTCATCACTTCAGTCGACTTCTAACAGTCATTACTACTCAGTCACTCTCAAACTTTCAAGCAACTACTTCAGTCAACTTCTATCAGTCGTTTCTATGCTGCTACTGAAAACTATTCAGTCACTACTGCAACTTCTTCAGTCAGACTAGCCAGTCACTTCTTCAGTCAACTTCTACGAGACAATCGACTATCATTGACACACCTGTCAATACACCGGACGAGTGTCAATGCTCGCTCTACTCGTCAGACAGCCTGCAAACGAGTCAGCTGTCCTTGCTCTGCTTATCAAGGCTCCGGCAATCAATCAGCGCGATCTACATTCGGGCCACCCGTGAATCAGCCTTCACCTGGCCAAGTCGACACTATGGGCCGCTCCAGTAGTCGAGTACGCGCCCATGGTGACATCCAGCCTACCAGCAGTATCATCCGCAGCCCATTTCAACCGACGGCATACACACTCAGCCGTCTGACCTGGGTTGGTGTTTGCTGTACTTTCATCAATCTGTGAGTAAATGTAAACTTCAAGAAAGAAGAAACTTAAATTGGTCCTTCGGCTTACTGCCTAATTACATACTTGTATAACTAACCAATTATTTTCAAGAATTAAATTAAATTCATTCACAAGTGCATTGCCTTTCATTTGCCTCTAAGAAACAACCCCCTGAAATCCGTTCTGAGCGTGTATGTAGTTGCATTCGCAGCACGGACCTCACACCGCGCTGCATATATATAATATATTGAAACGAGTAGTGGATTGACTCTGCACAAGATTTATGATAAAGAAAAAGGGGACAGGGATTCTTGCCCGGGAATGGGCTCCGGATCCGATCACATGCACAATGGAAACTTGTGGGTAACAATAACTTTTTTATTTACATAAATAATCTCCATACAAAATTGGTTGCCCTTGGTGCTCACAGGAGCATTTACTCTGTTCTTTCCCTGTGTTTAATTACATCCCATTTACAATTTCTCCGTTATCCTGGGGCTTCATTCCTTTATTATGATTTCAAAATTTGGGGGGGGGGGCCTTCAACTCAAGATCACTGTTATCTACTGGCTAATTACTTTCCCTCCCAATCTTCCGGCCGCTTCTACTCACGATATTTCAGTCTGAATCACGCCGTTTCATGCTCGCCCATCCGCCGTCGGGCCGACGCCTCGCGCCGCACCGTCCGCGCTCGGGCCTCCTCGTGCCGCAGGAAGCCAGCGCGGGGAGGGGAGTTCCGCAGTGCCGCTCCTGTTACTTGTTCTATGCGTTGTCGTCTTACGTGTCTTGTCGCGCCACCACGCCCTTCGGGTATGTCCGCTTCCTTCGGCTGTGCTCGGAAGGGCGGGGGACGCTTCGCCGCCGTCGGTCGCTTCCCACCCCACTCGTGGTCGCAGTGGTCTACTTCGAAACGTTACCAGAACGTTTCGACGGCATCGGTACGTCGTCCTCCCAACTACTGTTTTCTCGTTCTCTTACATCACAGTTTCTAGCTTTTATTGTAATTGTCATCGACTGTTCACCTTAATTGCACTTAATGATGTCGAATACTTGTATACATTGTTCCCTTCCTCTACACTGCTCTGCCCACTCCACGTGTTGACCATTCACCGCTTGTGATACTTCACCACTCCCTTGTACCCGTTTTGTCTCGCCTCACTTCTCAACTAACGCTTCCACTTTTGTCACACCCTTTCTTTGTCACAACGCCTTTCCAGTTCTATTAAATAACGCTCACTTTCATTGTTCTCTCCGGTAGATAGTCCGTACTACCCCGCACGTCTGCACTCCATGAATCTCTCTCCGCCACTGTTCACACACTTCCTTCCGCATGTGATTCGTGGCCTTCCGGTTCCTCGCACCGAACTGATTCCGGCACCCGACTCCGTCGGCGTGCCGGCCGCCGCCGCGCACTTCAAACGCTCGATATTCATCGGAACGAATTGTTATCGTATTAGTGATAACAATTCGTTTCAATATATAATGAAACGTTCCTCTTTCGAGTTCATTTCAACAATATTTTACGGGTGGGACAGGTAATCGTTGTTCGCGAATGGGCTCTGTGTTTTGACACATTCATCAGAAATACACACACATTGAAATTTAAAGAACCTGGACAATACTTTATTTTACATCGATTCATACACTCGGTGTGACACTTCTCCACTTTTCTAATATTAACTGCTAACAAATCACAACCACACCTTTTTATTCTTAAAACACTAGACCATACACAAAGGGAAAGAGAAAACCTGGCATTTATTGGGCGATTCACTTAGCTTCGAGACGAGGCAGGCGAGGGGCAGTCCCCCCTCCAGATCGGCATTGCTCGGCTGCCCTCGGTCGGTGCCGTTACCCGGAGCCACGACCGGACGACGCTGCTTGCAACTCGCGGCCCACACGCCCCTGTACAATACTCCCTCCAAAACACTTTTCTTCCAAGCACTATTTATGTTTATTTGTCCATCCCTTTCACACTGTCTAGGCGATGGACCCGCTGCTCATCAGCACTCAGTTTCCCGTCCTCACCGAACGTTTTATAATCACATGTACCGACACGTGGCGAGACTAGCTTCCCCTGATACTTCGCACTTGCTCAATTCTCTATAATTCGAATTTGTGAAATAAAGTTTTTTAGAAAATGTACGTGTTTTTAATATTTATTTTTGGGAAATATGTTGTTTATTGAGAAACATATATCGAAAAATATATTCCCCAACACTTGTCCTCTCCTCCAGATGAATCTCTTGAAAGTAATGACAGAAAAACTGAGACTTTTTTCTAAAAAATCTTCATTTGTGAATCCTATTGGCATTCTAATTGTCAACTTCTGCAAAAGCCTACAAACAGCACGCTTGTTGTCTTTTGCTAATAGATTCTGGAAAGGTGTAGGAAGACGTATTTGAGTCTTTCGTTGTCCTCATGGTCTGTTGAACCATAACCCAAGAGCCGCGGCACATCGCCGATCCTTATGGACGCTAGCGAACGGGCGAAGTTTCACATAGTGGCCGCTGGAGCGCTGGTCGCCGACCATTCGCGAGGCCTTCGGGCCGCTTTAATACAAGTGGAAATGCCCGTATTTCTGGCAATTGCGGTCACTTACAGTGATATGAAGCATTGAAAACTCATGTTGGTGGTAATACTAAACAATACTGAAATTTATATATCACTGTGCAGTTTGCTTAAAGGAAATTGTGGAGTGAATTCTTAAAATTACCGCTCAAATACACAGCATGCGTGAAATCTAGTTAGTGAGCGTTTAGTAGTGACTCTTCTTGATGTAAAAAATACAATATTTATCGTCTCCTGTATTATTTCAGTAGTATACCTTTGGGTTCCGGCTCTCACACGCAACCAATCTTTATAATGAGGTCTCTAAAGAAAAGAATTTCACGGAGACTTGACGAATTCCACTTTGACTTTAAAAATATGGATGATTTCTTTAAAAAAACGCATCGAAACACTCATGTAAAATGCAACCCGCATCACATGTCAACATGTATCGGCAAATAACTCATCAACAAAGCGTTTTAGAGCCTTAAAAAGTAAAATTTTGAGGCCAAAGGCCTCAAAGAAACGTTTTTACACCATAATCTACAAGATAAAACATTTTTCAATTCAATTAACTTTTCGGTTTCACGCTTCAGTATTATCAAGGCCACCTCAATATTTCAGCCCTTCCTGCTGGTACTTTTTGTGGCGACACGCTTAGAAGGTTTAGATTCGACAATCTTTATTTACGCTTGCTGTTAACACCGTAGTTTGTGCAGTCTGACGAGGTTTATTTGCATAATCATTAATTCAAGATTTGCTCTCCAGCAACAACTAGAAGTACTATTATAGTTGCTTGATACCTATATCTACGAAGATTGTTCCTTATACGTGTAGTGAAACTATTCAATTAACGTTTTTTCATGGTCTATAAGTGCTGTGTACTTAATTGTGGAAGGATGTGGGTGTTCAGTGAAAAGTGAAGACTGTGTTTGTGCTTTATCTGTACCAATATTTTCGTTATCATTCGATGAAATTTTAGAGTCAACGGGTTCAGACACGTAGCTTTCTCAAAAGTAAAAAGCTAATATTTTTGTGACTATCACGAAAAACTAAAACCTAATTGACAAAGAATATTGAATAATTACTTCAAATGTCATTAAGTAAGTGTTGGGAATTGTTCCAAGCAAATTCTCCATGATATTGAATAAATATTTATTGAACATTTCTTTTACACATTAATTGCATTGTTTTTTATTTTTATTTGTATTTGTGTTGGTACATTGCAATTTACCTTTATAGATTTTAAACAAATAAACACGTTTCGTTAACTACTTTCCCTCTTAGAATGAAAATAGAAGGATAGGGATGAGTGTGGAGTCTAACATGCGAGAGTTCTCGCACGGGTACGCAGAGGTAGTGGGGGAAAAAGTGTGCTATGGCACAATACAAAGAACAAACTTTTTAAAGTAGCTAAAGTAAAATAGCTTGAAGTAAATGAAAACAAAAATCAAAACGCGGTACCTACAATACTACGTGAATCAATTAAAAAACAATTAAATTTAAAATTATAGAAAGAATACTGCTAGTCACCCGACAACTGCCAACGATCTCAGTCCAAACGCACGATTTAAATGTTGGCGGTTTCTGGAAGTATGTACACCAACGCCCAACTGCAAACTCATATTGTAAATAAAACACCGTTTGATATTAAACTCAAGGTGTCGGTTCGTTATGATATTAAAAATGCAAACATAGTTTGAGCAACATTCCCTTGTACCGAAGTGGGCTTACTAATGCCTACTAAATTGTTTCTAATGCTAACAAATGGTATTTAGTACTCAAAGGTGAAAACATTGGTTTGATTATTTTTTTGGCTCCGAATTGCTTTTCTTGAGGTACGTAATGGTGCAGAAAATAATTCAGTACTTTTTAGTATACAAATAATTTTTCAATTTTCTCACCCCAGCAAGCTGGCACCCTGACTCTCCAAAACCCACTCGGTTCTTCATAACAAATCAAGGGAAGTTAAATAATATTGCAATGAGTAGGTCTGTTCTTGCCCGATCCGGTATTTTCGCACTACTTTACTTGGCTTTCTCAAGAGTAAAAAACCTTTCTATTATTTGACTATCAAGGAAAGTGAAAAGCTAACTCTCAAGGAAGATTGAAACATTTCTTCAAATGTTGTTTTTAAAGAAGTATGAATTGTTCCAAGAACATCTCTCTATAATGTTGAATAAACTTTAATTGAAAATTTGTTTCAAACATCAATTGCATTGTTATTTTGTTTGATATTCTGTAAGTACATTAGTAGTTCCTCTCCTTTATGAAACGGGTAGACAAATGGATAGGGAAAGGGTGGGATTTAACATGCGAGAGTTCTCGCACGGGTACGCTAGTTCTTATTTATTTCTGAAATGTATATTTAGGTATTTAAAGATAACTATAATGCACATATTGTCTTTAAGGCTTTTAAAGACTATGGATGAAAACTAAAAAAATAGAAAACTATTATTTTATCAGTTTTTATACTATATTTTTATATTTTCAAACTGCATTTATTCTTTAATCTATATTACATGCTCAAAAAAGTAAAAATTCAAAATAGAAGAAGTGTTCGTCTAGAAAACAATCTCTAAATAACTGGAAAAACTAGTTATAAAACGGACAACGGACGCTGTTGTAAATAAATATACATTGACGCTGCTGTATATAACACTCAGGAAAGTTCACTCAACAAAAAGTACTCCAAATCACTATTGTCCTGCTAAAAACGTTCTCATCTAGAGATAGAAGTTACTTACGACTAGGAAAATTTATATTGACGCTCTCATGGAGGTACAAGAAAAAACTATTAGAGATTTTCAATAAGAGCAACTAAAGTACAATGTAGAAATTATTTCTAATTCTTTGCGTAGTTCGCTTCCAAATTCCACGACAATGATAGAACAATAAATCAAACATCAGAAATAAAATTCTACAATCAGACATCTCGTGATTCTACAATCAAACAATGACGTTTGTGAGAAAATGTATCACTTTTTTATTGAAAAGTGTTACAATATGAGAAATATCCAAAGCTGTCTCAGACGATCATTCCAAGTACTTGGAGCCAATGTGTTCTTATTGAACTTAAACTGAAATTGTTTGTGTTATTTGTGTTTTTTAAAATGTGTATCGAATTTTGAGAATAGACTGAATTGTTAGGTAGCCGAAGTAGGGTTACATATTTCATTAACGTTCGGAAACATTAAGAATGTATGTTAATATTTACTTACTATGTGAAGATAATTAGCATGGGTGGTTCTTAAATAAATAAATAAATAAATCAGTCTCATCTTTAAATAACGCTGAAGGCTATATGTGATAGAGGAATTTTTTGTGAAAGCTGTACCACAACTCAAGGTTTATTGTGAAAAGAAATCTTCAAAAATATATTAAGACAGCTTTGCAAAGAAACAGTTTCCTTGCGTGTGACGAGAGCGCAGATTTAATAACGATCATTGACATAATTTGTGAACACTTTTTTATCAGAGGTAGTGAATGACATTGCCGCTGATACTAAAGAAATAATGGAGATGCCTAAATACTTGAATTCAAAGCCGCTAAATCGAAAAGGTCTGTGTTTGTAATGCGGATCTCCGTACATTTGCGTGCAGCAGCAGATCGAGGAATGGTCGGCGAGCAGCGCGCCAGCGGTCAGTAGCGGAACTTTTAGCCGTAACAAGGAGGAGGTAAAAGCGCCGAGGTTTTTAAGGCATACTAGCGAGCTATGGTTGAACAAATGCGTACCAGCTGAAGTACATCTTTGGCATTGTAAAACTACCACGTTTCGTCATGAATATTCTTTTCCTGAGTGTTCAGAAACTTCAACGTGCGAATAAAGTGAAAGTTGAATCTTTCCTTCAGAAGTGATATAACCGATAAAATATTTAAATACACTTGGCTCACGCTTTCAGTACACCGCGCGAATTGTCAATATTGTACTTACCAGGGCGGCTTTACTATAGTTAGGGCCCCTGGGGAAAACTTTGTTGGAGGCCCCTTCGGTGGATGAATCTCAGAAAAAGATCAAACATGCTTTAAAATATATATATATTTATTAATTTTTGGTGACAATATTATGCGTGAAATTGTGTTAAAAGTATTAATATTTGGTAACTATATTGTGCATACATTTAAATATGTTGAAGTGTCTCTTCTCTCACTTTCCTTGTCGCAAAATTTCAATCAGCGACAAAATTATTTATCTCAGAATGTCGTTAGTGATTCTTAAAATAGTGGGATCGTTGTTGAGTCAATGTCGTTCCCAATATTTTGTTAAATATTTTTAATTTTAAAAACGATCTTTCAGCAGTACACTAGGTACAGTTGGTCATCAAAGTAAAATAATTTTTTCAAAATGATTTTTTACATTACGGACAGTATCCTGAACTTGTTTTTGTGTTACATTGTTATTTTTATGTCACAGAAGAAATAGGCTATTTAAAATAAAATAAAATACGACAAATATAAATGAAAACAAAATGAAAGTATAAAATATATCAATTTTGTAATGTAACAAATACAATTAAAGTGCGTGAATACAACTTAGGTTCAAATTACAAAAATATATATATATAAATTTGATTACATCATATAATTTTTGTTAAAATCCACAATTTTCCCCCATGTTTTTTCTTTGTTAGGGGCCCATTCCTGGTGGGGGCCCCTGGACCGTCGCCAAACTTGCCCATCCGGCCCTCGAAGTCACAATCCTCTACTAACGCGCAAAGCCAAAAGGCGGAGTGTGTTTACGAGTGTAATATTGCCTACATCTCTGGATCCACGTCAAACTTCTGCGTACTCCTCTATCGGAGCTTCTTCTTTATCGTTTCTAGAATTCACCGTTACACGCACGACTATCTATATATTTGTAAAATACACCCGTGCAAGTAGCTTTGTGACAAGGTTATCGGATTCTGAGAACATCGCAAAGAAGGAACGAGGAAAGTCACTCAAGGAAATTGTCCAACGAAGACAGAGCACCGGAGTGTTCCTATCATGCAGCTGTCTTGACGTAATTGCATTGTAGGTGGTTTCAATTTACGTAATTCATAACATGAGTATTAATAACTTTCCTCATTCAAGCATCAACATAATGTATGCTAGTCTTAAATAAACACATTATACGTGAATTACTCAAATGCTGATAAATAAAGTTTCCAACTACGAGGTGTAAATGACAACAGTATTATTGTTTAGATACAAACAACGTATGTAAACAAATACATTCTCATACACTCTGCCATAATTATCGTCAAAATACCATTTACGCTGATGTTCTTTTCGCCTTTTACGCCATTTAATTCCCAACAACATATACGAGAAGCATTGGTACAGTTCTTACAACCTTCGTAATACGATATATTTCTGGGAAGGAAGTGAAGAAAATATCTGCATTAGGGACAAATCAGCGAACCTTGCCGTGTGAACAGTTGTGCATACAAAATAACCATCGTTTATAGTTTATCCAAAACCGACCCAATGTTTCCCAAGCCAGTTACGGCGCCTTCGGCTTCTCTTGACCTTTTCATAGAAATAGGGCACAATTCGCTCGCGTTTGGACAAAAGGGTATAAGTCCTGTTTCATAATGTTACACGAGGGCAAAAGAAATGCATTTAGTGTAGATATTGTTGAATAATTAATTTTCAGATATAAATATATACATAGGTAAATAGTATTAGATTAGTTTAAAGTTACTTTCAAAGTAAATAGTTTTGAAATAAAGGAAAAATTACTACACTTAACTTAATACTCAATTTTTCTAACATATACCTTTTCTTCAAATACGAGCGAATTACACAGTTATAACAAGTTTACAAAACGTTTGTATTATATGCAGTTGTAGAATTCACATAGTTCTGACAACATTGCAATGGAAACAGAGAGGTGTTCGCTTTTTGGTTCAATTAGACGTTTTCAAATACTAGGTAAGATGTTAGTAGCGCAGAAAGTGCAATATTTCAATACTACGTAGCTGTTTCCAATAATGCGGGAAAGTATGTGCTGTTGGAGCACCTCTAGTTTTATAATATCATCGTTGCAATAGTCCTCTTTCTAAATATTCAGCGTTGCTAAAAATATATATAAAGGTAATTCTCTCCTCATTATCATCAGCCCACTTAAATAACGTCCTTGTTAAATTAATAGGTTCTTGTCATAATTGAAGGCTAGCTTTTATTAAGAATACTATAGTAGCCCCCCCCCTCACTAGGTCGCAAGCTACCTTTCCACAAACGTTGGGAAGAAATGCCATTCAGCAGTCTCATTGAAGACATCTTTGTGGAAGCATAAATTCGCATATTTTTCGTTTCTTCTTCTTCTTCTTCTTCTTCTTATTATTATTATTATTATTATTATTATTATTATAATTATTATTGTTTAAAGAATCGGGATCACCCAGGATGAACGCTCTGCAGTCCCGGATAGGATTGCCACGTGCTCATATTATTCCGACCCGCTAACGCGTATTGCCAGTCGTCAAAAAATATATTGGTTTGTTGCCTTTTAGAGAACGTGGGAATTTCTTCCGCAGTCAGGAAAGTTCGATATCTAATTCAGAATGCATCAATGAACCAATGAGTTATCAGTAAGTTCGTTTGTTATCCATGAATTGTGAAAATACTGTTCCATTCTTTCAGTTACAATTACCTGCCAACATATGTTTTTACGACAAATAAACAGATTACTGATTGGTTGTTAGTGATTTAGTGAGCGTCAACTGTTAAGCACATTAGTCCCGTGAGTGTAGTGCAGGTTTTCCTCGGAAAGTGACAGTGATCTTCCACCGCTAATTGGCGAGATCCGGCGCTGACCTACCGACGCCTAGCGGTGTTTCCCAACCAGGTAAATCCCACTAGCGAGGCACCGCCAATGCTGGGATATTCACTAAGCTCCCGACCGGACTCCCGGCATGCGTGGTAGTGTAGAGCATATTAGCGTGTGTGGGTGTAAGTAAGAGGGGAGCATAGGACAAGGAAGAGGAAGGAAGAATCACGCGCGGCCCGTGGCCCGTTTTATATGGTACAGCTCTGGCATTCCCCCTGATGTTTATCAGAGAAAACCCGAAAAACTTCCGATCAGAGTAGACGGCGGCTAGAATTTTCATACAGAATTATCATCCTTCTCCATCTGTTTCAACTTCTTCAGCTATTGAATTCGATATAACTGAAAAGCTAGTGTTGAAAATCCTGCCTCTACCGGGTCCCGAAGATAGAACCTGCCGGTCAGAGGTGTTGCAGTGTTTTCAATTGATGCCCTGAGATACCCTGTAATCCTCCCGGTAGTAATCAGATTAATTTCAACTCTGAACCTATTTGATTACCGTCATTTGTTGTCATAACATAACATTTTTGAAGGTCTGTTTAAACTTCAAAGACTTGCGTCTACTCGATCACCACGCGTTGATACATTCTTGCTCCACGAAGATTTCGATTAATGCGATTGTAGAAAAATGTCATATCGCTCAGCAGACACATATTTTCACGAACTATTCCACCTAGAGACAAGAAACTATCCAACAACAAGATTTTCACTTTCCTATTTGGCGTAAACGAGTGATTTCAAACACACGACTGGTTATTCTGTTGGTACGCGCATTAATTCCCCTATATGCAATGATTATGTGGTCACATGAATAATGCTATGTATTTTTTTTCTTTTGAAGACAATGGGCACTCCTATGCACTACTCAACGACGCGACGAACGACAAGATATTCCCCTCTGCTCTGCGCGGCATAGGGCGGCATCCCTGCAGCAATAGCTGCGGGTGATCCTGTCTCCGCTGCATTACCCAACGATGAGACGAACTGCAAATGCTAATATCATTCTCCTTCGCTCTACGCGGTATTGGATGCCAGATTCCCTGCCGCAATTGCTGCGGGTGATCCTGTCTTTGCTGCACTATTCAACGACGCGACGAACTAGGAACGCCAACATCATTCCCCTCCGCCCTACGCGGGATAGGGCGGCAGGGTTCCAGCGACTGCAGCTGCGGGTGATTCTGACTTCGCTGTACTGCTCAACGACGTGACGAACTACATTCCTCAACAACGCCAACATCTTTCCTCTCCGTTATACGCGAGATCAAACGGCAGGATCCCAGCAGCAGTATCTGGGGGTGATCCTGTCTACGCTTCACTACTCAACGACGCAACGAGCTACGAACGCCAACATCATTCCCTTCCGCTCTACGCGGGATGGGAGTCCCAGCAACAATATCTATGGGTGATCCTGTCCCCGGTGCACTTCTCAAGGACGACGCGACGAACTACGAGCTGCAAATTACACTCTCCTCCGCATTACCCGAGGTAGAGGGTGGGGTGTTTGGTGGCAATACCTTTGGGTTATCTTGCCCGTGCTGTCTGTCTACTAAAACCCGGCCGATAATACGACCAATTATAATAGCTAATTCCTTTCCTTGCCGCTCCGCAAATCATTGGTCTAGAATTTGTTTGAATAGGTTTTCCCCATTAATTTAAGAGTAGTTTTTGTAAATCTAATACAAATATGTTTTGTTATAATTTACAATAAAACAATTTTTCAATTTGATATATTTTATTTTAACATTTTATTTTTTTTGATTTGTTTGATTGTTTCTTTGATTTTGTGCTAATTTTCCGCATGGGAGTGCGACTACGATTTCCGGAAGAAACCAAAATTATCTGTCTAATACAAATAGGTAGGTATATTATTCAAAAGAAAAATAAGATATAGATTTGTAAGAAAAAGACTTGTATATTTGTAACAAAGAGGGGATAAATCCAGTTGCTAAATATAGAAAAAAATCCTCTAGCACGTGGTGTTACTGGAATCTATATTTAGTGTGTCCTTCATACCGAAAAATCGATGGACGGAAAAACGTCTGTCTGTCCGTCTGTTATCTGTCTACCTGTGCACAATGCTAGCACATAAACTGTTCAAAAGTTTCTTCAAAATTCTCTCCCTATCGTTGATCTGGGCGAACTTTTCGGTTTTCCCCACCCTCTTCCCAGTTGTTATCTATCGCCGCCTAAACTATAGTTTTTCACATTTTTTTAAATTTTTCGGTGCCCTAATGGTTGAACTGTATATCATGACTTAAAGAATATTATAGAAGAGTGAAACATCATAGAGATCAAACATCAAAACATCGATTCTGTAAATGCGTATTCATGCGGTTCTGTAAAATGTCATTTGAGCGATTCTGTAAATGCGCATTTTGAAGTTCATTTTCACCAAAAACATTTTAATTTTCGAGAAGAATTTTGAGACTGTTCCAGGGAATTAAAATAATAGTACTCACAAATACAATTATGCATACCAACTGATTGTAATGTACATTTTAACGACGTGAAAAATATTTAAAAATACATTTTTGTAAATTTGGAAAAAAACAACAACATCAAAGTTGCATTGATGTCATGTTGTTGAAGCCGTTTAGCTCATTTAGCACTATCCGTTCAACAGCAACTATGTGTGATTGTAGCTCTGCTAATTTTTTAACTAATTGATTTTATCATTTTCTTTGCGAAATAAACCCTAGATAATTGAATTATCGGATAATCGAATCCTGGATAATGCAAGTTCGACTAAGATAATTTAATATTCATGTAATTATGAGTGACTTGCATTGATTATGAGTATCTTACGAGCATCTTAACCAATATGCCATATTTAAGCAAGATATTTCATATGCAAGAATCCACGCTGTATATTAACGAGCTGTTACAAGGAGTGCTAAAGCTAGCACCGAGGCATTCGAGGCCATTATTGGTAACGGTCATGTAACACGACGATAATTATATTGCAAATTACGTCGTGGTCATGTTGATTTCAGGGTACAGGTATTAACTTGTTCCGACCTTTTCGCTTCTTATGCTTTCGTTTCGTTTAGCACAAAGGGGTCTATTATCAAGTATAATCTAAAACTCACTCAATGAGTAAAATTGATTTTTTTGTTTCTATGGCCAAAACTCTGCTTATCAAAGTTGAATCTATGCATTTGAATTACTCGCACATTACACATTTCTCAAATTAACTAATACAATAGAAAGTATTGTAAAATATAAGATTTGGAGATCGTCTCAATTTATACAAAGTTTTATTTTCAAATGTTTCCTAACAGATATTTTACAAACAATTTTTTCAGTAGGACTCACAAAATGTAGCTTCTGGCTCTACACTACTTATTCGGGAAAGTAATTAACTACATTCAGGAGCAAGAAAAATACACTTTTCGATATCTGTATCTCACAAATGCGTTTACCCTGTCAAAAATAGTTTCTTTTGCTGCAGCATTACACATATTTCGCTGTACAATGTAACAATGTAAAAAAGTAAATTTGGATTAGTTTGAAGAAGAAAATTGTTTACTTAGAAGTCATAATTTCACTTAAAATTATGCGGAAACTACTCATTAAATGTTCGTAGTATTATTTAGCAACCTAAGTTTCAGTAATATATCTATTTAAGAAACACCTCTATCGTCAATATTACAGTTGTTGTAGAGTAGGTTTCAATTAAAGTCAGACCTGTGCCTTTTTTTAAATTGTACTTTGTTCTATTGTAGTAAAACTTTAAAGAAAAAAATTGTAACTATTTTCAGAAACATTTCAAAATGTTTTAGAAACTTCATGAAATCAATTCTCAAGTTTTAATCCGATTAAATTTACAAGGCAACGGTGTGGCCAGAACTAAGGGGGGATTTTGGAGAACATTCTGTGTTCGCTTTATACAGTGCCGTCCACACACGAGCGGGATGTCACCCGCACGGATCGACAGGCAGATATTTTGGGGAAAGAGAAACTTTTCCCTTATCAGGGACCTCCAAATCATGAATTTTAGTCGAAATAATTTTTGTTAATATTGATTTTTCGCAGCACCACAACACAATCTCTATCCTACGCCTACTAGAAAGTAAATATAGCTATTTAGTAGAATAGTTCATCGCAAAATCCACGCAGCTGAAATGAGATTCTTCATGAAAGTTAAAGCCAGCACCACACGTGATCCCGTAAGAAATTAAGATATCAGAAAAGATCTGGACATTTATATCATAAATGATGAACTAGAAAATTATAAAGATTCATGGAGACAACACATACGAAGAATGGACGCCAATAGAATCCCCCATTTGGCAATGCTCTATCGACCCACTGGAAAAAGAGATGTCGGAAGGCCTAAGAAAAGGTGGCAATATTAGTGATAGTCATAATGAAAATATTGTGAAGACGGAACAAGCAAATGTGTCCACCCCTTGAAGTGAAGAAGAAGAAGTTCATCACAAATTATAAAAAGAGTCGATAGCAGAAGAAGCGAACGAAAAACATCGTAATACGGAATGCAGGTGGTCCACTTACGCGATAATGTAATTCCTTGCCTCGCGGCGGCCTTCCTGGCGTGGACAATAGGCGTTTGGAAGAACGCCTGTGACGGATGTGGCGGCGCGGGCAGGGAGAGGGCGAGGGCGAAGGCGAAGGCGAGCGAAGGAGGAAAACTCAGCACCTCGTCGCCTGCTCTGGAGCAGAAATGGCGCGCTCCGCACAGCCGCACCCTCTCTGGCCTTCGTCCACGGCCGCTGCATCAGCGACGCCAACGTCTGTAGAAGAGAGAATTCTGTTTCAATGGACGAATTTTCGCAGGAACCGGGCAACTCCGAATACGCCTTCAGTCACTTGGCAAAACTGGTGGCTTGTTGCAAACGGAGAAGTGTCGGTGAATAACAATTCGGCGAGAGACACGATTTGATGTCCTGTTGCAGCCCATTGCAAGTAGACGTACTGTTTCGACCCGTTTAAGAAAGTAATGTAATGAATTAATGTAATCGGGTGTTATGAATTATGTAATGAATTCACTCACAAGCCCCGCCGACCTGGTAGCGGAGATCGCAAAGTCGGACGAACCTTGTTGGTATTAGTAGGAAAGGTCGCGTGTTCGAATCCTGCCTCGGGCTTGGATGCTTAGCTTGTGTGTTGTGTTGCGTCATGGCAGGTCTCCCCTATCACTGTAATCACTTTTCGACTCTCATCCTTTATTGCTGGCCGGAATTGAGGAAATGTGCAGAACTGCGCTTTATTTTCGGACGGTAGCCTTGGATTCGAATCGTGCATACGCATGGACGTGTGTTGTGGCAAGAGCCGGACTATACGCTTTCGCTCAGTCTAACTGCCTTTTTTTCCCTTCTTTTTTCAGCAGTTGGTGGTTTCGGTGTTTTTCCCTTCGCCAAAAGCACCATGACCTCCTTTACAAAAGAGAAAACTAGTGGTGCTAAAACAGCAACTTCTCGTCCGTACTTTGCAAAATTCCGGCCAAAATTACGACGAAGAGTACTCAAATTTTCGAAAAACTGTACATGATGTTATTGCAAAATCTATCTTTAAGCAGAAGATTTCATTAATGGGAAAGATATCTATTTTCATAATTAAAGACCGGATTTTTATGTAATAAATATTTTTTGTTTTTCTACTTACCATTCTCAAAATTTTAATCTTGACGAATTGTTGCCATAATATCAGATTTTTTCGTTACATATTTTTACATATTTGGTACTATATTACATATTTTGCTATTTTCTCAACATTATTTTTTATTTTATCAATTTTCTTACATATTTGTATTTCTTACATATTTTCAAAAATTCAGCACTTTTTCCTACATTTTTACTACGTGCTACTGCCTAATCTATTCGAGGTACGCTTCGTGAAGACGCGGGCGAATATTTTCACAGTCCGATTTGCCTGCTTCAGATATCTCAGTGGCGGGAAGTGCGCGTCCGCGACAGACCATTCTCGCCTTTAGATGTGGAAAGAATAATTGACGCCGCGTTTGGTGACCTTTAACCGCAATTTCCAAGAAATTTTGGAAATCGCCGTCATGTAACACTTCGATGAGAATATTCCATGCGGCAGTGATTGTTTGCTGGTCATAGATTTCGCTAGTTTGAACGATGGCTTCTATTGCGACTAGTCTGGCTGCTAAACTACATTTCTGGACAATAATTTGTGAAGGTTTTACTACTGATGAGAAAGTTGTATGGTGCAGGGGGGCATCAACTTGTGTATTCAAAATAGTTGCTAAAACGTTCGTATTGTTTTTAAAATTTGTATAGGAATTTTTTATAAATATAATTTCGTATTATGTAATTGAGTTTTATAATTAGAGTATTTTAATAATACATATGTCCGATTTTACATATTTATTACATATTCTAACTGTTTTCATTACATATTTATATGCATATTTTGACGTTTCATTCTACATATTTTTCCGGTCTCTATTCACAATTGTAGTTGTAGGAAGACGCCGAAAACATTTGAATTTTTGCAAATTTCGAAAACTCAGTTTTCAACATACATGAGACTTGCACCATTCTCTTAAATGTCATTCACACTATTCCAACAACAAAATTTAATAAAAAACGATATACCCACTTTTTTAATCTTTTGAATATGTCCTAGGATCTTCGTTTAAATTACCTCCAAAATTAAAATATAAGTGTCAAATTTTAGGGACCGTGATATCAGAGAGATCGATTGGGGAATATCAATTTTGGAGAAAATCGGCTGAACGGATTTAGCCATTAGAACTGCTCCCGCGGGCATTCTGCACTTACGAGCTGATCGTCTGCCCGCGACAGCGCCGAAAGTGCAAGTAGTGGGAGTAGGAGGCTTTGGGGGGAGGGGAGACGTCTGACGTGGCACGACACGGCGCGTAGATTGAATGCCCGGCGCGTAGATTGAACATCCGTGCTGCAAAATAATATGCCCACTTGTTTAAAAGGATGTCTAGTATTTCAAGTTACAAGGGCCATAATTCACTGTTTACCTTCTGTGTATTGCTGTAAATCCACCTTTGTATCCACCACTGTATGTATTTTCGTTTTATAATAAACAAAAGCATTAACATGCTCATTGTGACTCTAAAGCATTACTTTAAAAACTTTGTTATTTAATTCTAACTAGCAAAAAATTACAAGTTGTTGATTGTTCACCAGGAATGTTATAACCTCCAAATCATAGCAAAATGAAGAAAAGGTAAAGAGCAATCTCTCACATCAAGATTGACTTTAAAATAGGATAAGTGGCAATTCCAAGAAGGGTAATATTTAACAGCACATATATTTGTGACCATTTTCCCCCATTATGAAATAATTCCCCCAATAAAAGAGATCAACGAGCAAACCTTTGTGACGTCATTTTACGGACAATCATGAGATTATCATGGTCTTCATAATTAAATAGAATGCAAAAGGCTTAAAATATTTTTATACGACGTCGTAAACGATGAATAAATAGTGTTCGTTGATTTGATTTTAGAAATATGGAATGCACTCTTGTCAGAAATTAGAGCAGAAAATAATCATTATTTATTTTTCAAGAATAATATGTTTTAGCTTTGATAAAATCATCTTATTCAATGAAACACAATTAATGAAAAATAGTTTATTGCTGTCATCATCAAACAAAAACAATTCAGTATCATAATTTTGTGTTCAGCAAAACACTAAATTGGTGATTACATCGTAGCAAAGAGAATTACATTATCACAGTCCTAGAAGCAATTATAATACTTAGTGTTCAAATCAGTTATGTATAATTTGTTATACTATCATATTTCACGGAGTCATATATCGACAACAAACATTTACAACATAATACGAAACGCAATATTACTTGCACTGTATGCGACCGTCATGTTCTCGCCGATTGCTGTTTCAATTTACGCGCTAAGGTTTGAATTGCGCTTTCTAATTGGTAGCCCACTTCTATGATTCTCATCCCCAACCTTCATTGATTTTCGCATTCGCCCCCAAGCTTCTCGCCCACATCTCCTGACGTCAGTGAAAGTGCAAAACGCTGTGCAGGCTTGCGCTAGCGTCGTTCACAGACGGACAGACGGATAGATGGCTGACGAATAGACAGATGTTTTGCCGTCATTCGATTCTTCGGTATCAAGAGCCCACAAAATATGGATTCTGGCTACATCACGTGTTTAAAGATTTTTTTCTCTAAATTTAGCAACTGGATTTATCCACTTTTTAATTATCAGGGCCTTGTAAATAGAGTTTTTCTGCAGAAAATTTGCCGTTTTCCGTGCAGAATTACGTAACTTTGTCTCTATTGCGTAAGCGGTAGCGAGAAAGTAATAATGTGATACAGAATTTTAATTTATTTTATTAAAAACTAGTGAAGTTACAACAGTATACGTATTCTCGCATTATTTGTAATAATCAATCAAAATTGCACGAAAACATCTCGCATTTATATTCTATTATTTTATAATTGAATTGTGTAGAAAAGATTTCATTAATACAAACATTACTGTTTTCAATATTGAAATCGCAGGAAGACGCTGCATTTTTTAAAACTTTTGCAATCTTCGTAAATACACTAAGTTCAACGAAAATGGAACATGCACCAATTTTATAAGCTACTTTTCTCCATCCGAGAGATACGTGAAGAAAAAATTTTGAGTCATTTTTGAGAAAATGTTGAATACATCATTGAGGCTTGATTTAAAGTACCCAAAAAAATCATAATATCCGTTTCGAAATCGCAGGAACTGGAGTTCGGTCTGATCGATCGGGGGATGGCAAATGTGGGAAAAAATGTATAGTGGGTTTAGGCAGTCATTTGTCCAGAGACGAACAGACAGATAGGAGGCGTTTTGCCGAAATGTTTTGGTAACAAGGACCCAGAAAACGTAAATGTTTACTACACAACGTATTAGAGGATTAATTTACGACATATAGAATCAAGAATGATCCACTTTTTCGGTATCAAGGACCCACATTAAGAATTTTTCTTTCGAAAAATCGCCACTTCACGCAATAGCTTTACAGTACTTTCTTTTTAGTACGTAAGTACGTAAAATAAGAGAAAGCAAAAATGAAGTTGTGAGACAAATTTGTTGAGGGATTTTTTGACAATGGTTCCATTATATAATACATTATATGCATATTACATACATTATATACATTATATGATACATTAAGAAGTAGGCATTACTGAAAGGCATCTTAACGTTTTTGTTTATAATAACTAATGTAAATGTTAAGAAATAGGATCACAAAGTCCCTTGTGGGATCGAATTTATTCATTCTTCATACTAGAAAAGCCTGCCATACAATTTTGTACAAATACTTCAGTTACTCTCTTCACTGAATGTGAAATAAATAATGCTTTTAAGATATTGAATAGAAACGTTTGAGCGATAAACCGAGTTGAGAGATTCTGTGACGCCTCCAATACCTGCTTAAACCGTAGATTAAAGACCTCTTTACTCAATGCTTATACATCGTTGCCTTTTCGTCTGCCGACGCGGAGGGTACACCCCGATAACAGGCCTAGTATCGGTATTGTTTGTCCTCGATAATCGAGTGCCGAAACTAGCAGCCTCTGACACAGCGGTCTAGGCGGGTATTGCAACTATTGATGGTTTAGCTGCACTGTTGATCGGTTGAGAATGAAAAGTGTGAAAGCATGAATGAAATAAAAAGAAATGAAAGTGAAAAAATAATATGCTTGTAGTTAATCTCATTAATGTCAAAAATACTTCACTTTCCTAAAAAAATTAATGTGTTTAAACTCTACTGTAAATTCCAAATTCAAAGCTCTTTCTCTCAGAAAATTGGCAGATGACAATGGAGTTGTATGATGGTTTTGCTTAGTAAAGTATAGATGCGGTAGAAAGAGAAGAATGAATTTTGATTTGCATGTTTGAGTTTACGAGTGATGTTAACTTGATCTCACTTCACTTCATCTGATCTCACCCAACGCGTCAGGCGAAGGCATGCCAAACAGGTCACGAACGGCCTGCGCTACACACTTCCTCCAACTCGCACCTCGCAGCCACGGATGGACGAAGCGGAAAATATCTGACCAAGGTTGGAATCGCTTCCAGGAAACTATCGTAGTTGCCAATTACTCTGAGAGACTGATATTTTCTAGGAAGAATCAGGTTCATTGAGATTCTCTTGCACATTAACTTGAACTTGACGTCAATGGTCTCACAATGAATTATCCAAATCTGTAATGTGATTCGCGGTAAATCAATGAGCCTCATTTCCTTAGTAATTGCCTGTGTATTCAATATTCTCTTTTCTCACATTGCTCGCAATTGAAATAAATCTGCAGTCTAAACTTTTCCAAGGATATCACTGGCTAAGTAGTAAAATGCTACGTGTCAGAAAATTCGAATTAACTATTACTGAGTAACTATTCTACACTGAAATGTGTATTTCCTATTGTAAAAAAAGAAAATCTTCCACCCCTTCACCAAGCTATTAAAAAATTTTTAAAACTTTCTCGCCATATGAAGTTGTTTTTATCCTGTATTTTACTAATTTTTTTTCACGTTTCTGAATAAGCGGATTCTCTTTTTAAAAAACGGAACATATAGATTGGTCTCAATTTCCGTTCGTGTTTTTAGTTCCTGGGGTACGATTAAGCTGAAAAACTTTAAAAAATTCAAAAATAAAAAGTTATGGCTCTTGTATTGCCGAGGCAGTTATATTTTTCATTTTCTCGCCTTACGAAGTTTTCTTATGAAGAGAAAGTTATGTGATCGTGCGCCGAAAAACGGCGAATTTTCGCTAGAAAAACTGCTTTTGCCAAGCCGTTTCTTTCGAATTTTTCAGCTTAAAACAAACAAAAATTATTTTCCGACTCATGTTTATATATCAGTAATTTCCAGAAATGGACCTTTAATATCTATGAATTCCATCGAACTATTGATAAATATTTTAATTGGAAACCGATGTGAAAATGCAAACGTTCACGAAACTTTTGGAATCAGGAACTTAATATGACTGATCAGGATACATCGCGATTTCCTGTTTAAGACAGCGTAACCCTGTTTGGGCGTTTGGAGACAATCTCCGAGGTAACGTAATAAGCAACAAGGTGACGTGTGAGGTAGAGGCGCGTGGGATGAGGAAATCTAGCGAAGCTCATTCGGTGAGAGGGGGACTACCCCCACATGGAAGCGCGCCAAACTCGTGCGCCCGCCAACCTCACTGCAGCTGCGCACGGGCGCAAACACGAGCGACATACGATAGAGTTAGCTGCTTTTGAAGGAACTACGTTCGAAAGATCGCTCTCCATTAGTATCTGCCACTAGTGGTTGGGTAATCGACTAAACGCTGTAATAAAAAATAGAGAAACAGACGTCTTCCAGAGCCAGACAAGACGTAAGCAGATTCTTGCTGGTTGAAGAATGCAGTATCATAAAGTGGAGATCGCGTATTCATTCAGAGCTTCGTGGACGATTTGGGCTGCGGTCCACTCGATTTTCTTTGGGGGAGAGGTGAGTTATGCATCTTATGTGCGCCCTTAGGACGATGTTTAGGGCAGATAGCCTGCACAGAATCACAAAAACGTCTCTCTGTTTTCTTGTAATCACACTCAAAATGTATAATTAGTTTTAAAGGGCATCGTCATTAGGAAGCAAATCAAAGAAAATAATATTCATTAGAAGTGAAATAAAATTCATAACTCTATCCTCCTCACCAATTTGTGCTTCCACAGAAAAACACGATTTTTTTCTCCAAATACCTAATAACCAGACACTGCGGATTTGCTGCTTTCGTACAATCAGTACGGATTTGTTGGTCATGTAGTTTTGTACAAAGTGCAGCAGAAGTTTTTGTAAATGTTATTATCTCTTCGAGTATGTGTTTCGAACTTAAAGCCGATACAGATCTGACAGAACAGAAAACTATAATAGGCAACTAACCCATGCCTTTTCATGAAGTCCTACTTAGCACATTTTAATAAATTGCTACTTTGAAAATTAGTAAATAAATATCTATATCAGTAGTATAAGTGTGGGAAGTGTCAAAGAAATGATAAATTTTTGCAATTTTCGGAAATATAAATAATCTACTGAAAGTCGTATTCGTGCCATTTTTATGCACGCATGTATTCTAGGGAAAAAGTGTACAAAATATAGCGCTCGAGCTCTATTCTAGATAAAATGTGCAGACATTTTTTGCCTTTCTTCTAAAAATATTGGAAAAATCCCCCCCACAAATGTATTACTTTAAATTCGCAAGGTCTCGAGTGGAGGAATAGCAACTGAGGAATATCCATTTTGCAGAAAATACTTGGATTGATTTATTCCGGGCGCGTCAACAGCTAAGGTCATTAATCCCGTAAGCGTAGTGCATGTTTTGACTGGCTGGCTTGCTGGCTGGCTGGATGGATGGATGAGTGGGTGAGTGGATGTGTCGGTAGGGTGGTGGTTGCCTTCCCCCCGCTGCATGTTGAAATTCTGCGCAGACCTACCCGACGGCTAACGGGGTTTTCCCTAACCAGAAAACCCCCATCAGTGGGCATCGCCCCAGCTAGGACAAGCTCTATGCCCCGACTGGTGTGGTAGTGCCGTGCGTGTAAGGTGTGAGTATGGGGAGAGGAAAAGACAAGGAAGAGAAAGGAAAGATCGCGCGTGGGCCCTGGCCCATTTTTTGGGGTACTGCTCCGGCATTCGCCTAGAGTTGATCGGAGAAACTACGGAAAACTAACGACCAGAGTACCTGACCACTAGAATTCTCCTCCGGACAGTGACTGAATTCGATCTAGCTGTCCAGCTAGTGTAGAAAATCCTGTCACCGTCAGGATTCGAACTTAATACCTCCCGGTCAGAGGCATTGCAGTGACATCACTTGATGCCCTGAGCCACATTTTCCGGTAGAAAATCCTTGGAACTGCTTAGACGCTAGTATTAGCCGGGGGGGGGGGCAAACAAATAAACATTTTGGAGGAAACACCTTTTCGGTGTTAGGAATCCTCAAACTTTCCCTCCATTTATTTTCAAAATATCGACACGATTTCTTGCAGCTTTATTTAACTCTCTCTACGCTACGTTTACGAAAACGTAAAAAGAATATTCAGAGCAATTGCTTTGCGTCGTAAACTCTGACGATTTTGCAGCAGGTTGCATTCCGTGAGAGCAGTTGTTTTTCGGGGTCGCGGGGGACTTGATGCGCAATGTGTGACACGACTCCGTGCGTCGCGCGTGTGTTGGCAGGCGCGGCCGCGTCGCCAGGAAAGGCGAGCGGGCGGCCGTGAAGCCCCGGCGGTGCGGCGGCGGCGCGGGCGGCAGCGCGGGCGGCGCGAACGAGGAAAAGCGTCCACGGAGTTTGCACGGCTCTCCGCCAAGTGTCCCCGCCGCTGCACTGCCCGCCGGCCGCACAGAGGCCCGCAACACAAATCAGCACGGCGCGGCGTGCGGCCCGAAAGATTCGAAGATTGGTGATGCTAGTGGACTGCAGGAGCAAAAATGCTTCCGAAAACTACACGACAATTGTTTTTCAAATTAAATGTTTTAACAAAAACTGTCTTCATGAATACTGCAATAACATAATATTGTACATATGCCGTACAATAATTTTTTGCATACCAAGAATATAAAAAACGATGTTGTTCAATAAGGTAACATGCAAGTAGCCGTTATTTAATGGCGGGAGTCGTTTCCTTCGAGACTTGCTGTCGCAGCACGACAGCTGTGTCGTATTTAGTGACGCGCTGAGTATCATAATCCAGTCGGCAGAATGAGGATAGGTGGAATAATAACACAAATTGTTTTCACAAAACACGTCACAATTTTTCACAAAACTTGCTTAAAAAATGTATCATTTTCATGTGTTGCAGAAGGAACGTACTAAATAATACTTCGATTTGTTCGTGCAAGAGGGAAAAATAGAGGTTTATAAATAGTTTTAAAAGTTTTTTTTAGTCTGGACTTATAATTAAATAGCAAAATACAAAAATTTTAGAAGCCACTGAGCACATTCATGTTGAATGAACTTACGCTTTTTTGATTTTCTGGAATAGCGGGAATATCAGAGATGTCGCGCTGCAAGCTCCAACAGTAATCTATCATTTCATTGTGTTCCATTTACCTAGATATCTTTCTTCCATTGTTTTTATGTATTGGTAGAAGAGCTCACCCTGCTCTTCACCTACAGCAGCAAAGATTTGGAGAAAATCATTTAAGTGGCGGTGTAGAAAATGCATCTTTACAGTCACCTTTGCTCCTATCCTTTGATATGCTGTTAACAAAGTTTCAACTAGAACCTAGTAGTTGTCGGCCCTTTTGTTGCAACATTACCAAAAGTACAACAAGCATCTTTCTCCAATGTGCTCATTGTTTCCAAAAATGCTTCACCTTTCAAAAGAATCCTTATTTCAGGGCCACCAAAAATACCAGATTTCAACTTCTCATGTGTCAGTGATGGAAATATAGGTAGATACAGTTGAAGCAAGCACCATCTTTATCCAGAGCCTTCACAAACTTCTTCATAAAGCCTAACTTGATATGCAGTGGAGGTAATAGAATTTTATTGCAATCAAGAAGAGGTTCATGGTTTATATTCTTGTCGCCAACGTTAAATGTCTCCCTTATATACCATTCTGTTCTTATCCAGTGTTCTTTCTTTGCACGGCTGTCCCAAAGACACATGTAACATGGATATTTCGTGTACCCTCCATGTTGACCTATGAGTATTGATATTACCTTTAGGTCTCCACAACCAGTCCAAAAGTGATCAGAGTATTTTATTTTATGGAGAAGTATTCTCATTGTTTCATAAGTTTTCTTCAATTGCACTGAGTGACCAATAGGAATAAAAACTAATGTGTTGCCATTATTTAACAACACATACTTTAAACATCTTTTCGAACTGTCAATGAACCACTTCCATTCCTCTGCAAGCTACTCGCATCCCATAGCTTCAATGAGACCTACGAAATCAATGCAATACACAAGTTCTTCATCCGTCTCAAAATATTTTAGCAGGCTCTCTCTGTGTCGATATTTGATGGTATTTCCGGAAGCTAACATATTAATCTTCTTTAGTCTGGAACCCAGTAATTCTGATGATGCTTTATGCAGATCAACATCACGATAAAGGTCATTTAATTCATCTTGAGTGAATGGCTTGCAGAGAACATGTTCATCAGAAACCTCGAAATTGTCGTCACTATCTGGTTTTGACAGGATGCTGGATTCGTCACTGGAACTGGAACTGAGAGTCGAAATTGTTTGGAAACATGGGATAGTAACACCATCACTGATGTGGTATGAGTCTTATCGCTGACCGCAAGGAGTTAGGATACTGAATAGAAAGCTTAAACTTTTTGTTGAATCCTGTCACATTAACCATACAAAATAGAAGTCTTCCACATGATCTTTCAGTTCCCATCACACCATTGGAACTCAAAAACTTAGTCTTTTTCTCTGGCCCCTTGGTCCATTGTGGGAGGTTTTCTACACATGGTGGACACACTTTATGTGGTGCCCTGCATTTATCCTGGTCACAGAGTTTAACCCCAAAATATGCATAACAAGCTTTGGATAGAAAGTCAGATATATTTGCCGTTTGGGGGTTGTAAATTTGCCACGAATGTAGCTAATTAATCATTTTTACACTTACTTCGAATTTCAGTCATTTTTCATCTCAATGTATAACAAAGAAACATACATTGATATTTCCAGTGAAAATTGAAATTGTCTCATTGTTTTAGGATTTTCTTCCGCATTCTTGCGTATATAACGATACAACAGCACCTCTTACAAGGTCAGAGGCTGACTGCAAATTGGAATGGCAAATTGCAAATTAGAAAATGCTGCCTGCGCGCATTTGAAATATAGATTAATGATTTCATGCTGAAGCACGGTTGCGGCGCTATTCAGAAAACTTTGAAAATGTCCGGGTTACTTCATGTAAAGTACTCCCAAAAATTAATGAATGTTTTTCAAAATTTCAGATCTTCAACTCAGGCCAAATGGACTGGGGTTTCTTGAATTAGGAAAAACTCGTACGCATAGTTTAGGCGCTAGTGTTGATCACATACACTGGATAGACGAACGGACGGACGTTTTGCTTTTAATTAATTTTTAGGTATGAAGGACTCACAAAATAGGGATTCTGACTACACCAAGTGCTAGGGAATTTTATTTTATTAATTTAGCAACTGAATTTACCGACTTTTTTGTTATCTCGGCCCGGCAACGAATTCTGCCGAAAATTTTCCATTTTTTCGCGCAGCATTAGATAACTTTCGCTATACTATGTATATTACTCCGTATATACGTACGTATACTGTACGGAAAGTAAAAAATATGTTACTATGTGATCTTGTAATCACATATTTTGTGTTTATTTATTAACTTAAAATACGCGATTAAAACATTAAAACAAAAAAGTAATAATTATATATTTCCAACATTGCACAAAAGTCCTACATTGATTTTAACCTTTGGTTAGAAGAGTGGCGGGTTCGAGTCCCGCCTTGGGCATGGTTGTTTTCCCTTGTCTCTGATATGTGTGACGTTGCTGAGGGTCTCGCATTCTGCTGAACCCAGTTCGGAGGATCGCGCAAGTGTATTGATGTCAAGTGTGTAGTCTAATATGCATCCCGTCCGGACGTAAGAATAACCAGGTGTGGGCTCTAAGCAAAAAATTGATATAAAAATAATATCTCTAGCAAAATATTGATTTTAACACTATTTAATCTTAATCACTAACATAACGTAAACAACAATCCAAACATTGCTTCTGATTTTGACCGATTCATTGGTACGTGTCAACTGTCAAGGCTACATTTTAACTCCAGTTTCAGAATTTACGATCCGAAATAAACGACCCATCGACTATAATGAGGCAAAGTGTAAATGAGTAATGTATACTTTCTGACCCACTTTAGACCACTACGCGCGGTACTGTAGCAGGAAACTTGGAACGCCACCAAGGCACAATCGTCGTTCAGAATTTAAGCGTTATTTATTGCATTTTACGTTTTTAAATTTTAGATAGTTAAAATAGTTGATCAGTAATTCACTTGTTCTCCGCGAGTTAACTCGGTTTATTCATGCG
Source organism: Acheta domesticus (assembly GCA_031308135.1). Taxonomy (NCBI): domain Eukaryota; kingdom Metazoa; phylum Arthropoda; class Insecta; order Orthoptera; family Gryllidae; genus Acheta; species Acheta domesticus. Next base: position 101,374,400 of record JAHLJT010008756.1, read on the forward strand.
ACTCATGTTTGTGTAGCGTGACGAAGTTCCTAAAGTGCTGGCCACGACCCCGAATTCCAATCACATGAATGTGATGCAACACTACAGTGGGTCGAGAAGTGATTCCAGAAGCGATTTAACCTGTTTGTGTTATTTTTTCGGAGAAAACTGAATATTAAAAAAATAAATTGCATTCATATGATTCCAGCTATACCGTCCTTATGTGGCTTAAAATTTTATAGAACTCATTCTGGCAACGTCTGGGCCAAGTCCATGTCCATTTTCTTTGCGGTCATTGAATGTAACCTCGTACTCCATCATCACAAACATATTTTTTAACAAAATGTGTATATACATATTTTCTCTTTGAATATAATACGATCACTTATTTCACTATTTCAGTAACATTCTGTACTTTGGAAAAAAGAAGACCTCGTAGCTGAACGACGTAGCTATTTGATGCTTTTCCTGGGAACGCAAGGGAATAAAACCATCTCGCGAGAATACAGGGATTTCCCCAGCCGCGAGTTTGCGCAAGAAACTTACCTCTCTTTGTAGACCAACACAAAGCAGGGACCAACACAAAGCAGAATTTGAGAGTCACCCGTGTTCCCATGAATAATAATGTAATAAGAGTTCATCTCAAAATTTATTTTTGCTAGTTATATTGACTTCATTAGGCCGATAAGCTGCTCGATTAATCACACAGGTCTATAACCAAAAATTTCATTTGATAATTTTGGCTAACCTTTATACTTGGGTTTTTATTTCTTGGTGCGTGGGGTCTTGTCTTCAGATGGAATATCTCACGGTATTTCGCGACGTTTTCAGTCGTGTCGCTTGGAGTCGTATGATCGCGACTGTATCGAGCAGTGCTGGCGACTCCTAGCGGCTCCTAGTGGTACGACAGAAAACGACGCGAAATACCGTGAGACATTCCATACTGAAGACAAGACCCCACGCGCCAAGAAATAAAAACCCAAGTACGTATATGCTTTTCGGTGTGCTGAAAACGACTACGAAGTCCGTCCTTCACCATCACGTTCAGATTTTTCTAAAAAACAATAAAGCATACTCCTACTTTGTAGCATATGCACATATTTACATTTGTAATCAATATTTCTTTAAACGATTTCTAACATTCTAAACACTTATTATGTTCTAGTAACACTCTGCCTGAATACGTGGTGTGGGTATGAAGGTTCTGTTCAGTTAGGAACGTAATTGTTATCTTTTCTCGGTAGTCCCCTTCTGAAGATAATCAAAATAGAAATTGTTATATCTGAAAATTGGAGCCCACTTTGTTGCTCATTCTCCCTGTTCAGTAGTGTCAATTGGAGTGAAAACATTCACATAGGTCATCTACTTGCAAGTGATTACAAATGTTTTCTGAAGTTTGAAAATGCATTTTAATAAAAATGTCTCTTCTGCGTTGTGTTACCAGTCCAGACTACTTCTGTTTTATCTGTGGTGAGTACACAATCAAGAAGTACCAAATAAATATAACAGATTTCGGCAAAAAATGTATTACGCATATTATGGTTTGAGAATAAGAGATCAAGATATAGTGTGGGCACCTCGCAAAGTATGTCGCGGCTCCGTAGAAAAACTTCGCTTGTGGTACAAAGGAGAATTACAGCCTTTCAGATTTGCTATCCAAATGATGTGGAGCAAAAAAATCATGGCGATTACTGTTACTTCTATACTAGTGATGTTCAATGCCAAAAACCAAAAGTTGATTAACTATCCTAATCTTGAATCTGCTATTCGTCCGGTATCACATGCTTCTGGATTGGCATTTCTTCAACCCCCCTCGTGACTTGGACAGATTGAGTGGGAAATAGACTGAGATGCTTGTGTGGAGGAAAACTATGAAAGAAACTGAGTTCGAACCAGACATTTCAACGAACGAACCTGTTTTTTTTCTCAACAGAAGTTGAATGACTTAGTGAGAGATCTTGGATTTCCGAAAGATGCTGCTCCGTTACTTGGCTCCCGGCTTAAAAACAAAAATTTATTACTATCCGGTAGTTCTTTTTCGACATCACGAAGCAGGTTTCGTTCCTTACTTTTCACAGGATGAGAATCTTGTTTATTGTAAAGACATTCGTGAACTGATGGGTAAATTTGGTGTACATTATGACCCGAATCATTGGCGTTTATTCATAGACTCATCAAAATGAAGCCTAAAACCTGTTTTGTTACACAATGACAATACGTATGCTTCAATTCCAGTTGGCCATACACAAAGTTTCCATGTTTTTTTATGCTTATGAGATAGCCGTGACATAAATTCCCACTGGAACAAAAAAGACTGGCCATCACAAGAAGCTCTGTTGCCAGGCGAAAAAAAAATTAACTAGGAAAAGATTGGTTCCTTCTGACAAAATCCTGCTACCTCCTCTACACATATATTTAGGGCTGATAAAGCAATTCGTTAAGTTACTCAATAAAGAAAGTGAATGTTTCAAGAACTTATGCTCCATGGTTAAAGTGAAACTAAGATACAAGAAGGAATCTTTGTACGCCCAGACATCAGAAAACTTTTCTCAGATCCACATTCTGCTCAGACTATGGGTGAGAAGGAGAGGGAAGCCTGGAATTATTTTCAAGAGGTTGTTGACCTGTTCCTTGGTAACGTAAAGGATCCTAACTACAGATGTATCGTGGAACGCATACTGAAAGCTTTTCAGAAACTAGGTGGCCACATGAGTTTGAAAGTTCACTTCCTATACTTTCAAGTGGACCATTTTCCGAAAAACTTGGGGAACGTCAGAGAGAACAAGAGGAGAGGTTCCATCAGAACATCAAGGGGATGGAACATAGGTATCAGGGTAAGTGGAACGTGAACATGATGGCAGACTATTACTAGATGCTACATCGTCAAACACCTGAAGAATCGAGTCATATTCCCAGAAGCGCACACGAAGACGTTTCCAGGAGAAAAGAACACGTTTTCACAAAAATTACAATTAAACATGCATCATGGCTTTCTCTGACAAGCTTGTATCAGTACGAAATAATGTTTTTGGTATTGTTAATAACTTGTAAATAAATAGAAACTGTCAGCCGATTCTGTTTTCTTATGTCGTTAAAACTACTATCTTTAGAGACTGAACTTGAGATTGAAAAAATCTGTATGTGATAGAGAAAAGCTGACCTCACTTTCACTTTCAGCACACCAAAAACATAAAGATCTAAATAATGTTATCAAATCAAATTTCGAAAAGTTTTCTTTTGTAGCACCTGTGTTATTTTTGTATCGGTGGTGTGTCGTTCAATACGTTTAGTAGATAGCACCGTATTTTAAAATATCAAATTTACAAGAAATAACTTATTTGTTTTTATAGTTTTTAACGGACAGTGTATTGAATATGAACCTGATATGTATTACTAAACCTGACTACTTCACTGTAAAGAATTTTCATCAACGTGGGAAGTAGATTTGAGGAAAGAAAACGTAGGTGGAGCATAGCTGGAACTCGGGATTGCGAAGCACTTAGCAACAAACTTCACTCATTCACCATAACAGTTTCTCGTTTGCTTTCTGTATTGACTTGCAACAGTGTACACTCGCATGTGAGACCTAAAAACTTTAGAATGACTTGTATTTCTACATGGCAAAAATATGAAAAAAACAGAAACGTTTGCCAGTTGGATAGCACGAAGGAATACGAGAATATCTCACGCAGAAGACATTACTAAACCACGTACTGAAAGATGAAGTATTTAAAAACTTGTCTCACTTCAACTGTTTTAAACATTTCACGAATGAAAATAAACATGATTAAAACTCTGTGCACCTCCAAAAATCTAAGAACTTGCATTTTGAAACAGCCCTCTTCAAAGATCGTTAATTTTTAACCCAAATGTAAGAGTTAGTGTGCGTAAGGAGAGGGCAGAGAATAGAGACGAAGGAAAGATTGCGCGCGGAACTTGGTCCATTTCTTACGGTAGTGCTTCGGCGTTGGCCTGAAATTTGACGAAGAAACCACAGAAAACTACACGTCAGAAAGCGGCTGCTTTCCACTTAGTAATCTAGTTAGTATCGAAAATACCGCCGTCGGGAATCGAACACTGGGGCATCCCAGAAAGAGGCGCTGCAGCGGCAAGAGTTGTGCTTCAGCCGATGTGGCGAGTGGAGGTGAGTGCGGTCTTGGCCACCGAGATGGAAGGCATCCACCGTTTGTTCTGACGTCACAGTCGTTACAACAGTGGTCAAGGAAAGTCGCTCCTGAAGGTGCTGGCTATAATTGCCTGACATTTAATGAACTTCTAACTAACGCCTAACTTCTTCCGCATTAAGATCACATTACGCTTTAAACTAATGTGGAATAAATGAGAAATAACAGAAAATCTTTTAGCATTTCAAATGTATTCTATGATTTGCTTGATAATGATATCACACGCTAATTTCTTTGTTTTATTTGAATTGAATTACGATGAAATGTAGCCAAATGGGGCTCGAAAGTCTCAACAGACATTTACAACGGACCGTATAAGCAAGTTCCGAAATTTCTGAAAATTAGAAGTTGATTTACACGAAATCGCCGAAAATTTGTACGCATGAAGGCGTAATTCTGACTTGCGACTATTTGATGCTTCCTATAAAACTGAGCTTAGCTGCTATTGCTTGTGATTGAAGTCGGAGGAGAATTGCCCACAAAAGCGGATGTTGGTTAGCATCAAAGTTAAAGGAGTATTTATGCTGCTAAGCTCAATGGTTTTTCTACTTTAAGAGAAAATATGTTTTTCTAACAAATACAGTCATAAATCACTGAAATAAAATTAAACGTATAAGCAGAGCTAAAAAGCTCAGGAATTTTTTTACTTAAAATAGGCAGGCAAAAGGGCATTTATTTTCATTAAAATAAGCATGATAAAGGGCATTTATTGTAGGTAAAGCAGGGGTGCAAAAAGGCACATAAAATCACATTTAAAGGAGTTATTGTAAAAAATTAATAATTATTTTTCATATTTTTATTCTAATAGGCTTAGAATAAAAATATTTCATATTTCTATTCTAACTCTAAAATTACATGTGCACTTAACGTACAAGGAAACTATATTTTCTTGGTAATGTATGTGCATGCCTGTGAACTACAACCTGTTTACAAAGGTATTACTACATTTTACTGATATAAAGGTCGAGTCAACAACTTATTAACACACTTTCTATCTTCTGAAGTGTGGAATATACAATGATGTCGTTCGGATTATCGTTGGGATCGTCATTTGGATCTTCCCAGTTACAGCATATTTGAGGCTTGTTGTGTTAAACCGATAATCAAGTTTTCAAACTCAACAAAAAGCGAGACTCAGTTTTTTTCGTTTAAATTAGTTGAGGTGCCCTCCAAGTTGAAGGTGTCCTTTTAGTGTTCGCAAAAGCACTAGTATCTGACGCACGAAAGACTTCGCAAGAAGAGAGAGAAGACTAATAGGACTCCAATCTCTCTTTTCACTTGGAGATTCTCTCTTTTTAAAATGATTTTCTGAAATTTTTTTAATACAGGGCAAATATATCAGGCCTTATGGCGTTCTTGTTTTCTCATATGTTGAGTTTACGATGTGATTCGGGCTCGCGCGTGATTGTTGCGCTTAGTTTACAAGGTGCTTGAATTGTAGTGGAGATATGAGGCAATCGAGTTAAGAACAGAACTAGGAAATCCCGGCAGACGTTGTTCTGCCCTTCATCTCCCTCTTCCCCTCCCATCACCCTTTCTCACTGTCTCTCCCTCCCTCACCCTGTCCCTGTCTGTCTCTGTGTCTCTGTCCCTGCCGCACTCTGTCCCTCTCATTCACATTTACTTGCAGATTCTGCACGTCTCTGAGCAGGTGAGGTAATATCTGGAAGCGCCGTAACAGCAAACATGTAATAGAACGTTCAGGAAGAGTTCATTTGGTAGATTACGGTGTGATAACATTTTTATTGAGGACCCAAATTTTAGTTCTTAGGGCCCTAGAACGCCACGTTCAAGAGTTATTTAACGATGTAGATTCAAAATGCTGCCGAGTGTGTTGCAGGTTGCATTTGACGTGAATATATAGTGCAGGGCTGTCAAACGGAGCACGTGCGTGCTCGGAGCGCGCTTGCGTTCTGCTTGGGCGCGCGGCCAAGGGACATACGGGCTCCGATTTCTCAGGGATGCACAGAAGGCACTCGTAGCGGGACGCCAGAAGTCGTACATACGAGTATAACAAGTTTCAGTCCGGATGGGCTCTTGTATGGACCAAATTGTGCATCAACATGTGCTCTCCAAATGATTTTTAAAAAGTTTGTATTATTTTTAAAATTTTAAGAAAGTTTTCATAAATGCAATTTTTTAGGTAAAAGTGTTTTAAAATGAGTGTACATTATGTTTCCGATTTTACATGCTTATTACAAATTTTTACTGTTTTCGTTATATATTTATGTTCGTTTTTTCACGTTTCATTCTACATATTTTTTCCTACATGTAACCTTCTGGGTCTGTATTCATCATTATTCTATAATTTTTAAGTGCTTTTATTACGTGTATTTTCATACGAAAGATAGGCACATCGTATTTCTTTAAATGTTTATTTTCAATAGTGGCAGCACTTTTCTGAAATTATGATATATAATATTTATCTTGATTTAGTATATATTTTGGTTTATATTTCTCTTCTTACAAATATTCATTTGAGTTGTTTGTAATTAGAGTTAATAGTTCTCTTATATTGCATTCTCTAGCACTAAGTAGAAACGTGCGTTAATGTTTCCTTGGTGTAATGATCAATGCTTGTATTACTGCAGTTTCTGTTTACATGTCAATTTCCATTAATAATTCGTACAAATTAATAAATGTATCTTGATGCCGGTGTGCTTGGTCCAACTTTCTGCATTCGCAGGAAGTTTTCTCACCCCTGCTTCCCTCCTGTGACACAAGTGGCTTCGCTAAGCTGATATCGCCGCGTGCCCCAAACCTTTGCGAAGACCTACTCGTTCGTCCGACGGTCCTGATGTAGTGGATATGTAGTGAATATGTAGCGCCATGTAGTGGAGTTACAACAGAATTAACAAAACATTAACCTACTGGGTGAACAATCACGCAGAAGTGCCAACTTTCATGGAGATCGGTCCAACGGTGTTGGAGTTTTACTCTTATATACACACCAACATCCTGTTTTATATATAAAGATTAAACGGCTTCAGCTCAAACAAAGTGCTTTAATGTAAGCTTGTAAACTCGGCTCAACTTGTTTCGTGAGGTACTTTAAATTGTTTTCTGCGGCGAAAGATAAAACCACCAACGTACCGGCATGCGATCAGAAACCAGATAGGAGGATTAAAAGCGGAACAACGCTTTTTTCGATTTCCTTCGCGATCGCTCGGTCGATAATTACCGGGTTTCCTCTTGCAGGGAAGATCGTGGTTTCCTCAGAGGCGCATTACGTATACGCCAAGTCTCGTCGGAATGATGTTAGCCAAGCGAGCGGGGCATCGTTACGCTCCAAGGCACTGCTCTATCTGTTCTTATCACTGAAGTCCCCCAAAATGAAAACTTTAGTATCTAACCTGAGAATCACGTTGATACAGTGCCGAGTTGTTAATATGGCCAGTAAACAGTAATGGCTTCTTCTGACGATGCCTTGTGCTACCGGCAGAAATTAATTGCACCTGGAGACAACACTTACAACTGTTTTCCATAAAGGATGCAAAAGTGTTAGGTTCAGGGAAGAGCTATCATCCCCAGAGGAGCCTGATGGTGATGAGCAAAATGTAAGTATAGAAACCAAATCAGAGGCAGCATGAAAACAAGTTTAATAAAGAAAGGAAAGCTGAAAAATGACACGTCTTCCAGCTCTCTATCTTAATTTGGAGAGGTTCTATATCAATTAAATTTTTTCGGGGAACCCAACTTTGCAAAACTTTACATGGCTGTATTTCACAAAGGGGTGGAAATATTTTACTTAAAATTTGTAGTTTTCTTATTCTTCACTCATACTACATATGTGTCAAATTTCATCGGAATCTGTTCTGGTGAGGTAAAATTTTAATTAAAAATGTGTTGATTTAATGTGGAATGACCAGCATGTTATCTCGCGTTGTCGCTCGGAAGGAGTTTTGTATTAACTACGAATTCTCGCAGGCGCTAAGATCGTTTCTGGTACATGTTTGCAACGGTTCAATGCAGACGAACAGATTAGATAATTCTGCGTCATTGAGGAGCAGAAGTTAGAGGCGAATCGTTTCCTGAATGTAGCCGTCGGGAAATGCACCCACTTGAGTAAGGAAAGCGCGAGACCACGTTCCTTGAACCTCTTTGTTTCGCGGCGCAAAGTGGAGACGATGAACGGAATAAATATAATGTAGATATTGAGTAGTATAAAAATAAACCCACGAATATCCTCCGCAACCTGTGTAAATAATGTGCGAATAAAGGAGCGAGCAGGGTAAAATAAATAACTCAAATTAAAACGCGACATTTTAAAAACAATTGAACAATGCGTAGACCAAGGGAAGCGGCCAAAGAGCCATTAAGGGGGGAGGTACACCTTTAAGGATCAAAAAATTGCATTTTTCAATTTATTTTTTTTCTTTGTAAAAGAGGTTTCTGTTCAATGTCGTGAAGGAATTTTTCAGTTATCTTTTCTCGTTTTCGAGATTTGTCTCTAAACGTCCAAGCATGTCACTTGTCTTGTTCCTTTAAATTCGGATCTGCCCCGCCGATACTTTTTCTTTTTGACCCGATTCTTGGTGCCTGTATCAAAAAGCTCTGCTTCACGGTACAGTGGAGAAATACAAACACCACAATAATATTGCTCCTGCAATAATGCATGCAATAAAACCTGTTTTCAAAAATCTGTTACCACAGAATTACTTAAAAAAGTGTGTTGGTGGTTACACACAAAATTATAATGAATCATTTAATTCCAAAATTTGGAAGGTGTGTCCCAAAATTGGCTTTTTTGGCAAAAAAAACTGTGGAAATATCTGTCAATGATGCCATAATAACATTTAGTGATGGAATGAAAGGCAGACTGAAAGTTTTAGAAAAGTTGGAACTTGTGGTTAGCAAAAATTGTATGTTGGCATTCCAAGAAGAGGATAATGTACGCATACTTTCTGCTAATAAAAGGGCATTAGAAGCAACAAAGGAAGTCAGAAAATGTAGAAAGATGTTGAGATCGGAAGAAGAATCAAGAAAGAAACAGAATGAGGGTCAAGTGTATGCACCTGGAGCATTCTAATGTGAAGCAAGTGCTTTCCTAACTTCATAGCTCATTTCCCATAAGTTTGATTTTTTGGAATTGTTTGCATGATAACTCAAAAACTACTTCAGATATTTATGCAAAATTTTGCCCACTAATTTATATCTTCTTTATGAACAACATTTACTACAATCATCTCTCTGCCATCAGTAATATATTTAAAAAAAAATATTTTAAAGGAATTTTTTGTAAAAAAATGTATTAATGAAATTAATTGAGAAAAAATATTTTCTGTTAACAGAAATTAAAAATTCTAGTAAATGTTACGTCTTACCAAGAAACTAATGTAAAAATTAAATCAAAAGTTTAAAAAATGAAAGTTTTATTGTGTAAACCTATTTAAATTGCAAAATTTAGGGTTATGTTTTTGAAATGTTTTTCTATATTACCATGAGCAATATTATAATATTTGATGCTGATTTGGAATGACTAAATACTTAAGAACAAACACAAAAAAATTGGTTGCACTAGCATGTATAAATTCTGAGAAAAAAAAGTTGAATTTCACCATTTTTATGCCAGTCAAAGGTGTACCTCGTGAAAATTTAATGTAAGATATTATATATATATTAGTTCCAGGGGCGGATCCAGTCGAGTATTAGGCGGATATTTAACAAACATATAATAACCCAATAAACGTATTTTTATGATATTGTATATTTTTGTAGTGGTTATCCGATACTATAAAACGTTAGTTAACATAAATAAATATTGAAATACAGTTTGGCAAATGAAACTAGTGGTGCTAAAAGAGCACGTAATATCTCGCCCGTATTTTCATGCAAAATTACGCGAAAAGTACTCAAATTTTCGAAAAATTGTACATGACCTGACCTTATTTCAAAATCAATCTTTAAGGAGTTCACAGATATTGTTAAGGGGAAAATCTCAATCTTTAGTATTTTAGTTTTAGGAAGACTGAAAAAAATTGAACTTTTGCAATTTTCGAAAAATCAGACTTTTTAACGAATATGAGACCTGCACCCTTCTCTTAAAAGTCATTCACACTATTCAACAATAAAATTTAATAAAAAACGATGGGTCCATTTTTTTGAAAACTTTAAAAATGTTTCAGAGCCTTCATGAAATCACCCCACCAAATTAAAATCTCTCTTTCACATTCAAGTGGCGCGACGTCAGGTAAAACGATTGGGGAACATCAGTTTTGGAGAAAATCGGCTCAACGGTTTATCCGCAAGCGTTGTTCACAGATGGACAGATGGACGTACGGAGGGAGGACGGACAGACAAGCGTTTTGTGGTCATTTGATTTTTCGGTATCAAGTATCCAGAAGATCCATGGATGATTGCTACAATACCTCTTAAATAATTTTTTTCGTATATTCAGGAACTGGATTTCCACTTTTTCGTCATTAGGACCCTGTAATAAGAGTTTTTGTCGAAAATTCTCCGTTTCTTCTCGCAGCACAGACCTTTCTCTCTATTTCGCAGCGAGAAAGTGAAAGGTAACAATTGTTTTTCCCTAGATGTTTTGGGCGGGGGGCCACGGCCCCCATGCATCGTCTCCTTGGACTGGCTACTGGTTAGTTCTAACAATAAGATGAGCTCTAGCTAGTAAATATTCTCTAATCCTGTTTTGACACAAAAAACAAGTAAGGCTACGGCACGCTCACAGTTTTTGTTTTTTTTATATTTATTTATTTATAGCCGCATCAACTGCGAGGTTATTAGAGACTATTCTGTAATTTTACAATAAGGTACATACATTAAATTTACAAAATTCTGTAAGTTTACATAGTATGGTTACTTTTTTTTTTACAATTATACATTTTTGTTCAGTGAATAGTGAGACATTACAGTTTATATTATACCAGGGGTTGGAAATATTTTCACAGTTTTTTGTACTGGCCTAAAGTAAATGGATTACTGCCTCGGCAGGCCTACTGGCGGAGGAAAATTGAAGACGGGGCCGCTACCGCTGACCATCCATGACATCGCCGGCCGTGTTCGATTGCAACCCGTTCCGTTGCAACAAAAAACGCACAGCCCGATTGCATCCCGCTCACTTTTCCTCATGAGTACAAGGAAGAGCTCTTCTAGGTAACAGTGCTCGGAAGTGTTCATAGTTGAACGCGAGAGAGAAATAGAACATATTCCCCTTTTAACTTTTTCTATTTTGTATAACTCTAATATTGCAATGGCAGGTAGAGTAAGAAAAGCTTGTTATTTTGAAATTAAATTATCATTGTACTTAATTCATTGAAACTGTTCTTCCTTTAAAATATGCAATATGAAAATAAGTACTATATTTGACTTACTTTACAAGTATAGTTCCGGAGATTCTGTCACGTTCACGTATGTTAGAGACTGTTTTTCGACTGATGCTAGAAGACTTACTTGCGATACTTTTTATTGAAAACTAAATTGTTTCCCCCTTCCCGTTACAAAACGTAGGGCGGGATGTAATCGGGCTGTCATCTCAGGTCGCCAAAAGTGAAAGGCGATTATTTGGGTGTGCATCTGAGAATGCGTAGCCCGATTGCATCCGTCGGTCGTAATTCCGTCACACCCAGTCCCCAGTTAATCCCCTTTCAGCGGGGCGTTTCTACGCGCCTCATAGGGCAGCAATCGATTGTAATCTCGATCTTCTGCGCATGCGCTGATGCACAAAAAAGATGCGAAACTTAAACTGCGCATGTGCAGAACATTAATAGTGCTTTCGATTGTTTTAACGATCGAGGGCGGAAAACCTCCCTTCTTTTGGCCATCTGAGAAGGTATGGTCCAATTACTCCCGCGCTCAGTTTTCCATCAGACATTTTTACCAGATAATACCCTTTCACTTTTGGCGACCTTAACAAACATAGCTGATTACATTCAACGTTCAGGTTTCCTTCACATCCGCTTCTCAGAAACACCCTTTCATGTTTAGCAACCTGAGAAAGCATGCCGCGGTCACATTTCTGCTGCATAACTGTTTCTATACAAGATTATACCGAGCATTAAAAGGAAAGTAACATTAATTTTAACATAGTTAATGTAATTATTTACAGTTTGGAATGTATAATTCTAAAGAACCTGTAACAAGTATTGTACCACAGCTTCTGGGTCTATGACCCCCATCTCGATCAGGTTTTTCGTCTAGTTTCCCTGATCCTTTGAGAAAATGCTGAGATGGCCCCTTGTTTTGCTTTTGGACATAATTGTAACTTCATTATTTGTGCACGTCTTCTAAATTTCGGTGGTAAATACAGTTATTCAAATTATCGTTCTCCATATTGTCGCGGCAAAAAGTATTATTCTTCAACGAAAAACATGACGAGGATTAAAGGCACAAATTTATAGCAAATTTACTTTTGAAAATAGATTTTTTTGTATAGGAGCGTATATTTTGTCGACAAAACTTGAAAAAACCCGCTCTTTTTTCTGTATTCAAAATTTAACTATTATATGGCTTAGGATAGAGATCACAGAATAATGAATATTTGCCCAGAATTCACTTTTCCCCATAGCTCGTCACACATCGTTTTTAACTGTTCTTGACGAAAATAAAAAAATAATTAAAAGTTTACCTCACACCTGTCCCTCAGATGATAATCCCCTAGAGAGGGAAGGGAAACCTGACCACAGGGTGCAATCGGGCTATGCATTATCAGATTGCTAAAAGTGAAAGGAGATTATCTGGAATGCGGGTTTTCAGGGCAACCTGACCAAGGGATGCAATAGAGCGATTCCCACATTGTCACGTTCTCTCTCTCAATGAGTGTCGTCCGACACCGCGTGGAAGCAGATTGCTGTGGAGAGCTTGAGAAGAGGTGCAACAGGAGCAGCATACAAGAACTGCACACACGATTCACACAGACATGTATTTTTTTACTTTCTCGCCACCGCTTACGCAGTAGAGAGAACATTATGAAATGCTGCGCGAAAAAAAATTCGAATTTTTGGCAGAAAAACTCTGATTACAGGCCCCTGATAACCAAAACGTGGATAAATACAGTAGCTAAATTTTTAAAAAATCCTCTAACTCGTGATGTAACCAGAATCCATGTTTTGTGGGTCCTTGATAAAATAGAATGGCGACGAAACGTCTGTCCGTCCGTCTGTCTGTGAACAACGCTAGCGGCTAAAACATTCAGCCAATCTTCTCCAAAATTGATAATCCCCAATCGATCTGGCTGATATCGCGGTCCCTGGATTTGAAACCGATATTTTAATGTTTTAGGTACTTTACATGAAGCCCCTGGGACATTTTCCAAATTTTCAAAAAAAGTAACTCCATCGTTTTTGATTAAATTTTGTTGTGAGATAGAGTAAAGAACGTTTAAGAGAATGGTCTAGATCTCACGTTCGCTGAAAACTTATTTTTTTGAAAATTGCAGAACTTCAAAATTTTGTCGGCGTATTCCTAACTTATTCCTACATCTACAATTATGAAGACAGAAATTGTTTCCGTTAATAAAATCTGTTCCTTAAAGAGATATTTCGAAATAAGATCATGTACAATTTTTCGAAATTTGTTTTTTTGTGTGAATGTCGCGTTATTTTGCGTGAAAATACGGGCATGAAAGTAAAACCATTGTACCATTGTACCAGGATGCGCTGTGTCGCCGACCGAGATTGCCGAATTTTCGGCGATATGAAAGTACCGTGGGTCAAATTCCTGTCGGTGACCCTCTTCAGCGCAGATCTTGTATCTTTTTGGATACTCGCGATGCTTCCGTTTGTGCCTGCATCTATAGCGCTTCTAATAGAAGCAGAATCGCTTCCATTCCTCCCCACTCCTCGCGACTTCTACGTCATAGTAGGGAATGTTCCAGATTCGTATTCTTCGCGAGGATAGCGTATGCGAGTAGGATAACGCGAAGCGTTTCCATAGGCACGGAGCGAGTTGCCGTAGTGCATAACTGCTTGGCAACTCGAGACCGCCTTCCGAGTGAAGGCTCACGTGTTCGAGTTCCTAGCGCACTGCGTCAACAATGACACGCGCAAAAACTGTTTGAAGTTCACACAATGTGTGCGTTCGCTTTGGAGGTGGAGTGGGGATGTCTAAATAGACACAACATCTGGTAGTCCCTAGTTAACCTTTGATTGACCCCTTGATTGACTGCTAGTGATTCCGAGCGCGTCAACTGCTACGATCGTTAGTCCCATAAGTGTGGTGCATGATTTTTCTCTGGAGGAAGCAGTGATCTTGCCCCACTGGATGGCGAGATCTGGCGCCGACATACTGCGGCTTGCGAGGTTTTCCCAACTAGATATCTCCCAACAGCGAGGCACCGCCCCAGCCGCCACAAGCTCTAAGCTCCCGAACGGTCTTCCGGCATGTGTGGTAATGTAGTGCATGTTAGTTTTAGTGTTTGTAAGAAAGGGTGAGAATAGGACAAGAGGACGGCAAGATCACGAGCGGTCCGTGGCACATTTGTTAGGATACTGCTCTGGCATTCGTCTGGTGTTCATCGGAGAAACCATACTGAACTCGCCCTACCTGACAAGCCATTGTCGAAAATCCTGCCACCGTCGGTTGTAAACTCTAATGTATTTCTCGGTTTCGCAAAACGCCTTTGAGAGGGAAGTCAGCACTTGCTGGTAAACTCTGTTTTTCGTGTTATAATGCTGCCAATTGTGACCGTCTAAACGGTGAGCTCAGCTATATTTTTGTCGTGCTTTGATCATATTGGAGTGAATGTTTCGACGAATGCGGCACCAACGACTCAAGCTCCGCCAGCGGATCCCTAGGCGTCTTCCGCCACAGCATTTGCAGAGCGGGTCTGGCAGTGGAAAATACAGCGGGGGGGGAGGCATGGGATCCATGACCCTCCCAAGGCCTACAGTTTCCGTTTGTTACCTTCTTTTATTTTGCAAAATTGATTTATAAATTTATGTTAGAATTACGTAATTTTAAACTAGTGGTGCTACAACAGCACATACTTTCCCATGTTAATTTGAAACAGCGACGTAGGATTTAAATAATGCACTTTCTGCGTTACTAACATCTTAGCTATTATTTGAAATCAACCGAGAAAGGAACCACTCACTGTTTGCATCGCAGTGTTGTCAAAACTAAGTGAATTCTACAACTGCATAAAAATATAATACAAAAGGTTTGTAAACTTGTATTGGAAAAAGAAGCCTGGCACCATACAGCTAAATCAGGTCACAACAAAGATACGTAATTCACAGAAATTCACGACAGTGAAACGGAATTCCAATGATTGCATTCCCTGCATTGTCGATATTCCATTATAGAGCTAGAAATATTTATTTCAAATATTTCAAAATAAATAATTTCTATAAGATTAATGTGTAATTGAACAATAAAAGGTCGAATGTAAGAAACGAACAAAGAAATAATGTATAAAATTGCAAATTCTAGTTTACGACGCATCCGGCTGTGTGAAGCGCAGTAAATTTGCAGCGGGCTATTATGTTTGCCCTGAAATTATAGAAAAACTACTCGTATTTTCAAAACATTAAGCATGACCTTATTTGAAGATGCAGTTTGGATAAATACATTTCATTGAGAAAACCAGCTCACTGTGAATAACAAATTTTTATTTGAAGGAAAAATCTCTATCTGCAATTTTGTAGTTGGAGGAAGACGCCGAATAAAATTCAAACTTTTGCAATTTTTCGAAAATTCAGAGTTAACCGTGAAATTAGGACCTGTGCCACCTTAATAGGTGCATTTTATTCTTTTCTTAAAATAAATTTAAAGAAAAAAAAATTGAGTCTTTTTTACTTTCCCGTATACGTACGTATACACGGAGTGATATACGTAGTATAGGAAAAGTTATGTAATGCTGCGCGAAAAAATGGCCAATTTTCGGCTGAAAAAAATTAATTGCTGGGCCGTGAAAACGAATAAGTGGATAAAACCAGTTGCTAAATTAAGAAAAAAAATCCCCTAACACGTGGTGTGGTCAAAATCCATGATTTGTTGCTTCTTTATACTTAAAAATCGATTAACGGCATTCCGTCCGTCTGTCCATCTGTCCGTCTGTCCGTCTGTCCGTCTGTGGTCAACGCTAGCGCCTAAACCGTTCGGTCGATTTCTTCAAAATTGATATTCCCCAGTCGATCTGATTCTAGTCGAAGCTTTGTGGTTTTGAAAAAGATTCTTTAAAATTTGGGGGACATTCATTTAAATAATGTCAAGTAAAGTTTCTCGAAAACACTACCGTTTTCTGTGAAAAGTAGCTCAAATTTCGGCATTTTCAGAAATGCTCAAACGTCATTTTCTCGTATATGGCTGCAATTTTTTTCTTGAAACTTTTGTAACGGATAGTGCTAATTACACTCATTAGTATAGCGTGAAGTTTATTTTGAGATTTTTTTTTGTTTTTTTTAAAAATTATATAAATGTACATTTTTGAAAGATCTCTCACATCTTTAATATGCACATTATCCGCAATTTATAAAGATGATTATATTTGTGAGTGTAAGTGCTTCAAATAACTTCAAATAGAGTATTTTGAAAACTCAAAAATTTTCTGTGAAAATGAGCTTCAAATTTCGCATTTTTAGTAGTGCTAAAACGCCATTTTCTCTTAAACGGCACATAATTTTTAAAAGAAAATTGCCATTTACGGCTAGGTTTTTGTGTTCTTTAATATTCTAAAATTAATGTTTGTTCTACCAATAGGAAACCGAAAAATTAAGAAAATGACAAAAAAATGTACTTTTGGCGATGATAGATGGCGACGATGGCGATGATGGCTGGCAAGAAAGAGTATGTGGCAATTCCGAATAGCTAGCGAAGACCCAGGAAAATAGAAATCTAATACGGGAAAGTCTGTGCCATTCTGTAGCACCACTAGTTTAAATTTTGAAAATGTCCAGGGGCTTCATGTAAAGTTCCCCCAAAATTAAAATATCGGTTTCAAATTCAAGGGGCCACGAGATCAGCCAGATAGTATCAAGCGAGGAGTATCAATTTTGGAGAAAATCGGCTGAGCGGTTTAGTCGCTAGCGTTGTTCAGAAACGGACAGACGTTTCGCTTTCAATTATTTTTTCGGTATCAAGGACCTACAAAATAGGAATTCTGGCTGCACCACGTGTTAGGAGATTTTTTTAACTTAATTTAGCAACTGGATTTATCCACATTTTCGTTATCAGGGCCCGGTAATAATAGTTTTTCTGCCGAAAATCCGCTGTTTTTTTCCTATACTATACGTACTTATGGAAACGTATATATATGTATACCTACGTATGGTATACGGGAAAGTAAAAATAATATTGTATATAATAACATATATATACATATATATACGCTACAAAAATAATTTAAATTTAATAAGAAGCATGGTTATTTAATAAAAAGCTATGATGCCCCCCCCCCCCAATGATCGGCTGAATCCACCCTTGGGGTCTGGCTGTACTGGTGCTTGAAGTCGGACAGTCAAGCGGACGATTCTTCATCGATAGCAAGAATTGTGTTGCAAGGCAGGTAAAGAGACCGACACAGTTTTGAGTCGTTATCGTCTCCGTCGTAGCTGCAATCTGCCACATCCTCCCCGGAAGCGGTGGATCGCTGCGAGCTGCTCTCTTTGTAATTCCTTGCGCAGTTGCATCTGCTCTTACCGCGCGACAGACGTCTCACTTTTATACTTTCTGGTCTCTCTACTTATTACGTAGTAAGAAGAAAGTCTTGTTTTGCTGAGGTGGAAATCGATTTTTCATCAGAAAAACTCTTATTATAGGGACCCTGGTGACGAAAAATTGGATAAGTCCTGATCCTATATGTAGTCAATAAAGAATATATTAGTATAGTGCACCAGGAAAGTCTGTCCG
The DNA here is from genome assembly GCA_031308135.1 of Acheta domesticus. Classification (NCBI taxonomy): domain Eukaryota; kingdom Metazoa; phylum Arthropoda; class Insecta; order Orthoptera; family Gryllidae; genus Acheta; species Acheta domesticus. Next base: position 101,392,366 of record JAHLJT010008756.1, read on the forward strand.
CACTGGGCCGAATCAGGGCCTCCTATCAAAAATGCAAATGATTTTGGTAGCAAACAGATCGCTGGGAAACAAGTGAAGAGGACAACACATCCAGCATCTGTTATGATTATGGTGAGTGCGGTATTCACATTTGCTTTTATTACACGCTGCTACCAACATAATTTTTGTTGCAAGTACCATTGTGCCACTGGGGAGAGACTTTCCTGGCGCGCTGAACTTCCTATAACACCAGGTGTAGTTAGAATCCACGTATTGTGAGTCCTTCACACCGAATAATCGACTGACGGCAAAAAGTCTGTACGTCTTTCCGTCGGACCGTCTGTAGTCAACGATAGCAACTAAACCGATAAGACTTTTACCGAAACTGATATTACCCAAAAGATCTGGACGAACACGATGCCCTGTGAGTTTGAAACGTATATTTTGATTTTTGAGGGTTCTTTATGTGAAGCCTCAACAGCACGATTAAAATTTTCGCAAAAATATCACAAAATGTTTCGATTAAACTTTGATACCGTGAAAATCGCTTAAAAATTATGCAGATCTATTTTTTTAAATCTCTGAACTACAATATTGTAGACAGATATTTAATATATAAAAATCTGTTGTTCAAAGATAGATTTTGAAATAAGTTCATGTACAATTTTTCGAAAATATTAAAGGTTTCCGCGTAATAAGCGTAAAATACAGTTAATTTTTAATTTTTTTTTCAAACGCTGTTCCAAAAATTTTCTTTTAATTTTTTCTCCCATAGAACTGAGAGATGGAAAAAATTGGTGCTTGGCCCATTTGTGACGAACTCTATAAAATCTTCGAATATTGTAAAAAGTAAACATTGCAAAAGTACAATATTGAGATTTTTTCTTAAATCAAATCTGTTCTAAAAAATGAGGTATTTAAAAAAATGCTATAATACGAGTTAATGTTATAATACGAGTTAAATAATGTTATAATATTCAAAAAGTAAATTACACTTCCAAGTTATGACCACTTATGAAACCATCTACACATAGGCAACACGGCTATGACAACATACAATGTATGTAGACTTTTCCGTATAGCCCGTAAACATTTCTCGGAACGGTCAACCAACTTTCCGAATCCGGATGCGTAGAAATCATCTCCAGCGCTATGTAACCATCAAGAGATAGCTGCTTTCACCTCATCGTTTCGGAATCGTGGTCCATCGAGATCCTTTTTCAACTTACCGAACACGTGTAATCGCATGACTCTAAGTCACTGGACTGTTTGGAGGATGTTGCCATGCCTCCCAGTTGAATCGCTGCAACAATTCGGACGCTTGGCAAGACGTGTGAGGAGTTGCGTTATCATGCAACAACATAATAGCGGCGCTCAATTTTCTCTGCCAGCTTTTCTTTAATTGCTTTAAGCAATCGGCATTAGTCATTTTTTTAGTATAAATGTTAGAAATAATGCCAGAAAATACGTGCGGTTGTAGCGTCACTGTTGTCTTTGTTTTGGTTTCCGTTTCTTGCTGGGTTCCAGAGTAATCAGGGACGGGGAATATCCTATCACCGGTGCTGCATTCTGCACTTACCAGCTTGGTGACGGACGATGTCCGAGAACGCCTTCTTCCCCGGGGGCGAGCGGGCAGGGGAGCGGTTCTTACTAGAAATGGGCGAACTGCTCAAAAGAGCCGGTTCGTCTCAAAGCTCGGTTCACGTACCGCTGTTTCTTAATGAAGCGTGTCTCCAGGCTTTTTCCTAGACAGCCAGCGTCGATTTGTGGGGGACGTCTATGAGCCGTCAGTGTTCACCGCTCTTCTGTTCTTTCCGCTCCTTTGCTCCCGGCTGAGCTAACGCGCTCTTCTGCTCTCGGCTTAACGAGCTCGCGGCTCCGTAGGCAGCCGTGAATAGAGAGCTTGAAGGAAGCCTCTACATTTACAATTAATGATGTTTTATGTATTTGTCGGCGGTATTCAATGTTTTTATTAAGAAAAACAAAAACAGTAACTAGATTAGTAGTCATTGACTGGAACGGACTGTTGAAACCTTGTTTCTCTACTTCTGAAAGAAGTATAATTCTAAATTCTTGATGTTATTGTCATTTTAAAATTGCGTTTATTTTCTTTCTTTTACACGATTATCCTAACATATAAACATATATTATTATGAAATTTGATTATATTGAAATTGAATTTAATTACTACCAACTATAATGCAAGTGAAGATAACTTATAAAAATATTAAGGATGAAAAAGAACTGTTGCACTTTTTAATTTACTTTTTGAACGAACTGTTATAAATTGTACCTTTATTAATATTACATCATTTAACAAATTAATAACAATTCAATTATTCAACTTCAAATAATTGTTTCAAATAAAAGTTTATAATTTTGTCTGGGACAAAAATCTCTATCTTTAATTTAATTTTATTTTTTTTGCAATTTTCGAAAAACCGAGAAATACCCTAAAGTGGAACTAGAACCATATTTTTTACCGACCCTTATGATACAAGTGGAGAAAATGCAAAGAAAAATTTTGGAACGATTTTTGAGAAAAAAGGAAACGCAAATTACTAAAAAGCTACATATTTGTTTTAAAAAATGTACATGCCCTTTTTCAAAGAGCTAATTCTGTTCAACAAACTTCGTTGAGGCAAACATTTCTATCTTCAATTTTGCTGTTTTTATTATTTTGCAACGAAAAATTGGTGATTTAAAAGAAAATAAGACCTGCACCATTCTCTTAATCGTCCTTCGCACTATTCAACAACAAAATTTCATAAAAAAATGTGAAGCCATGTTTTTGGAAATTTTGAAAATGTCCGAATCATATAAAGTACCCCTCCCCAAAAAACTAACATATCGGTTTTAAATTCCAGGGGTCACGACATAAGAGAGAATGAATGGGGAATATGAATTTTGGAGAAAATAGACTGAACGGTTTATGCGCCAGCGTTGTGCACAGACGGACAGACAGACTGACAGACGTTTTGCCGTCAATCGATTTTTCGGTATAAATGACGAACAAAATATGGATTACACCACGTGTTAGAGAAATTTTTTTGTGCATTTAGCAATTGGATTTTTCCACTTTTTCGTTACCAGAGCCCGACAATAAGAATTTTGTGTCGAAAATTCGCCGTTTTCCGGCGCACGATTGCAAAAGTTTTTCTTCTTACGTTAGTAAATGCGAGAAAATGAAAATAAATGTCACTGAGCCATCAAAAAGGGCCGGTTGTTTTTAGTGAGTCAGCTGATTTGAGCTGCTCTTGCAGATTAGCCATTTGCTCATCTCTCGTCCGCACCCTCGGGCCTGGGTGCTGTCGCTCGGTGAAAGTGGGAGAGACGCTCTTTCCAACAGCACCTAGATGCATATCTAGGTGGTGTTGACCTTTCTCAGCCGAGTGCCTCACTGGCGCCGCCATGTTGCCGCTTCAGTGGTTAAACTAAATGCATGTATGCGTCCGCTGCCGAACACATGGACTAGTGACGCTCAATTTTTGATCAGTGAGGTCTGTGTCACACGAGCGTAATGTTGACGTGCGTTTGATGCTCGATAAGTAAAGCGCATCGTAGAGTAACACTGTATCTTATGCGGAAAGGCCAAAGCGCTCGTGTGCCATTTCCCATAAGATACAGTGATATTCTACGTCGCGCCTTACTTAACGCGCGTCAACGAGACGCTCGTGTGCAGGGGCTACGAAGGACATTCAGAACTACCCAGAGCTCGGTGTCGCTTGCTCGTAAGACGCGCTGTCTGGGCACATGAAGCACCTTGTTACAGAGTATTTTATCTCGCAGCCCATGACTGGGAGCACAAGCTTTTGTTCAGGCAATTTGGCAACAACGTGAAATTCCTTTGACATCCCTTTTTACTTTTGGCAACCCTGGGCTGATGTGTGCCCTCAAGTTTCGGGGTGGAGGAAGGCGGCTATTTTGGAAGGAGGAAGAAGAAAGCACGTATTCAGTCCTTGTGCAGTAATTCACTCTCATTCCGTTCATCCTTGTAATAAGTCGCGTTTAAGACAGAAAATCCGTCAAAGTTATCATTTTAAGAAACCATATTTTTTATTGATTTTTATTCATTTAATTTACTACTTATTAATATTTTATAAATATTAATTCTAGTTTTATTCAGATTTTGTATTTGTTTCATTTCCAGTTTCATGCCTTCGAGCAATAGGTGCTCTCGAAATGAGTGTACCAAATAATAATAATAATAATAACAATAATAATAATAATAATAATAATAATAATAATAATAACCCTAGATCAGGCCTTGAGAACACGACATTATGTTAAAGCGGTTCTCAAAATTTCCCAAAATGATAAATGCCGCATTTGTCAGGAACACGTAGAACCATTGATCATATTGTCTCAGCTTGTCCAATCCTAGCAAAGACGAATACTTGAAAAGACACGATAGGGTATTAGCTACCTCCACTGGCAGATCTGTACTGCTCTCGAAGTTCCGAACACATGCCCTAAGTGGTACGAACACTCACCGAAACCGGTGACGTCTGTTGGATTGTGTACGATCTTGTACGACCAACAAATTCAAACTGATCGCACGATAGCGGCAAACAAACCGGATATAGTCATCCGGGATTTGGAGAACAAATCGTGTTTACTTGTCGATGTTGCTGTACCTTGCGATCAAAACGTCGTTACCAAGGAGGCAGAGAAACGTCTTAAATACAAGAGTTTGGAAATCGAGATCAGCCGAATGTGGGGCGTAAAAGCACAGGTCGTCCCGATAGTTATCGGAGCTCTGGGATTTGTTCCGCAAAATTTGAGTAAGAACTTGTCTAAACTCCCAGGTAATTCAAAAGACTGGGAAGTGCAAGAAATTGCTTTATTTGGAACAGCCCACATTTTGCGTAAAGTATTGTAGAGGCACCAACAGTCCCTAGATCTACTCCTTAGGTAGCTGATTGCAACCTGGAGTAGATTTTATATTCAGCCGACACATAACATCTTTAGTCGTGATTTAGAGGAATAATAATAATAATAATTATTATTATTATTATAGTTATTATTAACAATAATAATTATAATAATGAGCTAGACATTGATGTTTCACGAGATATTTTCCAATTTCATTTTGAGTCGACATTCATTAAATAATAATGATTGATAAGTTGCTATTAATAAATCGATAAATCAGTCGTAACTTCCCTCCACATTTTCAATATCACAGTTTTTTCTAGAGAGAGAGACTGCATACTGGAGGGTTTGTAGAAATAAACAATTAGTTTGCCCGCCCATGTCCTAGCCCACCAAGCATTGCCTCGCTCAGCCCAAAACGATTCCGGCCTCCGAGCCGCGAACCTGACCGCTATGAGCCTTGAACGAAAAAAACAAAAAACACAGAAGCTTACGCCCGCACTCTCACCTCTTCCGCAGCCGGCGCGACATGCCGACACGGCTGTCTTTTGAAGTGGCAAAGAAACGCGGTTGCCAAATTACAACACCACGTGCTCCCAGGCATGGGTTGCGAGATAATACAGTAGTATACCCCTAGCTTCCAATGATCGCAGAGTGATTTTTGGAGATGACGCTACCAGTACATTGCTTAAAGTCTCTTCACCCCTTCCTTCCGCGCAACGTAAACATTCGAAACAGTCGCCTTTTAGTATTATATACTAGATTCGCCTACAAAGCTATTAATGGAGCACTTGCAGATGTAGAAATGAGCACAAATCAGGTTGAGTTTGTGGAGTTTTAAACTCTTCAAATATTAGGGAACAAAAATACGGAAGTGTTAAGCAAATCCGGGGAAGAATCATATGCAGTTGTAGAAGATTTTGTGACAGAATTTTCAGATGGAATTGAGAAAATCTTATATTAGGATTAAAAAACAAGGGTGAAGAACAGCCTTCAAGTGATATTTTATGTGTATTTTTGTGCATATTAGCAAAAAAAGCGTAAAAATATTGATATATTAAATTCTACTATTTGCATCATCCACACATGCAAGTATTTTTTTACGGCGATTACAGTTTTAAAATTGCAATATTTTCAGTTCATATCCCAATGTGGAGGCATCATGCAAAACCATTGAATGCTGGGAATTATTGAACGGAAGTATAAAATTATCAGCTACTACGGTTCATTGGTAAGTCCAATGCCAGATACTGTAATAAATTATTTGAAAAAAGCTATGCATGGCATTTAGAAATTTTCAACACATGAAAATACTTTTAAAACAGTATACAGCGTCGTCGTTGCCACATTCAACTAATAATTAAATATTTTAATTTTTATGATAATTGTTATTTTTCAGACGTGCAACGTTCATACTTTATTTACATAAGGCTCATAATATCCTTTCAACATTTTCCCTCTAAATACAATACACTTCACAGTGTCTCTCTTCTGTCCAGCACGGCATTGACTTTGCTCTTACACGCAACACTCACGGCGCTGGATACTCGGATTTACATGAAATTTTACCAGCTTGTTCAACACCTTTCAAAATCTCTGTATACAAATTTTTACGTGCTATGAAGCATTGCAAGTAGAGTTTTTGCGACAATTTGTATTGAGACCTTTCATGATCTTACACCGTGTAGAAGGGCGGAAATCGCCGATAGCGGCGGCGCGGGGTGTAACGGCCGTAGAACCAGCGGCGAGCAGCGATTTCCTCTCTTCCACAGGCGGTAAGGTCATGAAAGGGCTCAATACTAATTGTCGCAAAAACCCTACTTGCAAAATGCTTCATAGCACGTAAAAATTTGTCTATAAGGGTTTGAAGGGTGCTGAAGAAGCTGGTAAAATTTCATGTCAATCTGAGTATCCGAGAACGGTGAGTGTTGCGTGTTAGTGTTAATTCTCCTCGACATGTCACAGGCCTCCCCGTTAGGCGCCCCCGCGAGCGCCTGGCTGCCAGGGCCAGCCAGCGCGAAGGCTGTGAAAGGCGGCGCAGGGGCGCCTGCACCCACACCGCGGTGTCGGCCCCGGCGAACTGCACTTTGCCACTTTGACATTTCCTTTGCTTCCACTACAAGGGAAGATTATTAACTAAAAACAATTAAAAATTATCGCTCGCTGCGGCATTTCGCATTTTACTTGCCTCCATTGCCACGGGTTCGATTCCCGGTCGGGGCAAAAATTGACTGTGCGCTTTCCTTGCAATGTCCCAGTATCTGTGTGCTGTGTGACAATGAGAAAGCTCACTACTAAGGTTGAGAAGACCAGAACTACAGGCGTAGGGATGGACACGTGCGAACCACACGTACCCCATGGCCGTAAGGCCGGGGCGCCACTGGCCTTAGCTCGTAAAGAGCTGTTGTGCCAAAGTACATACATCATTTTGTAATACTGTCATTTTGTCAAACTACATACATCATTTTGTCAATACTGTCATTTTGTAATTATGTTTAATAATGTTACATTAAACTTAAGTAATAATGTGAGTGGAGTTATATATTTATATCTTGTGTTGGGTTCCAGGTATGTTTTCCATTGTTGGAAATAATTAGAGCGGTCCTGAAACCGGTTGTACACCTTTTCGCGAGTGACTGAACGCGCTTGCCTGAAGGACGGACACGCAAGGTTTCTCTTTCAGTGTAAATAAGGAAAAATCCACGTTCCAGCGGGCGGTATCAATGAATAGACAAAGTGACAAAATACAACAGTTTGCCTGCATAAGTCTAAATATAAAGATATGCGCAGATTTGAAATTATCTTCTTAAGCCCATTTGACAAGCCAAATTTTACAGCAATGAAAAGCTCACACACACCAATCAAGACACAAGACATTAACACTCTCGGTCCGGGCAAAATGTCCGCTCTTGAGAGGTGTCCGCTTTAGTGAGGTTTTGACAACATAGAAGTTTCCGCCCCGAACCCAGAAAATTGCTATGAAGAGGTGTACGTTTAAAGAGAGTTCATTGAATTTTGCCGGCTTTTAAAAATCAAATTTCATCATATATCTCCTCAATAACAACAAGGTAATGAAGAAATTTCTTTATCTCTGGTCCCTCACCATTGTAACGCATTACTGATGATGTTTCTTTTGTGTTCAAAAGATAAAATGGCTTTCTATACGACTTAGTTGACTCACTCTGTACACTACAATCATATTTTATTTACCTCTTGATGTGGTTGCTCCGCTGTACCAGGGTTTACAAGCAGTAAATCAGAACGTGCAGAACGCATGGTTCATTAAGCCGACACAGTACACGCAATAAATGTCAAGGTAAAACTTCTTCGTATCAATTTTCATCGACTCCATCTACTTCATTTCCATCTTCATCAATTCCATTTCCTTGACTCATTCTTCTTCGTCTCCATCTTCTTCCTCTTCGAAGTTGTTCGCAAGAAGAGAAATTTATGTAATCGTGCGCCGGAAAACAGCAAATTTTCACCAGAAAAACTCTTGTTGTCGGGCCATTGTAACGAAAAAGTAGATAAATCCTGTTGCTAAATTTTAAAAAAAATCTTTAACACATGGTGTAGCCAGAACCATCTTGTTGGTGCTTGATGCCGAAAAGTCGATTGACGGCAAAAAGTCTGTCTGTCCGTCCGTCTGTCCGTCCTTCTGTGGTCCATGCTAGCGCCTACACCCTTCAGCTGCTTTTGTTCAAAACTGATATTCCCCGATCGATCTGAACGAACTCGTGGCTTTGGGAGTTTCGAACGGATATTTTGATTTTGAGGGCACTTCACATGAAGCCTCAAAAAGATTTTCAAAATTTTCTCAAAAACGCAGCAATTTTTTTGATAAACTTTTGCTTTCGGAGGGCGTAAAGAACCCTTAAGAGAATGGCTAGTCTTATGTTCGTTGATATCACAAATTTGTTGAAAACTGAAAAAATGCAATTTTTGGGGGTCATCTTCCCACCACTATTGAAGATAGAATTTTTTCCATAATGATGTTTCTTTAAAGAAATTTATGCTCAGTCTTCCGAAAATATGAGAAGTTTCCGTGTAATTTTGCGCGAAATATAGGCAATTTTTTCTCAAAAACCGCTCCAAATTTTGTCTTTAAATTTGCTTCACATATGTAATAACGCTCAAACATATCTAGTCCCATTTTCGGCTATTGCTCCGTATTTTCGAAAATACCAAAAAAACGTTAACATTTCAAAACTACAAAATTGGAGATAGCGTTTTCTGCTTTAAACAAAGTCTGTTGTTAAAAAAATCAGCTCTTTAAAAACGGCCATGTACATTTTTTTTGAAAAATCGAGCTGATTTCCCTTAATTAGTGTCTGAAATTGATGAAATTTCTAAAAAATATCATTTTCCCAAAACCCGCACGAAATATTGTCATTAAAGTTTTCCTTCGTATGTAAAAGCGTATGGTAAATAAATAAACTAGTGGTGCTATGGAATAGCACAGACTTCTTCGCACTAGTTTTCTAAACTCTTTAATCTCAACTAGCTTTTCGGACAGAGCTTATTCTCTTCACGTCTGCCTTCTTTTGTCGTCCAAAAGTTTTTTTTTAATTTTCTCAATTTCTTGGCTTCTTTATGCTAAAACTGATACAATTATCTCTCGACTAATATAGAAGTACACAGCCCATAACCGACCCGGAGGTGTCAGGCTGGTTAAGGCTTGTATGTATTGAGCGCTTTGGGTCGAAAGGAATCGGGTTCGAATCCCAAGCCCAGGTTTTAAATTGATGAATGTGTTGTTGCTGAACTATCGAGAATTCGAAAACATTATTGAAAATCATTTAAAGCATTTCTACTCACAAATACAGTCAACACATATAAGTAAACCGGACGTGTTCTTTAAGTGCTTTTCCAATTTGCAACTTTTAAACATTTCATTCAACTGTTATTCGATTTGTAAAACGTATGTCACGTGAAATCAATTGTTGTCTTTCTGTGCACCTCTATGAACCGATTTAAGTAAACTAATGAATCCATCGACACGGAATTTAAATATAATATGCACAATACCCGTGAGACCGATTTAGAAATCTTTAACAGCTGATCGGGATACGTGGCTCAGGGCATCAATATTCATTCCAGGCAATCAGTGTCATTGTAGTGCCACTGACCGGGAGGTCCTAGGTTCGTGTCCTAATGATGGTAATATTTTCGATACTAGCCAGATAGCTAGGTCGAGTTCTGTCGCTATGTGGAGAAGAATTCTAGCGGCCGGCTGCTTTGGTTCGGTACGTTTGTGTTCGGTTTGGATCGGTAGGTTCCTTTATTTTCTCTGATCAACACCAGCAGAATACCGGGGCAGTACCCTACCAAACAGGCCACGGACAGCGCGCGATCTTTTCTTCCCATTCTTTGTTCTATCCTACCCTTTACTTACACATACACGCACCTTACATGCACCACACTATCAAACATGCCAGGAGACCGTTTGGGAGCTTAGCTTTTGTTCCGGCTGGGGCGATGCCCCTCCGATGGAAGGTACCTGATTGGCAAAACCCCATAAGTCGACGGTCGTACGGCGCCGGATTTAGCCGTCCAGGGGGGAAGATCACCGCTACCTCCTGAGCAATACATGTACTACACATACGGGACTAATGTCCTTATCAGTTGACGCGCCCGGAATCACTATCAATCAATATATCAATCAACCTATCAACCTAACAGCTATCAGTCCGTCTGTGGACAATTGTAGAACCTAAACCGTTCAGCCATTTTTTTCCAAAATTTATATTCCCAGATTGGTGTGAAGGGACAGGAGGCTTTGGGAGTTTCTAACAAATATTTTGATTGCTGAGTTTTTTTACATGAATTGGGCATTTACATTTTTATGCCTCTGTCCCAGCTCGTCCCATACGGTGCTTATGTGCTGTTGTGGCATGACTGCTGACACGTTAACTCGGAGGATTTGAGTGGAGGGTCTTGGAGCAGAAATAAATTGCGGTTTGAAAACACTTTTCCAGGTTTAAGTAGTAGTATAATATTGCGGAGCATTTAGAAACAATCCGAGAAAAAATGTGCTTTGGTATCGCCACTTGTTTCTGTCATATTTTTCGTCTTAATTTTCTTCTCTTTATTTATCTTGTCGGTCTTATTTTTCTCGACTTTCTTCTTCTCTGTGCCCCAGCAAATTTTAATGAGGTATGACAATTACAGGGGCACTACGGAAGCGTGTAATGCGTCAATGGCAGGCGGGTTGCTTAGTCAGAGAACGTCAATGGCGAGCGGGTTGCTTAATAACACAATTGTCTTACTATTGTTCGTTACAAATAGCGATTACGAAAAATATCTGATACGATGCCCACAAAATATCGAAAAAGATCAAAATCTTCACAATAATAGAGGAATGTAACGAAACCCGGGTCTTAATTTTATTTTCGACTATTTTCAAATCCAAGTTTCTGCACAATTAAATCAAAATATTGTCAATGTAAACCTTCTTAGTAATACAAATGCTTTATTCTACATAAAATTATTGGCTAAGTAGTTTAAAAATATTTTTTCGCAAACATTACATTTTGTAGATTTTTAAAAAGGTTTCCTAATGTGAGCCCGCCGCAAATGTTTTAAGAAATGGGCAAAAATATATTTAAAAAACTGAAAATAGATTGAACCCGTGTATTTTAACAAAAATACTCATTTAACATCTTAAATACAAGAAACTGTATTGTGTGTCTTGCACACAATACAGTCTATATATTTAAGTGCGACGAAAGTCACATATAAACGCGTTTTTTTCCGCCACCGTACATTCTACAGGCGTCCAGAGTGAACACATTAGGCACATTATCCATTGTTCTCCTACATCTCCCTGGTAGAACGTCCAATTCGGAAGAGCCAGAGGACACGTTTAATTCTTTCCCGGAGGTGGAATCTTCCTTTCGCTTTTGTCTAACTTTAGAATTTTCTCATATCTCTCTCTTTGCGACTTCTCTGGGATTAAATTCAGGAATTGTCTCTTCACCTCGATCTCGAACCTGCCATCCCAAACTAACAGGCTTCAGACTAGGCTCTTGCTTTTTTGTTAGACTCCTAAGGTTTAAGGAGTTCCAAATACGTTAATTATTTTATTTTAAAGGATCAAAAATGGGAATCTTAAGGAGATTCGGGGAATTAGGCACCAGCGTGTTTATATTCCAAATGCTAATAACATTTTTACAAAACAAGTAAAATAAATTACAGTACCCTACATCAATAGCTTGTAGCGTCCCCTTCAAAATAATGAAGTGGTTCAAAGACATATCGATGAATTAGTGAAATCAGAAAACTAAGAATAAGCACTTGAAAAATGTATGGTTTTCACTGTTCGCACTAATGGCCAATTGTCCGGCAATAACTGAAGATGAAAACACTGTCACATGACTGGGCTGCAGTCTTGCAAAGAATTAGTATTTTAGTACATTTCCAAGAGGAAACAGCACTGTACAGAGGTTTAAATCAAGGGCTCGCATTAGGAACCGGGCTCGGGTTTGAATACTTTCCTCTAATAATTATTAACTTTTATCGTACTTATCAGTTTAATGTAAATGGCAAGTAAAATTACTATTGAGTGAACAATCCATTTCTGAAACTTATTCAGGCAATGACAGTGTGTAAGGAAGGCTCACATGGCGTCAATGACAAGGCTTACATGCATCCTATCTTATCGTGGTTGACGTAGCAACATTCTAGCTCTCTGGGACAACCATCTCCACTACATCGACGTCATATGCCGATCGCATTCAATTCGAAACACATACGGTACACCATTTACATTATTATTATTATTATTATTATTATTATTATTATTATTACAAAATACTGAATATTTATGATTTGTAGATTTCATGTTACGTAGATAAACGAATGTATACAACATCTAAACTAACATAAAAATTATAATTCCTTTTTCGTTGCAAAATCGAAAATCATTGTCCATTGTATCAATTTACAAAAAAGTTATTAAGTTTTCACAACGTACGGCTCACGTTGAACATCATTCTGTTTTCTTCGCTTGATTCTTTTGTAACAACTACAATATTTTAATTTAATTTTATTTATTTTCTATTCGATTGCGAATTTTGTGTTACAAAGATGTAAAAAGTTTTAATTATTTAGTATTACTTAATACTAAATTAACTAAGGTTACTTGATATGTATTCAAATTTTGAATGACAACTATGTTAAAGAAGTGTATTAGTCACATGCGTCTTTAACCACTGTTAACTTACAATTCTACAGGTTTGTTAATTGCATTTGTACCTAACTGTATGATAAAAAATTTAACATCCTTAGCAAAGTGTTTTAACATTCTTAACCACGTAAATAGTCAACGATTTCCCGCACGTCAACTGTTTACTAAAAAAAAGACGATTCACAAAACAAAAGAGAGTCAAACAATTCAGAATAAAAGTAACTCTTATTAGTTTTTGGGTTAATTATTGTTAATTGTAATATTATTAATAGTATAATTGTAGAAAAAAGGTGAATTAACCTCACTTTCCTGGCATTCCATCAAATGACACTTTTCTCCGGTAATCATATTTACTGACGATGTAAAGGGGTCGTCACTGGAAGTCGATGGGGCAACTTCCTCACCGAAAGGCATTTCTTTATGTAACGTTAGGCTCAGAAGAATTATTTGCATGCATATTTCTCGAACAACAGTTAACAAATATTTTTAAATAGATATATCGCAATAAACACTCCGCAAATCGTGCAAACGTGTCATAGCAACAAGATTCATTTGTTTACTTTTGCAGTAATATAAATTTTTGCATAAATTATAAGAATGTATGGTGAGCGATAAATTGCTGAACATTTCTCGAAAGGTTAATGTTATTACTGCCTCGTCCAAATTAAAAATCTCCGCTACACTCCGCCTCGATTTTTACTTTCCCGTATACGTACGTATATACAGAGTAACATACGTAGTATAGGGAAAGTTATGTAATGCTGCGCGAAAAAACGGCGGATTTCCGGCAGAAATAAAATTGTTGCCGGGCCGTTCTAACGAAAAAGTTGATAAATCTATTAGCTAAATTAAGAAAAAAATCCCCTAACATGTGGTGTAGCCAGAATCCTTGTTTTGTAAGTCTTTGGTACCGAAAAACCAATTGAAAGCAAAACGTCCCTCCGTCCGTCTGTCTCTCTGACAGTGTGTGCGGTGTATGCGAAAAACACTAGCGCCTAAACTATGCATACGATTTTTTTCTAAATTGAAGAAACCCTTGTCAATCTGGCCTGAGTCAAAGCTCTGAGATTTTCAAAAACATTCATTAATTTTTGGGGGTACTTTACACGCATCCCCCCGGACATTTTCAAAATTTTCTCAAAAACTGCTCCATTTTTTAAATTTCTTGTAATAATACAGTAAAACATACTTATTAAGGTGGCAGAAGTCCGATTTTCACGGTCAACTCTGAATTTTCGAAAATTGCAAAAGTTTGAATTTTTTCGGCATCTTCCTCCCACTACAATATTGAAGATAGAGATTTTTGCTCCAAAGAAAATTTGTTCACCAAAGTGAGTTCTTTCCTTAAGGTCATGTACTTGTATTGAAACGTTTAGTAGCTTTCGGTCATTATTGCGTGCAATATGTGGAATTTAAAAAAATTACAAAAACAAGATTTTCTCAAAAATGGCTCCAAAATTTTCTTTAAACTTTTTGTAAGGATAGTGCCTAATGTACTCTATGAGATGACATAAACCTCATGTTGCTCTATGCTTTTGTTTTTTCAAAAATTACAAAAATGTTTTTTACATGTATCTCACGTCGTTAATAGTTACATTAGCGGCGATTTGTCCACATTATTATATTTACGAGTACATGTGCTTTAAATAATGTCCGACAAAGTTTCTCAAGAACTCAATCATTTTCTATGAAAACTAGCTCAAAATTCCGCATTTTCAAAAACGCTCAAACGCCATTTCCGCAAAAATGGCTCCAAATTGTTTCTTCAAACTTTTCGAACGGAGAGTGCTAATTGGGACTCTTTAATATGACATGAAGTTCATTTTGGGGAATTTTTTGTTTTTTCAAAAATTACACAAAATTAAATTTTTTGAAAGATCTCTCGCACGTTTCCCACAATTTGTAAACACTATTGTATTTGTAAGTTAAAGTGCTTTAAATGACTTCAAATAAAGTTTTTCGAAAACACAAAATATTCCTATGAAAAAGAGCTTCAAATTTCGCACTTACAGTAGCGTTTAAACGCCATTCTCTTAAAAACGGCTCCAAATTTTTCATAGAAAATTGTCATTTAGGGCGAGATTTCACTGTTCTATAATATTTTCGTTCTACTATTAAGAAACAGAAAAATTTAGAAAATGTTAAAGAAAGTAATTTCGGCGGCGATATGAGGCAGCTTGTACATCGCAAGTCCGATTAGCTAGCAGAGGCCAAAGGAAATAGAATACTAACAAGGGAAAATCTGTGCCATTCTGTAGCACCACTAGTTAACATTTGGCATCTGCAGTAATAATACTCATAATATTACTAGGTATGTTAATAGCCATAAGTACTGGATTGGGATTTAACAGTCTCATACCAATGCTATTTCGGTATCCAGTCAACATCAATTGGGGTACGAGCACCTGGTATATCATTAGATCAAACTCCATTATTTGTATGAGCTGTTGGAATTACTGCTCTCCATTAATTCCTATAGGATTGTTAGAGCCTGTTTGGTGAAGAAATAATAAATGAATTATTACAAGGGTGTTGTAGCGTCGCAATCGTCAGCAATGCCAAGCATGGGCCAGCTGACCACCCGCCAACTCTTCTTAAGAATTTGCATTCTTTCTTAACGACGACGACAACAACAACAACAACAAAGTAGTTTATTTACTTCATAATATTTTGCAAGGTTCTAATACTTCAAGTTTTTATAGGAATAATCCAGAAAACTACTCACAGTTAATTCATCACAGCAATCGTGTATATGAAATGCAATATACGTCTACTCACTTCAACCACTCAAAGCATTCTGCTTGTTTACTTTTTTCATATTCCCAAACAACTTTTGGTGCTAGGCAGAACAAACGACTACTACATTACAGTATCAATGACGGGTCATCTTTGCAACAGTACTGAAACAAATTGTAACAACTAACGATACGTGTATTTTTTTATTACTAGACGTCAGATGTTAGGCATCTAAAAAGGCAGCGAAAACGTCAAGAATAAGAAAAAAGCAGTCATAACTTACGTACACAATAAAATGAAAAAGTGTTTGTAATTTTTGTCTATATTATTTTGTAAACTTAAATGCACAAGACAAGTACGAACTTTTTAATGCATAACTAGATTAACAAATTTACAACTCTTCTATTTTTTATTCTTAATAGTTTGCATTGTAATGTATTACCGGTAACTTTTCAAGGATCACAATTTCAAATTTGCGACGGTTGGCAGACAAAATCAGTTTTAATACGGAGAAGGATCTTTCAACATCTACTGTTGTGACTGGCATATACTATTTTAGTCCAACATTAGCAACACTGAAAGCTTCTGGGAATTAACATTTATTTCCACTTAAAATTTCGGTGCCCTCAGTATATTGTCAATCGACCATGCTCTCAGAACATTGCTGATATTTATGAAATAGGGAAATGTAGAAAAATCTATTGGTATACATTTACGAATTATCTCGTATTTTAAAATACAAAGGCGTGAATTTCAACTGTATTACTGCAACCACTCATTTCCGCGTTTTTCAACGATTGGGCAGAATTTTTTTTCTTGTTGGACAGCTTTTTAAAATATAATTTATGTAAACCACAAGTAATTTTTATCCCGGCAGTACTGGTCAATCTGCAGCTGTATAGTCAAATTTAAATTTCAACAGTGTTGCTACAACAGTTTAACCCTTTCCCGCTTGATTTAAAGTGTTGCCCTGACAGTCAAATCAGAACATTTAAATGGGAAATCCAATTGTCTGTGACCTGAGAAAAATGTTTATCCTTACCATCGTGTCGCCGTCAATACTGAAAGAGAACTGGCAGCAATTGTAGATTTGAAGGGGGAAGGAGAGGGGGGTCAGGAAAGTTGACAGTGCCCGCAAGAGCACCGAGGTTCCCACGGGTAAGTGCTCGTGCGAGAGAAATTTGGTGCAAAATGATTTGAATATTCTAGACACTGAGTTAATGTAATTGGTTTAAACCTTAATACAGTTGTTTCAGCAGCGCCTTTTTCGCACCTTTTTGTAAGTATTTTCAGAACCTTTCTCCCCACTTTTACGACCATAATTTGCACCTCAATATCCGTTCCCTAATTATAATTCTGCAATTTTTGTCCACACTAGCACACCTCAGCCATCACTTGAAAACCTCATAACTAATCGTAACGCCGTAAACCTCGTAAAATCACTTGAAAACCTCGTAACTAATCGTAAATGTTAAGGTGTAATTTACAGCCAGAAACAGTTACCATTTATTATCCGTCTACAAATGAAACAAATATGTTTAAATTAACATTAACAGAATTCGCAGCACATTATACAGATAAGAAAGAATAATTACCAAAGGCTTGTCTCTATTACTTCCAAGGGAGTACTTCCCAACTATATAACGATTGTAAATCTGCCCAAGAATGTATGAACTTGTTAATACATAAACATTAAATGGTATTCTATCGTTTAAATATTTTACCTGAAATACTCTAGAAATATTTGTACAAAACGTTCTTTTAAAGCTAAAACATCAATGTAAATTCAAGACAATGGACACCAAAGTAACCTAGAAAGCATATATCACAAACACAATAAACAAATCATACACAACAATTATAAAACTCTATCCCCTATTAAATCATAAATCTTCACTTAACATAGACTGCGGTAAAATAATCTACAAATCAGTAATTAGACCCTCACTAACACATGCGAGCCTCGTTTGGATAAAAGCAGTCCACAGCCACATTAACAAACTCCAAGTTATACAAAATAAGTGTCTCAGAAAAATAACCAAAGCTCTGTGGTTTATAAGTAACGAACAACTACATAGAGAATTAACTAGTGGTGCTACAACAGCAATACTTTCCCGTATTATTGGAAGCAGCTATGTAGAATTGAAATATTGCACTTTCTGCCCTACTAGCATCTTAGCTATTATTTGAAAACGTCCAATTCAACCAAGAAGCGATCAACCACGGTGTAAGATATGTAGGTGTGTCAACTAGCCGCCTTTGGGACAAATTTTCTGAAGCCAGTTTGAGGCTAGTTCCTCGCTAGTCCATACGGTGCGCACGATCGGTTTTGGTCGTGGTGTAAGATATACATCTTAAGACATCTGAAATTGTGGCTGTTACATATTACACGGCCAATCACGACCTTGCCCAAATGAGACCCAAAGATCGCAGCTTATATGCCAGAACTGTGAGAACTAGCCTCACATATACTTCAGTTTTAGACTGGGAGTGAACACACCTATATATCTTACACAGTGCGAACAACTCACTGTTTCCATCGTAGTGTTGTCAAAAGTATGTGAATTCCACAACTGCATAAAAATATATTACAAAAGTTTTGTAAACTTGTATTGGAAAAAGAAGTCTGATACCATACATCTCCATCAAGTCACAACAATGAAACGTAATTCACAGAAATTCGCGACAGCGAAACGGAATTCAATTGTTGGGTTCCTGCATTGACGATACTCCCTTAAAGAGCTAGCAATTTTTATTTCCAATATTTGAAAAGAAATAATTTCTTTAAAGATTAATGTGTAAATGTATAACAACAGGTCGAATGTAAAAACAAACAAAGAAATAATATATAAAATTGCATATTCTAATTTATGACTCATCTGGTTGTCTGAAGCACAGTAAATTTGCAGCAGGCTATTATGTTTGTCACAAAATTATAGAAAAACTACTGGTATTTTCAACAAATTAAGCATAACCTTCTTTGAAGATGTAGTTCTGATAAATATTGAGAAAACAATCTGCCATCTATCGCCACCCAAAATACATTTCTTTGACATTTTCCTAATTTTTCGGTTTCCTAATGGTAGAACGGAAATATTAATTTTAAAATAATTATTTTTCAAGAAACTTCATCTGAAGTCATTTGAAGCACTTACATTCACAAATATAACAATCATAATGTTTACAAATTGCTAGTAATGTGCATATTAAAGATTTGAGAAACCTTTCAAAAAAAGTACATTTGTGTAACCTTTCAACCAAATTACATTTGTGTAATTTTTGAAAAAACAAAAAAAATCCCAAAATAAACTTTATGTCATAATAAAGAGTGCAATTAGCACTCCCCGGTCCAAAAGTTTGAAGAAAAAATATTGGAACCATTTATGAGAAAATGGCGTTGGAGCATTTCTGAAAATGTAGAATTTTGAGCTAGTTTTCACAGAAAGCATTTGAGTTCTCGATAAACTTTACTTGACATTATTTAAAGCTCATGTACTCATTAATATAACAATGTCAACATATCAACGCTAATGTAAATATTAACAACGTGAGAGGCAAGTCAAAAAAATTACATTTTTGCAATTTTTGAAAAAACAAAAGAATACAACAATATGGATTTTGTGTCATCTCACAGAGTACATTTGGTACTATCCCTACCAAAAGTTTAAAGAAAAACGTTTGAGCCGTTTTTGAGAAAATCTTGTTCTCGTAATTTTTTAACATTGCACATATTGCACGCAAAATTGTGCAAACATTACTAAAATTTTCAAGAAAATACACATGACCTTAATAAAAAAACTCACTTGAAGAAGAAATTATATTTGAAGGAAAAATCTCTATCTGCAATTTTATAGTTGGAGGAAGACGCCGTCAAAAATTCAAACTTTTGCAATTTTCTAATATGCAGAGTTTTCAAGAGACATGAGACTTACGCAATTCTCTTAAATGACCTTCAGACTATCCAACAACAAAATTTAGTCAAAATTGTTGCCGCCATGTTTTTGAAAATTTTGAAAATGTCCCAAGGGCTTCATATAAAGTACCCTCTAAAAATAAAATATCGGTTTCAAATTCAAAGGGACGCGAGATCATTCAGATCGATTGGGGAGTATCAATTTTGGAGAAAATCGGGTAAACGGTTTAGTCCAATGATCCCCAAGCTTTTTGCACTTAAGGGCACATACTATAAGGCTGATGAGGCGGAGGGCACCATTAATTTTTCAAGGTATATTTATAATTGGACATTGGACATTTTCTCTCACGTCCACGTGAGAGACAAGTCAAAAAAATTATATTTTTGCAATTTATGAAAAAACCAAAGAATACAGCAATATGGCTTTTATGTCATCTGATAGAGTACATTTACCACTATCCCTATCAAAGGTTTAAAGAAAAAATTGGAGCCGTTTTTTCGAAAATCTTGTTTTTGTAATTTTTTAAAATTGCACATTTTGCACGCAATATTGCTCGAAAACTACTAAAATCTCACACCCTGGTGATTATGCATATTTTATATTTTCATGTTGTTATATACTCCATTTTACCATAGTCATGGATTGACAGTGAAAGAGATAGATACCAAACTCACTGTGGAAGAGAACAATATTCTCTAGAATTTTCTGACATATCTTACATGTATTTGCCTGACCTGCTGATTGAGGTGACGGTTCATATGAATCCCTTCACCCTTGGAGAGGGCGCGTCACGAGAATAGGGCGACGTTTATTCGAACTCAACCAAAATTATGTGATTAACAAAGTAAAGAACTACCTCATTTGGTGTTGGTAAATCCCATCATTTTCTTTTAACATAATTTCGTTAATCGAACACCACTGACATCTAGAGTAACCAAGAACATTGGCTTTCTAAAATGAGAATTCTTGTTTCTCATAGATTCTGAAAAAATCTTTACTTTCAGTTTATTATTAATTTTTCTCTTCGCCAGACATAGCTCTACCGAAAATTCATTTTTGGGGGAGGGATGGGAAGGGATTGAAAACTTAAGAACCAATTTTTGGCCCTAAACAAAAACAAACTTAGATTCTTAAGTTAAGAAAAATTTCAAACCGTACGCTCATGTATCTTAAAACTTTATTTTGTTGCGTCTTAATAAAAAATCTTGAGAAATCATTTCTCGATGTAACCGGAATACGCTCTGCGAGCGCTGCAGAGTCGTAGTATGCTCCGTCTGCACTTCGCGACAGCTATCTCTGACGACGATCCAAACCCTGGAAGAAACAGCTCTTCCCGAGAAGCCAAACCAGCAGAAAAGACAAAGCAGGCATTCATCACATCGTGGACGTCGTCATCAGTGATCGTATAAATGAATCTGCAATGATGCGTATTTAAGACAGCTTTCTGATCACACATTCTGTAAAGTGAGTATGTTGTTATCTGCCATCAAGAAAAATAAATGATTTTACTTCGTTTAATTCATGTAAATTAGAGTTGTCTTAATAGCATTATAATATTTGTTAATGCCACAAATAAAGGAATATATTTCTGTAATGATTTCGTAAATTACACTTTGTCGCGTAGGTACCTGAAATTTGATTTCAGTGTTCATTCACTTACATTTTGGAATATCCACAATGGCCAAAGGCGTGCGCACAGTACTTAATAAAACATATTTTTCCTAAATATTTTCTTTATTTCATTCTTTTTTTAAGCTGCCTCTTTTGGGGGGATTGGGCATTTGCGAAAGATCTCCAAACCATCTGGCAATGCTGTAAATGGTTCAATATATAATAAATTGTATCTATCAATTGTATAATTAAAATAGCAATTTAATTTTTTTGTAGTACGCTTTATTATTTTCTAGTAAAATACATGTGAACAAAAAACTCTCATGGAAAAAGTGTCCAGAAATTAAGTTGCTCTTCCCTCACGTTTTTGGGTCCGCAAGTCTATGAGAATGATGATTTGAAAGTACAAACATTATTTCAAGATTGCGAATAATTATTAAGAAAGAACTTTCATTAATAAAAAAAATTACTTAAAAGTATAATGCAGTCCTGTGCTTGGATGAAACAATTGTTGTCAATACATGGATTAGTGCAAAAAACTGAAAAATATTAGACAGATATAATTCCAGTCAACCATTTTCATTTTCGATTGCATTTCCTTCTAAATGCTACAAGGAAACTTACAAAATAACCAATTTAACCTTGTAAACCCTACGATGAGCAAAAAAGGTATCACACATTTACCGTGCTTGGTGTATCAAGAAATTTGGAAGAAGACCACAAAGTTGAAGAAAGAAGAACGGCAAAGTTGCCAAAGTCACATCCACGCAACATGTTTCAACATTCACATTACAGCTCAGATACGGGCAGGTGAACCTAAGCGGAACTGCATGAGTCACGGGCGCGCATCGAAGAAAAGGATTCGCTCAGCGAAGTCTTCCTCGAGGAAAGTGTAATGAAACAGCTCAGCTCCGGCGCAACACGCCTCCCCCCCCCCAAAAAAAAGCGCTTTAACGTTGGGCTTGCGGGTCAGGAAAGGTCGGGGTACGAAGTTAAGTTGGCACTTCGCCCGCAACGATCGCTGTTCGCGGGAATAGGCAGCACTGATATCGTTAACAATTCCCCCTTGTTTCGTTAGTAAAATGACGGTAGAGGAGAGAAACGGAGCAGCTGTAAATGTCGAGGCCCGTTCGCCATTCGTGCGAGCCCGCAGTGCATGGAGAGCGTGGGCGGCTGTAAATGGCCCTCTTCCGGCCGCCGTCGCCGCGGCGAGCCTCGCCCTGCCCCGCCCCGCCCCCTGGCCGCTCCAGCGCCGCACCCCGCCGCGTCCCGCCGCGCGCCGCCGCCGCCGTCGACGTTCCCACCCGCTGCTCTGTTCCGAACGCGCGTCCGCTCAAAACAAACACATCGCGCTGCGGGCGGGCAGGAGTGCGGGCGGGCGGGCGGGCGGCAGCCGCACACGGCGCGCCGTGGCGTGGCGCGGCGCGTGGAGCAACTGGGGGAGGGGCGGCGCCGTGACTCAGTGGGCAGACTCCGCGCCACCGCCACCGCCGCGCCGTCGGCGCTCGCCTTCCTTGTGACGTCACACCTGAGGAGGAGTCGGCGGCGGCACGCAGCACGCAGAGGGCCAACGCTGGGCCAGCGTCTCGCACTAGCTGTCAGAAATCCGATCAAAACGCTTCAAGTCAGATATTTTCGTTGCAAAAATCGGCTGCTTTCAACTCATTGTTCATCGGTCATTTTTTCTGTTTAATTGTCTAGAAATGTGGGCTTATCTATATTTAACTGTACGTGTTGGTATGAGCCATTTTCAGAAATTCCACGATTTACATTTATATTCACACGTCAACAGTGACATCAACGTCCGTCCGTAAATAGATTACAGGAGCCGACTTTCCGTGTGGGCTGCCGTCGGAAGAAGCGTCCTTTGTAGAGCGGGAAAGGCGAGGGCGGCTTCGTCCGCCGCCCCGAGCGCCGGGCCCAGCGCCCGCCGTCCGCTCCCGCTGCCCGCCGCGCCGCCACCGCGCCGCTCTTTCCTCGTGACGTCACGCCTCCAGGATAAGCGGAGGGGGCGTCGCGGGCGCGGGGAGGGGGAGGGGCCGGGAGCGGTGGCGCGGCGGGCGGCGCCCTCGCCTCGCGCGCGCAGCTGCAGTCGGTGCGGTGCGGTGTGGTGCGGTGCGCGCGCGTGGTGCGTGTGTCCTGCCTGAGCGACCGTGCTGTGTGGTGCACACGCGGAGCGGCCTCCTGTCTGACTGACGGGGCGGTGTGGTGCGGTGCGTGGCTCTTGCCTTCCTGTGTGAGCGTCGGTGCGGTGTGGTGTGGTGTGGTGTGGAGCGCCCGCTCCTGTGTGTCCCCATGTCCTGCCGGCAGTGGGCTGGGGCGGCGTTGGCCGCCGCCGCCGTCGCCGTGGGAACCCTCCCCGCCGCGGCCGGTGAGTGCCCTCGACTTCTTTTCGTAGCCCCGCCCTCCGCTGCAACATGGGTTGGATGTGACGTGTCGGGTGCGATTGGTGAACGCCTGCGCGGGCGGTTTCGAGAGGTCCAGCCGCGCTCGTTTTGTGTTCGCCTTTGGTTCAGAAGTGCCCTCTCTGTCGGAAGTTTGTGGGGATGTTCTGGGAAGGGCTTAGAAACACAGAACTGGGAACTTTTTTACAGATCTCGAAACAGCGTCATCTGATCATTTACTTCTCCTAAATATGCTGTCCTCTCATTCCCATTAATCATTTCTTCCAAGGGAATGTCAGATGCAAGGACAGCCCCAGTTGGTCTTTTTTCGGGGGGGGGGGAGGGGGGAATTTTGGTTAAATAATGAACCATTGTTATTATATTTTATATTACTTATATACTAAAGGTAATGATACTATATAATATTCTTTAAATATTTGCATAGTTCGAACATAAATATTTAAACAATTTTGCCAAATAAAGGAAGGTAAATGAAAACTTCAGACCATTTGGGAGGGCCATGTCCCCCATGGCTCCCCCCTTGCCGGATCCACTAGTGGCCAGGAGAAATGCCATTTAACTGTACTTTTTTCTACAGTAATTCTTATAAACTGTGTTGAGAATTCCATCGATCCGTGGGATTGTAATTTTAAACAGATTATTTATTCTTTTAACTGTAGTTATCTCAGTTGCGTGTTTGTGAACAGTTTCCGCGTTTTGAATTATTTGATGAAGTCCAATAAGGGGTTTTCGCCACGTGATATATTTAGTATCAAAAACTTTCATTATGATAAATTATCGCGTACACACGACCCTTCTGTCTTATCAGTTCCCCCCTTTCTTTCATACGCATGAGTCTCGCGCGATAATACGAAAGCAGCTTTAATTTGAAAGAGTAAACGCACTTTAACGAATCGGACCGACGCTAATGAGGCCGAAGCTCCTGGACATTGTAAAAGGAGCTCCGTAGTCTTACGCAATGAAACATCTCATTTGTTCAATTCCTGATTTTCCACTTTTTAACCCTACGGTTTGGAGAATTGTTGTATGACCTTTGCAGTGGTGACTTCAAATCTTCGGCAACACTATTCATGGTTTAACATGAAATTAATTGCATAATTTAAGTTAAATGTTCTTTCTCCTTGTAGTATGTTTTATTTATTTACTAGAAAATATGCCGTATGTATATAATTGTCACCTTTCCCGTCACTTTTTTGGAAGTTATTACGCTCGGAGAATATGTTCCGCAGTCGTATAGAATCCAAATTGTGACCATGTTACTAAGTTAGAATGCGCTTTAGTAATTAAATATGTTTAAAGACCGGGATCCCGGTCGGGCCGACCAATTCTTTGAACACATTGAATGCCATATGTATATAAAAACGTCTAATGGACAATGGGTCCAGAAATGCAGTGCCCCCTCTTTATTTTTGGCTGCGCGCGCCTGCGTGGTGGAGTGCCGGGTGGGGAGGGGGGAGCGCTGCGTGCAACCAACCGCCTCTCCGCTTCCCCTTCCCCCCTTCGATTCCCCCTGCGGAGCTCCGGAGCCCATTAATTCACTCCAGACCAACGCGCGATTTTCCTTTCCGTCGCGTTCTCCTGTTCGAGCCAGCCAATTCTGCTTGCAGTTATATAGGTAGTAATCGCATTTCCCTGTTTCCTGCTGACATGCAGGACTGGCACGTTCTTACAGAAAAACAAGGTGAAAATTGGGTGTAGGTTTTTTCTTCTATATACCTACTTCGTCAACGATATCATTATTCATTACGAAATGTGGGTGAAGTGAAACTCGGTTCGGCGCATGTTTCAAATCACTGTCTTCTTCCCAAAAAAAGAAAAAAAGAAGAAAATATATTTTTGAAAACCTTCAAATTAGAAATTGTGTTTTGTTATCAAATTATATATTGTATTTATTAAAATTTTCGAGTCAGTTGATTCGAATGAATTCACCGATTAAACAAGGCAGAAGATGAAGGGGGATGTTACTCTGTACACTATCATCTCCTTACAATGAACAATTAGGCTTACTAATTTTCTCAGAACATTTTTTTAAGCGCTTGTAGAAAATTGAAGCGACAAACCTCGTTGAATTCTATAAAACTGGACTCGATTTGTAGAGGAGGAATTAATTTTATCCTTGACATAACATAGCTTTGTCATTTGTCTAACACGTATCTACTTGTTAAGCTTTTCTGCCCCATTTGTGGGTCCGAAAATTCCGCGACCACAGCAATTAGGACTCAAATAAATCACTTAGTAAATATGGCCTAATTAAGGAAATCTGGATGTATAAATTTCTGTACATAAATTTGAGGTAAAAAGGGGCATAACGATTACGAGGGCCGAAAGGTCAATCCATCGTGGAATGGAATGGCAAATAAAACAAATATTGGATGACAATATTGTTGGTTTATCACCTACATACACATTACTTTTTTACATGCTCATCAGATACATTCAAATACACTTGTCATACCGTCGCGTCGTTGTGGAAATGTAAGTATATGCATGTGGTTGTGCAACGAAAACCTCCTACAAAATGATTCATTATTTGCGATTTAATTCAATGAGTACGGCAATTTAATTAAACGACTTTCCGGTCGGTCCTCGTATGTATACTTCGGTTTTTCTTTGTTGGCGCGTGGGGGGTGTCATCAAAAAGGAATATCTCACGGTATTTCGCATCGTTCTCAGTTGTGCCGCTAGGAGTTGCGAGATCGCGACTGTATCGAGCAATGCTAGCAATCATGCGTCTCCTAGCGCCACGACCGAGAACAACGCGAAATACCGTGAGATATTCCATCGTGAAGACAAGCCCCCACGCGCCAAGAAATAAAAATCCAAGTATAGTGAAGCTGCGAAATGCTTTTTTTTAAACTCTTAGACTGCGAACGAGGGGGCCGCGCTTGCGGCGCGGCGGCTGCACCATAGCACGCGCGCGGCCTGGACCGTGTCAGCCACCTGGGCCGCTTGCGTCGCGTCGCGTCTGCTCCTCTTGCAACAACACGCTCGCTGTCGGCCTGCCACTGAAATATCGCCCCGCCCGACACGCACTGAAATTAGCTGCCGCTCGGGCAATTAACCGGGTGATTTCGGTGACGCGTAACAGTTCCACACGCAAATAACCCTGCAAAGTGCTCTCACTGCTCATCACACACCGGCGAGCACGGGCTTGGGGCGGGGTCAACACAAATAATCATTCAAACACAACTACTAGCCCCCTGAGAAGAGGCTGATAAGTTCTGAAAAATACATTTTATAGGAGAGCAGCTAATCTTTTTAAGCGTAAAGAAACAGACAACTCAATACTTGCTATTCAATGATCGAATTGGCCAATTCTGAAGTAAATTGGTTAGCTAAACACGAAAATGGTAAACGCATATTTTCCGCGTGCGCGACAGGTCGTATTGCTTGTAGGATACCATGGTATTGTATTTCACGCTTTTTCTCTTTTCAGAACACTTTGAGATACACAAAGGTCCTACTGCAGTTGTTATAGTTTGAAGGTTCCCTTCCCATCATTGGATAGGCAAACGATATAGCACATTTCACATCATTTATCCAGCCACGAAGATGTGTTGCACTCACGATGTGTGGTGTCCAAGTGTAAAACTGATTTAAGAGTTTGCATCCGATGTGGATATGGTAAGCTCAAGAAGCGGTTTTGGACGCGTCTGTGCTATAAATGTTGCAAATGTAGCACAAATTTAGCATAAAAGGTTTGCATTATCCGCTCAAGTAAGAGGAATATTCTCCACAACAATCAGAAATATATCTCCAACGACACCGAAACTATGACCGTAAGAGGTGTTTCAGGGCATCAACTGATGTACTCTGCAGTGTGTGTGACCAGGAAGACCTAGGTACGAGTCCTGACGCTGGCAGGGATTTTCAAAACTAGCTTGACAGCTAGGTCGAGTCTGGAGGAAAATTCCAGCGGCCTGGCTGGTCTAATCTTTATTTTTCCATGGTTTCTCCTATCATCACCAGTTGAATGCCGGAGTAGTGCCCTATCAAACGGACCACGGACCGCGCGCGATCTTTCCTTCTTCATCCTTGTCCTATCCTCACCCCTTACACGCTCACTAACATGCACTACACTACCACACTTCCCGGAAGACCGGTCAGGAGCTTAGAGCTTGATCCGGCAAGGGCGGTGGCCCGCTCGTCGGAGATACCTGGTTGGGGAAATTCCCCTTTAGACGACATTAGGTTAGTGACGGATTTCGCCATGCAGCGAGGAAGATCACCGCCACCTCCCGAGGAAAAAAAACTTGCACCACACTTACGAGACTAATGACCTTATCGGTTGACGAGCCCTGGAATCACAATAAACCAACCGAAACTATGAATAGGTGCGATGGACGCGTGGAAAGGCGCAATAGAGGAATGTCGGAGCGCGGTCACTGCGAAATTACAGGGATTCTTCGCAAAGTGTAATTACCTGTATCATTTCTCTGAAATTAGAGCTAATCATGCAATTTCATTACCATTTTCGAGTTTATCATCCCTAAGATAGCTTCAAATGATTCATTTCATTTAAGATACAATTTCACTGTAGATCTGTTTTATACACAAAAGTAGGGAATGATTAGGAAAAACTAATAGTATACGTATCTATTTTCAACTAAAAGTTAATTCATCAGCTTAAAAAGTCTGAAGTGAAATAATTGTTTGACAGTTCGTATGGCATTATTACACACTCGTAAAGCATTCCTCAGCTGTTATGCCTCTTGCTACAAATTGATTCGGTTCTACGCGAGAACCTAGGAATCGCAGACGTACTCACGTAGTGCGCAGGATGTAAACGGTGTTCAGTAGCGGGTTCTTTCCATTTGGTATGCTAGACCCGCATCACGACCTACGGTGCTAAGCCTTAATAACTGGACGAGCAACGACGGGCGTGTATATACATGCCGCGCCTTTGGCACCGCCCTGGCGAATGCTTTTGGGCAAAACCAATATAGCGGCTCGATGTAATTGGCGCGCCTTTAAATCTGACAGATCTATTCAATTGTTTTATATCAAAAATGGTTTATAATGTGTTATTATTATGGAAAGAAATAATAAAAACATGGAATTGTCTCATTGTGGTAAGAAGCAAATACAGCAAATACATTTAATGGCTTATTAATTTAATGGATACATTTAACTTATTTCTAATCATATGAATAGTAAATATAATACTCTATATTTATGATTTAGAAAAATTGAATCGCAGAAATATGTTGAATTGAAATTGTTTTATTAACAAATTTATACACGTATACGTGCATTTACACACGTAACAAATTTATACACGTAAAGGCATCAACTAATTCAGTGCAGTGCATGTGACTGGGAGGTCTGGCAGGATTCGAGTCCAACGGGAGTTTTGACACTAGTTAGATAGCCAGGTTGAATTTAAACCGCTGCCTGGAGGAGAATTGTAGCGACTGAGTGCTCTGATTGGTAGTTTTCCGTGGTGTTTCCGATGAACGCCAAGGTAATGCCGCAACAGTACCCTATCAAACGAGCCGTGGGCGATATTTCCTTTCTTTTCCTTGCCCTATCCACCTCAAATTCACATCAACACACATTTGCATGCTCCATACTACCACATGTTTCGGGTACCAGTCGGGAGCTTAGAGCTTGCCCTGCTGGTGAGAGATTCCTAGTAGGGAAAATCCCGCTAGCAGACGTGTAGTTAGGCGCCGGATATCACCAACCAGCCGGTTGAAGATCACCGCTACACCCGGTAAAACTACGCTTACGGGACTAACAACCATAGTCGACACTCTCGAAAACACGAAATAATAAAAAAAATTATTTCAGGTTGTTTTCCATTCAATATTAAAAATTGAATAGTTCAGTTCGGCCGAATGATTTAATTTAATTTCCAGGGATTGGGAATGTCGGTCATGTTCGCCCGAACGTGCCTGACGAACCGCGACTATTCTTGCGATCCAGAGAGTGTTTAAAATATTCGGTTGTAAACGGTAGAAGGGCACAGAGTAAACACTAGGAGCTGTAGATTCTGGAACATTTGGAGCTGTAGATCCACAGGGGCACCTGATTTCAAACAAAAGTACCACCCTCCCCGATACATAAACAAAATTCATTTCTCCGTGCAAGAGAAATAACTTCTAGCGCTTCAATGGAATTAGATGTTAATATATTTGTATTTAATATTTTCGGGTCCCCAGTTTCATCGGGGCCTTAGGCAAGTTGCCCCAGCTACCCCCCTGTCCCTTCTGAGCGACCGTGATAAACGACCGTGGACTCCTGAATGTAGAAACGGAACTATTTTGACTGTAATCTTGGTATGTTGTATGTATTTATTTATTTGGTCAAAAAACAGTAAAACCTGTATATGATGTGTGGGGGAAGGGATTATCTGCGCACATTTTCTTGATGCCCAGAATGGAAAAAAAAGCGTGCGAGATTAGCAACATTTGAAAAACTAGATTATTTCGTTCCCGAGTTATAGAAAAACAATTTCAACAGTAAATGAACAGCTGATTTGATTTTTCTGCATTGCTATAAGAATAATAACGAACATCAGTTCTGCTCCTACCACAAGCAAAAGGAGTGCTCAACAAAACGTGAGCACAGTGAAGCTACATTTGAAGGTGAAGATACGTATGAAAGAGGGTGTGCGTAAGTGTAATTTGTAATCATCGCAATGTTGACTTTTCTTCCCAACAAGCAGTCTAATTTGATTTGAGGCATACTGAGCATAAAAAGGAAAATCATTATTTTAAGAATGATATTTACCGTATTAGTTCCATTTAGGCTGTATAATTCTAAAAGACTAAATCTGTAGGTTGGATGTCCATTTTTGATATGAAAATATTGAATGACATCCGAAATGATATTATTGGCACAATCAGGTTTTTTGCCCTCTACGCACAGGTATACAACACTATGTCCAACATGAAGTAGTGGCGGAGTTACAGTGATTTTAAATAACTCCAAATCCACTTCTGATTTCAACGCAAAACTTCTTCAAACTGCTGTCCTGTAAAATTTAGTAAATTTGACTTGTAGTATCCCACACCTCCGACCGTCAGAAACAGCCCATAACAAATATTGTACCTCAGCTTCTGGATCAATAACCCCCACCTAGATCAGATTGATAGACCAGTTTCCCTGATCCTTTGAGCAAATGCTGAGATGCCCCAGTTTTGCTTCAGGACACAAAAGTGCGTCTGCGTACGTTTTTTCAACTCAGTGAGAAATGTAGTTATTCAAATAATTGTTCTTCATATTCTCGCGGTAGTAAGTAGATTCCGTCACGAAGGGCATGACAATGTATAATAGCCAGAATCTGTATCTCATTTGCCTTTGCAAGTAGTTTTTATTACGAGGGAGAGAATATTTTCATATCAATTCTTGGCAAAAACGCTCGTTGCTGCCCGTTTTCATAAATCAACTTAATATGCATGAGTTAGAACAGAGATCGCAGAGCTCTAACCGTGTACAGATTGTGCTACTCCCCATACGTCACACAGTTTTAACTATGTTTTGACCTTAAATTAATAAATAAGAACCAATTATTTGAAGTGTAAAAGGGGCTAATGTATATGCTTAATTGTGGGCAAAAATGTGGTCACCTGGCGTAGTGGTCACACATCAACGGGCTTCTGGGTACCGGGATTTAACTATCAGTCGATCCATGAGCAACTTGGAGTGGACAAACGTCTTGGCGGCAGGTTTCCACAGGTTCTCCCGTTTCCTTGACTCCTCATTCCTCCGTTGCTCTAACTTAAACTCATATCAACATTGTCATCACCATCATACATGCATCCCACCAATAATTGCCGAGGTTTTGTATACTAGGAATCATAAAAATCTATTTTTGAATGAATATTTAATAATTCACATTAATTTACTTCGATTAAAATCACAAGAACTCACTATGTATATTTGCACTACACTTCTAGCATTTTGATACTAAATGCGTAACGAGACTGTTGTAACTCGAAACTTCGTTTTCGAGGTTTGGTTAAAAAGTTTTGAGCAGAATTTGGAGGCATTTATCGGTGTATTGATGTACAAAATTTTCAGTTACATTATTTATTATTTTGGATGTTTCTAATAAGTTTATAATGTTCACATATGTTTGTAATTACAACTCTCAACATCAACATAAGGGACGTAAAAATGCCTTTTCTTCTATCAGGAAAACTTATTCAATTATAAAATTATAGAAATCAAATTTGATTTGCCGTGAATTATAGATCAAGCAGTTAGACATTTCTCGATATGAGATCGGAATTTCTCAAATGCGAAACATGAGTTTCGAAGTGCATACGTTGCTGCATTTGGGTCTGATTTAAAAGCGCTACCGCAATAACATTAAGCTCATTCAGTACCCAAGAAGATCATATTTAAAATCAAATTTGGAAATCTGAAACACACGGTGTGATTAAATAATTAATTCAATGGAACACATCAGAGAATCCTAAATCGGTAGATCGCGATAATATTGTTGCAAAATGTTCCCAATATGTCGTGATAATTTCGAATATTGTGTGTATATCATTTTAGTCCTATGCAGTAATAATTAATATTTTAGTATACTTTATGTAGTTTAAATGTCTGTATTAGTCGTAGCCACATTTGATAATGAAAAGTGTTTTGTGAAATTACAATCGTTCAGTAAAGAACTACCACCAGTTCGCAGCCGTCATAAAAATAATTTATAGATCCCTACGTAAAGCTACAGAGGAGAGTAAATTCCTCTATAAAATTATTGCATCATACAGTAAACATTGCAGTCGTTTCGTTTTTTGCCTGCCACAAACCGGTGGAGAGGAAGCTTAATGCGACTAAAGAAAGCAGCGTCTCGTAAAAGTAAGTAGATGAGAGAAAGAAGTTGCATCACAGCTTCAGTGGATCAGACACCCGAGAAGCACCTCGTCCTGCCGGTGGGACCTGTTCATTGACCGTATTTCCGGTTAAGCGACAGCAACCGGGGACTCAATCGACAGAAGGTAAACGCTGCGGCGACGATGTGTAGAAAAACTGCCAAACTTCCCCTCTAGGCTGCTGACGGGGTTGCCCAAATATTAAAAGATTTCAGTTCTTTTCATGAGTAGTTTCGTAAATTCAGAGCACGGTGGAAAGGTGTAAAATATTATAGAATGGAATGTACATGTCACAATACCTTGTATCATATGCAGATGTTATAGACCTTCATTGTTGTAGAGATGGTAGACCTACTTTTGTTTTCTTTTGTCGGAGCAAAACTAGTATCGCAACGTGAAAATGATTACAATAACTTCTTTCTACAAGAATTTGTAATTTTTATCCTCTTCGATTGTGTTCATTCCCTATTAGTATCAAAAGTGAACATGAAAACCCTTAAATTGCCAATCATGTAATTTTCTGTAGCATTGTGTATTTTGGTAAGTGCCCTTGCTATGAATATTTATAGTGCTGATTGCAAATTTTATTTAATGTGAATATTTTAATGTCTCTAGTATCAAACAAAACAGCACATTGAACTGAATTCAGAACCACTACAGAAAAGCAAACAAATGAAATATATCTTTTCCTGAAAATATATTTTTTCTTTCCTAAGATCGGCAGCTTCTTTTCAAATTTCTGAAGGTTTCCGATTTTGAATAATATTTATATTTAAATGTCGATTCGACTCGTACCATATAAATTTCTCTGTAGACAAACAAAAGGAATGAATTCTAACAATAGTGTAAAAAGAAGAGATTTTATTTACAGTCCCGTACCCCTGTCCCCGCTGCGCCTGACCCCCCCCCCTTTGCATCGCTTCCCCGCACTCCGTTATGGCTATGCATTGCGAATTGCAATAAAAAAGTTCTCATCCTTTCCGAGAATGGAATTTAAAAGCATGAATTCACATTCCAAATTTCATGTGTCTAACTTGTGTAGTTTCTGCTCTACTTTGACATTAGAAGTTAGTAAATTTCATCTCTTTAAAGTTTATGATGGGCAAGAACTTCTTAAATAATCGTATTATTTGCAAATGAACGCTTACTGAACTGTAAATTTTAACAATATTCCTCTCCTCTTCAAAAGCATAGCCCAGGATGAACGTGTGTGCCTCCATAGAACTTGGGTAACAGGTACAAGAAATGAAAACATTCAAAATACACTACTTTTAAAAATGTTTGATAAAAAGTTGAGTTTGTTATGAAAAACATTAGATATGCTAATATAAATATTTATCTTAAATATATTAAATGTAAATATTGCTAAATTTGAAAACTCCTCTTCCCAGCGCAAATCCTGATCACGCCCTTGCCAAAGTCAGAAGCGGCGAAATCTCCTTCCTTTTTATCCGAGCGGCGAAAGCACACCTTCGATTCTGCCGTCGTCGCGTCGTCGCGTTACCCCCAACAAAGGCTTCGGTAGACAGACGGAGGATCTCGATTTCAGAATCAGCCGAACGGCCGCTGCGACCCTGTTAAACCAGTTTTTCTCCGGGCGCGGAACGCGACTCACATGGACCACGCCGCCGCGTCCTGTGTAGGCACACGCCTTTGGCAACAATGCACCATGCATTCCTAGCCGGCTACTTTGGTAGAAGCGCTGGAGAGCTCCTTTCGGTTTTGGGGTTTGTGTATGAAGTGCAAATTGCCAGCTTATAACACAGAGACCGGAAAATTAGCATGTAGTATGAAACGGAATATGCACATAAATAAGTAATGAAAACGATAGGAATATGTAACACATATGTAAAAGGTGTATAATGAGCCGTATCAAAATATGCCCAAATTTGAAGAACATTTATAAACAAACAAAATAAATTTAGAGTGTTTGAAATTTCATGAATAAAATATGTATTAATCCGATTTTAAAGATAAATATTACTGGTTGTTAGTTGGAAAAAGAGGAAGAGGGAGATCTAGAATTACACTTCAAAAATTATGCAGTGATGAAGAGCACAGCGAAGGATAATATCATGGCGGTAGCGAGAAGGCACTTTTTTGCCTTTGGGATGATGATGATTGCCTGTCCCACTAGCTTGCTTTTTTAAGACTAAAGTTTTGTATTGGTTTAGTGGTGAAATGTCGTTGGCATTTAAAATTAAATGATCACAGGTGTTGTCATTGCCAACAATGTTATTTATTTGAACAAGAGCAGCTTTCGATGGCTTAGCCATCATCATCAGTTTGCTGCTATCTGGAAGCCACAAAACGATTAGTAGTCACAAAACGACTAGTAGAAATTAATAACATTGTTGGCAATGACAACACCTGTGATCATTTAATCTAAAGTTTTATGTTTCAGAGCAACGACAGTCATCTTTCACTCGTGGGAACTCAATTAAAGGCAAACTATCAATCTAGCATTGTCTTCGTAGTACTACGCCTTGGCGATAACTAATATCGCTGGTTAATTGGATTAAAGAACAGGAAACACGTCATTGGTATTTTCCACACATACTTTGTCGCAACATATTACACGCAGTGCGGTCGTAGGTTAACCTAAACAGATCGCGTGCATCTGACCGCGTTTTCACGTGGAGCCCCTCATGCCGTCAGCATGCAATTTTCAAAATATATAAAGGAAAAAAATAGTTTTTTAAATAAAAACTATGATAGTATGATGTAACATGTAACAACGATGCAACGAAAAATTTTGATATTGTGTTAGGTTTGCCCTGTTTCGCCAAGAAGTAATAAAAATCCCGTAATATATTCATATATAACACCTGAACGAACCTCTTGTAAAAGTAATTGAATACTTCTTGTTTTCAGGCATTTTTGACATTGACTAGATTGCTGGGTCGAATTCAATTACTGTCTATAGAAGAAATATAGCGGCCGGCTACTCTCATAGGTAGCTTTCCCTGTTTTTTTCTTCTTTCTTTTTTTTACGATCAATCTCAGGCGAATGTCTAACAACGGCCGCACACGATCTTACCTTCTTCATTGTTGCCTACTCCCATCTCTTTACACACACACACACACACACACACACACACACACACACACACACACACACACACACACATACACACACATACACATTTAATCCACGACATTACCACGTATGTTGGAAGACAAGTCGGCCACAGGAAAAATACCGAAAAAAACGCAAGCCGACGAGTAGGTTTCATGAATAGGTTCCGAATTTTCCGTTCCTGGCTCAGGGGTGTACATTTCTCGGCGGGGTACAGGATGCGCGATAAGAATGAAAGAAATGTAAGGCAGTCTGTCAGAAATGTAAGCCAGTTGAACGAGTTGGCGCTATGAACTATGAGTAAGCATGTGGTTGCGATCACTTCTGCTTTGCAAATATTTCTTTCTTCCTTGAATCAGAGTTCCCAATTTCCGAGAAGCAGGGGGTTGGTTGGGGCAAATGTCCGACGGTCGTAGAAGCGCAGTATTTCTTTGCTTGATTGTACGGAAAGACGAATTGCAGAAATACTTATTTGCAAACTCGTATTTGAAATATTCCGTTTATGCATGTAAATATATTAAAATGTAACGAAATTTGTTGTAATAGGTCACACATGTAAAAATACGTAATTATTCCAAATTATATAAAAATATTTTAAACAAAAATGGTTTTAATGTATTCACATGTTGCAAACTAAAAAAAATTATTGAATGCAGGTATCTCCTGCCAATAAAAATATGTATTTACATTAAAATTTGTTTCCTAAGAATTATATAAGAATCCGGACTCTAAAGCCTAACGCCTGATGACAGCACACGGAGCAAACCTTGTATTTGCCATATCCAGTGAGCGCGTGATTCTGCCAACCTTTTGGATCCACAAAACAATAATTTATTATGAATTATCAATTCATGGAATTGATATAAATGTTCAAAGTAAGCTTTGTATTACACAATGAAAATAAAAGACATTTCCCTATAATCACACATGAACCACAAAGTTTATTTTGCATTCAGGTTAAAAATACATTTAAAAAGTGCGCGAATAATCACCGACGAGTTGAAATCCTTGAGAACGCTATAGTCATTTTAAATACTCTAGTGTCCGCTCTTCACGAAATTCTTCATAGAGCAGTAATTATGTATTTTACATAATGGCTAGGAATATAAATAACCAGAATTATTCTTAGTTCGTTTAATGGTCCAGAAACTATTTTCTTATCTGGGACTGCTACGTCCATTAAAAAGCAGGAAGCTGAACGAGATCTTCCACAAAAATAGAAAAAATCGTAAAAATGTCTGCAGTTAAATTTAAACTTGATAGCCTTTTATTTGTTAAATGAACGTCAAAACAATTCCTACAAATAATTAAATTTTCTGGGCGTTACATTTAACAAGCAGAGCGAGTTAACAAAGTAGAAACATAACATACACTTTTAAGACTAATGATGAGATGAAAAAGCTCATTTCCTCCAGAAAAATGCAAGGCCTGTGACGTACGCAGTATGTCAGTTCTGAATCATCACAAAGACTTGCGACAAGCTCAATGTTGTCACATAATGCCGTAATTGCCTTACAGAACAGGAACGATAATGGCAGGGTTTGGGGAAACTGCAGTCATATCCGTATAAAGCTAGTAAATGAAATAATATGATTTTAAACACATGGATTCTTCAAATGAACCAGCAAATCGTATAACTAAAGATAACTTACCCAAGATGCATGAATAATGAAAAGACAGTATGTAGCTATTTTGGGCTGTTAATGTTAGAAGCAGGCGGACATATCGTGGAAGTAATTTTTGGCTGTTTGTGTTTAATATTGCATGTCACGATGGCATTTTCTTGCAATATCATTGGAAGAGGAAGTGACGGACGCTTTCGGACACTCATGTCGTCCCCTGCACAATTGGGACGAAGTCTCGGAAACAGGGACGGGACCGAAATAGACGAGCGACGGTTCGCCATACGTTCTGCAGCGCAGCGTGCGCTTGGCGATGTATTTTTAGGTGAGCCTGATTCACGCTCTACACATGGTATTTCTTAAGCAGATGACAGCTATTGGCTACGAGAAGTCGTTCACTTCCTCAACCTTCATTTATTCTGTCAACAATGGAAGAAACGGCTGCCGACGAGCCGCGAACATGTGATGACCGGCCGGCGCAGCGGCCGCGCGGAGCAACGTGGGGCCTGGAGGCGCAGACACGCTGTAGCACTGGACTGGATACAAACGACTCTTTTTATCTTGGCGATAGCTCCTGCTGCCGTATTCTGTCCCTACAGATCCATTCCTACACATTTTAATCAGTGCCATAGCATGGGCAGGCCGGGCGATCGCCCGGGACCCGCAAGTCAAGGGGCCAGTTGAGAAAAAAAAAATAGTCAAAAATTGAAAAAGAAATTAGAACAGGAGAAAATCGTTATCGTAATTTTGTAAGTCGCGATACAGTAGCGTAATATTTCATACATTTTTCAATTTTTTTTACCTTAAATATTTATTTATATTATTACTTATAAGGTAGGAATCTATGAAATTAATCAAATGGCACTAACATGTTTAGCAAAACGTGATTTTTTATTAATCACTAACTTAACAAAACATTTTTTAGCGTTTTAAGGTCACCGTGGAAATTGTATTATTTGATTACTAAAGACTTGTACTCGTACTTAAAACTATTATTTAAAATATATTTCCAAAAACTTTCGCTAGCTTAAACGTTATATTTTTTGTTATTTGTTGAAATAAAAAAGCTCATAATTTCTTGATACAACTTCCACATTTTCAGTTTTTGGGGGGTGGGGGTGGGGTTACATTTCAGCATTGTCCCGGGCCCAAAATTGATTATAATTAGAGACAGTCTATGCTAGATTCACGTGGGAGGTTTACGGCCAATAAAAAAACCGTACCTTAGTGGTCGAGTTTGTATGAGGTATGTAGAGAGTTTGTAGGGAATCCTAACGATATTTATATATTATACTAAGGGTTTATAATATTAAGCTTTATTGCATGAGTACATGTTTGAAAACGAGCGATGTTAGAACCGAGTTTTCCAATTCCTACGAATGTAATAAAGCAGTGTTATAAACGAGTTGCAAACTTTTTTGTATAAGAGCATTATAAATTCATAAGAGAATCAAAGTTAATTTTTGGAACGATATTGATTGTGGCGTTAAGGGTATGTGTCATCGGTGCGAAACAAGGTGATATGTGTTCGATTTATCGCTATCTCTTCATGATTCTCTCGCTGGAATTGGCTGAATCTGTGACGACGCAATTATTCGTGCCATAAACGGCAAATACGTCATAATATATGTCGTAAGCTGTCATTTTATGAACGAGTTCTTGCAACGTAAAAGGTCGTATATAATGCTGGAATACAAAAAACGTGTTTACTATGTAAGTTCAGTTTACTGACGCCCGAAGCGCGCTGTGCGCCGTCTAGCGCGCGGGGTGCGGGATGACGAGCTAACAGCATTTATTCACCGTGACTATCGGCGAGACGGACGCGGACGATCGACAGTGGCCGGCAAGTCCAGGTGAAGAAGGGAAACAGAGGGGGTAGTGGAATCGGGAATTTCCATCTGGAGGAGATGCGCGAGTCCCTGGCAGTCCCCGGGGAATGAAGTGGCTTCATGATCTCACCTGTCGCATGGTGAGCGAGAAAGGAGCACAAAAACACTGGGACACTAAAATATTGTTATTTATGCACCAAGGGCCTTATAAGGGTTAGGGATTTTGTCACCCGAGGTCATTAGAACTATAGTTAACGCCCGTGGCACATAACTAATGAGGAGAGCTGCAGTCCTGCATCCTACTGCATGAAATGAGCAGCTACTGTATATAATTCTTTATGCCAATGGTCATTTAAGTGTGCTGTGTGTCTGTTTCCATTGCTTTTGGGAAAAACGAAATACTGAGGGGGGATCAATATTTGTGAAAGATAGTTATCGAAATCAATTTTTTTCACAATTTTGGTTGGTTTACGCCTGAAGCAGTACTAGTCTTTATTAGATAATCGTGAATGGGGGTGTAAACTACCTTTAAATGTACAAGAAAAAAATATCAATGTGCCATCTCAACATTTGAACAGTGTCCAATGAAAACTCAGTGAAAAACCGATCGATGTAGGAGAAAAAAGAAGTTGGTGACAATATGTGGTTCAGTTTGAAATACACTAAAATAATTAATTTTAATTACGAATGAATAAAACGTTTAAGGCAGAATTTTCCCTAAATATTCATTATAATTACGAAGTTTAATTTGGTTTATAATTAAATTTTAAATTACTAACTGATTTAAAAAAAGACTCACATAATTTAATTAAATATCAATTCTATTCGCAAAAGGATTAGTCATGTAACGGTTGTTACCAGACTGCCAATTTAGCCTATGATCAAGTAATGCATTAACATTAATAAAAGTTCCGAAAACTCTGTAATTAAGATTTTAGTATCCTTATAGCAATGAAGATCCTTTGTTCTCCGTGCGCGGAAAATCCATTGAGTTTCGTTCCACCCTGTATGCGCGAGCGGAGCGGAGCGGCGAGCGGCGTCTGCGGTGCGGCGGAGGGCGATAAGAAGGTCGTAAATCAGCCGGTGCGTGGGGCGCAGGGCGGGAGCGAAGGAGGAAAAGAGGATATTCGGAGGCGGAGGACAAAGACGAGTTTCAATGCAGTCGCCGACGCCAGGGAAGGAACAGAACAAACACGCGGGACAAACTCTCTCTGGAAACGGCAAGAACAATGGCTGTTTTGCATATTTCCGCGCACCCGCCTCATGCGGCCGTGAAATGGTGGAGTGCAGGGATTCCTCTGTGTTCCTTTGCGGATCCATTCTTTGAAAGGAATTTGTCAGTGAAGATATTGCCATTTTCACTTGCAGATATATTGACTTCCAGGAAAGTGTTGCGTTATTAGTTCCATCGTAGTAAATAACCGATATAATGCGCAAATATATCGCTACATTGAGGGAACGATCCTAGTGCTGTGTGCAACGCTAGTGGGAAGCTTCACTATGCGCACGTTGTGGTGATCTTTCGTTTGCTTGTTGTGTTAGAAGTAGAGTCGGGGTGTGGGTTGACATTTTGTCAGCAATACTACAAAATCATCTTATTTGTTTACCGATGCTAATAAGTTTTCTTACTCGGGAGCGAAAATTTTTAGTTCTCAAATGTTGCTAACATTGCTTTGTTGGCATTTTCATACATCATATATATTACACATTATACACACACACTAGTAAATGAGTAGGGAAGAGGTTCTAGAGCTCAAGAAAACAAGAGCAAGTTATATTTCTCCCCCTTACGTCACATAGTTTCTACTGTTTTTTTTACGAATATAAATCAAATAAAATTGTTGTGGCGACAGATTCACAACCGTTCCAAGGCAGGCGCCCAAGTCGTGCTCGCTGGTGTGTTGGACACTTAAAACAATACTTGTACGACTTTTTAGAATGTGACTTTAACAGAATTTGAAAATGTTGTTCATCAATTTACTAATGCAGATAATTGAACATACTTTCTCAGGGAATTGCCGTGATTTTGTAAAATAATTCCATCGCTTTTTAGTGTCTTTTGAGTTGCTTTGCATCCCTCATATTGTTTTGCACTTAAAAAACATATCATAAGTAAGCACTGCAAAAACAATTGGAGGAAAACGATTTAACGCAAAGGAATACGCTCGGGAAACAGGAAAGCATCTATATCAAGCGAGGTATGGTAGTGAAGGACGTGAACAGAAAGGGTGAATGTGCGGAGCAAATCAGAAAAAGAAAAGAGGGAGAACGAGGGAGGAAAATTACGAGGAGCGAGTTAACGCGGCGGCGCAGTGATCGTGTTTGTGTGCAGCGCGAGGACGCACCGGTATGCGCTGTGCTGCGCTGCGCTGCGCCGCGCCGCGCCGCGCCGCGCCGCGCCGCGCCGCGCCGCGCCGCGCCGCGCCGCGCCGCGCCGCGCCGCGCCGCGCCGCGCCGTACGAAAGCCAAATACCACAGGACGCAACTGCTGCAGACGGACAGACCCCGTTGTGTCTCTACTCTCAGTTAGTGATGCGACATCGGTGTGCAAAATTAAACCAATAAAGATAATCTTTAAAACCGTTAAAATAATTAAACCAAGTAAAAATAATAAAATATTTACCAAAAACCATCAATGTTTTTGAACCTCAATGGTTTTAAAGCTGGTTTGTTAACCGCTTAACGTTGAAGTCGTGCGCAGCAATACATATTTCTCCGAGAAAATGTTAATTAATTATATTGAAGATATAACTGAGAACAAAGTTTAAAACATAATACGAACCACGAACAGAACTGTATCTGGAAGGCTGGGCGCCCGGGGTCATGTCAAAGGGTCAGTCCTTAGTTGGCCGATGAACGAGGGAGGTCCGGCGCATGTGTTGAACGCCTCTCCATGTGCGAAATATCAAGTGAGACTTAGGAAATACCAGGACATCATGGTCATTTTGGGCGAGAAATGGTCTGCTTGATGAGGGTAGTACAAAAAGCGTTCGTATAGTTCGAACATAAACTGACTGTGATACCATCAGTGATTACTTCATATTTAAGTTCGAGCCCAAAACATCGATGGTTTGAAAACATCGACATAAATGTGGCAGCCTTACTCCCAGTGCCTGTTCGCCCCTTCTGAACGGTGACTTACGGGGAAATGGAATCACTTGTGCTTAAAAATAGTTTTTTGGTATTTTATCTTTCATGCATCTCCATAATGTTCTCTTAAATTGGCGTTTGAAATAAATAAATATAAATAAAATATGTTGATATCATTCTTACAAGTATTTTTGTATTATTATTTGTAAGGGAAGTCCTTTTTTCTTTGGGCTTAGTTGCTGACTCCAATACTTATAGATAATGTTACATAATGCAGCGCATAAGTACTGAAAGACTTAGACATCCAGAAAGCAAATTGAAAACTTTATGTTGGGAAGATAATCAACGTAAAAAGTCTCAAACGGAGGTAGTATTGGCTAATGATTTTTCTGATCAAGTAAGTTATCGAGCTGGCGTGTTCTGAGAGTTGCATCTTTGAAGCCTATTTCCCAAAAGTTGATATTTTTATACTAAATTGTGCTTTTCACAGCTTACATTTGTGGTAGGAAACTGATATTTTCAGTAGTTGTTAATAGAGGTCTCCTATATTTATTGAAAGCATTTTTTCTAATAACCTTAGTATTGTCCAATAGTCAACTTTATTTACTTGAAAACGTAAAAAATTGCATTACGAGAAAATATTTTTATCTACAAAAATTAAAAACATTTTTCACTATTCTTGTTTCAGTGTAATTACGCGTCATACTATCAGACATGCAACACATGCATCCTGTAAAAGTTTCATCAGGCTAACTTCAATAGATTCTGAAATTTAGACTTTTTACATTACCGGGATAGAGCATTCCATATCCCCTTAATTAGTGCAACAAAGCTGCACTCTACATTTGTATAGGCATTAGCCTAATACTGTAATCGACGTCCAGAGGCTCCAAGATAGAAGAAATAGGGTTGTAAGTTGGGCACATGGAAATTCCTAACATGAAAACCCTTTCAAATCAAAAGTAAACAAAGAACCTGAGCAATCCGGAACTTCGTATCTTTAGAATATTCTGTTTATTCTGATGACGAAAGAAAAAACACAGCAAGCGTCATGTTTATTAGGACAGCGCTACCAAGAGAACAGTGAACTTCTGTAATTTTGATCTTGGAACAGAAAGTAGCTCTTAGAACGCTGGTGGTCGCTTCGACGCCAAGCTTTCGTCTGCTCTGCCGGCGGCAAGTTCTGTGGGCGCAACATATTTTTTCAATTCCTTCTCAAAAAGGATGGCACAAGTAAAGAGAACATGAATGAAGCCAGAAAGTATCTCACAAACACCACACATAAATAGTTGAAGTTAAAGATATTAAACAATGAGATCAGCTGGCTTCAAAAATATAGTCAAAATATAGTCAGTCAAAACTTATGCGAAATTGCAGGCTTTGCTCTTTGCAAAATTGAATTCGTCACTTGAGATTTCAATTTGCACGTACGTAATAAATTTCGTAATTATTACAATTTTATTCCCTTCCAACGTCAAAGTTGTCAAACGCTTGTGTTCTGGAATAGGGTTGCAGTCTCATTGAAAAAATATCAACGCTTTGAGATATACCATCCGTGACTACAAATACAAGTTAAAATGAATTTCTTTTCATATTCTTTCACGCTTTCTTATTTTTGGAGAAACGACAAAGAATTTTGATCGTCGTTACGAGAGATCAATCAGCGCTGTCAGAGTAGCATCCGACAATGATAAGTTATTGTTTTTCATTAATTGCTTGAAACAGTATCTCTCAAAGAGAAAGAGAGAGAGATGGAGGGAGATTGGAAAATTTCCACGCAATAAATTCCTCTAATTTGTGAATTGCATCCAATGCGCATTTGATCGGCCCGGATCGATTTTGAAAATCAGAATTGCTATTACAATGATATGAAAAGCCCTACCATTCCTAGGGTAAGATATCTATTTATTTAACGTAAAAAAAACACATAAAACTGTGCAACTTATGGGGTGAAGAATAATATCTGCGCGATTTTCGTTAGTGACTCAGTTTCATTAACTTCGCTGGAAGAGAGAAATGAAATGTGGAATGGGAAATAAAGGCTACGTTCATCAGCAGAATGCTCTTCAGGTGTAGTTGGGCTGGAATTTCGTTTCTGGCTCCGAAAGAGATGCACTGGTGATATAAGGTCAAGACTCCTGACATACAAAAAGTTAATTAATTAGAATATTAAATAAGCGAGCAAAATATTTTTGGTCCTATTACAAATCCATTTTTTGCTTATGACTCGGAAAACAAAAACAAAACCACAAAAACTACACGATAATTGTATAAAAACATCGATGTTCTGAAAAAATCGACATGACACATCCCTAGCAGCAGCTAAGCACGATTTTAAGGCAGCGCCACTCATGCAGCATTCGGTGAATATCAAGCGTATTAAGACGGCTGCACACATTCGGCATTCGCCGAGAAGCGAGCGTCTGCTCGCTCATTCCCAAGCAGCTGATGTGCTCGACGAATGATCGCTTCCTTTCATGTGTACTCAAGACCGACACGCGATGTGTTGGGCGAGCGTCGAATGTTCGTCCGCCAGCCTTAAGGTAGGAGTAGCAGGAAAGAGTTGTCGAGCGCCAAACTTTTGGCTTTTCGTAGGTATTTGGTTAAGCTGCGGTCGAGCAAACTCACTCCAGGAAAGCCAGCGCATATTCCAGAATGAATGGTCTCATGTAGTGCACAAAATTTTAAAAAGGAACCAATTTTAATAAATCTATCAAAGTAAGGGAATGACT
The DNA here is from genome assembly GCA_031308135.1 of Acheta domesticus. Lineage (NCBI taxonomy): Eukaryota > Metazoa > Arthropoda > Insecta > Orthoptera > Gryllidae > Acheta > Acheta domesticus. The sequence continues at coordinate 101,437,257 of JAHLJT010008756.1, forward strand.
TCGCACCCACAACGTTAAGAGTTAATACAGAAAATGGTTTGAAATAAGTAAAAAATACCATGAATAATTAACGATGAAGAAAATTCACGAAACCGGTTTGACATAGCAGCTGAAAAAACACGTCCTTTCCTTTTAATGATGCATGGTTTGACGCAAACTGCTCTCAGAACCGGTAATGAGGTATATTTTAATTTAACGATTTTCTTTATAAAACAAATTTCGACGCTCATTTAAGAAACTGACAATAATATCCATTTATGACAATAATAAATTGGAATTGCATAGTAGGAGTTACTACCAGTTTGAATTATTAGTCGTATGTCTAATGGTAGGCTCTCAATAAAAACTGTTATCCATAAATATCATTGTATTAGCCGTAAATATCTTCGTGAAACTGTGGAAATAAGGAATTACTGCGTTTGTAATGTACTTTAATTTATAGCACGTTTCCTTGAATCCCAGAACCCCTACACATCTGTTTTAGTATGAAAACCCGGCAGATGTTGTTCTGCCCTTCATCTCCCTCTTTCCCCTCCATCTCCCTTTCTCACTGTCTCTCCCTCCTTCCCTCACTCTGTCCCTGACTGTCTGTCTCTGCCGCTCTCTGTCCCGCTCATTCACGCTTACTTGCAGATTCTGCACGTCTCTGAGCATGTGAGGTAATATCGGGAAGCGCCGGACCTGCAAAAATGTAATAGAATGTAGAGAAGAGCTACTCCTGTACATTACGTTGTGGGAAACGTTTCTTTGAGGCCTTTGACCTCAAAATTTTAGTTTTTAAGGCTTAGAAAGCATAGTTTAGGAGTTATTTAACTATATAGATTCAAAATGCTACCGAGTGTGTTGCGCGTTGCATTTGAAGTGATTATTTAGTTTTCTTTTACAGCGCCATGTAGTGGAATTACAACAGAATTAACAGCACATAAAACCTTCTGAGTGAAAAAATACGTATAAGTGCCAACTTTCATGGATTTTACTATTCGTGGTCTAAATGCGGTGATCAAAACATTATTGGAGGTGCAGAGATGATGATGTGTATAGTATTTCGCTACGTAGTGCACATAAGCCTGGAGTCAATGTTGTTTTTTTTTTCCTGGGTAGGACGGGAATCCCCCGACTGCATTGCGCGGTTAGTTTTTCCTTACCCTCTCCCTTTCCCAGCTAATCCCATATCACTTCTCATTACTTGAGAAGGCATAGTCCGACCCCATCCAGCGTCGTACATCTGATGTTTCGGAATGGGCGAAACTTTTAGTTAAGTTTGAATTCGTATGTAACGCATTTCGATATTCTGGCACAATTTCAGAGAAAACCTCGAACACAAGTGAACATGACAGAATCTTCGGAATTAAGAATGTAGGAATGCTCGTGGAAGGTAATTTCATATTTTGTTTCCACAAACGTTTAAGAGGTGATTTTCAACGTTGGAAGGTGCTCTTAAAGCACAGATAAATGTTTTTTGAAAAGAGAAGTGAATAAATTATAAAATATCAATGTGATTCTAAGCAGACCCGGGAAATGTAGAAATCAATTCCTGATACTAAGGAGGGATAAACCAGAACAGGAAGGAGTTGAACTATGCCTTTTGGGGGAGGGAGGTAAACGAATTAGGAAAACGATGGCCGCGGGATGCAGTTGGTATACGCTGGGGAAGGATCGTATCCATATAATCACTTATTGGCTAAGTCTACTATTTTTGAGCTGAACACGACGGACTAACGTTAACCTTAACGTTAACTCCTACCTGCCAGATCTCAGCCAGATCTGAACAGGGTTTTTTTTCTGAATTTCTTATGCTGGCTGGTTCCACGTAATATACGACAATGTGTGTTGTATTTTCTCACCTGGGGTCGTCGGTAAATTGTGTAATGTTAAAAGAGGAGAATGAGTTTGCTGCAGCATTACACTGCGTTGCGTAGGGGTAGGGAAAGTTTACGTAACTCTAATATTTATTATTTAATTTTCAACATTTGCTGAAACTAATTTCTCAAATAGTCTTATTCTAAATGTTAAAATATTAACAAATTAAATTTAAATAAATCAAAAAGTTATAAATAGATTGTTACAAAAAAGTATTCGCTTTTGTATATAGTTCTTCATAAAAATGCGATCTGTATAGCATTTAGAATCCAATTATTCTTGGTGCAGCAGGCTCTCGAGCATGTCTTCCACGACGAACAAGTGTTCTTATCCGAAATTTTCTCGCCTAGGCGACCATCCTTGTCTCAATCTCTATTGTCCCCAATTTTATTGCTAGGTGCAGTCAACGCCTCCAACTAATTCTGTCGTTCATTACCATAAATGTTAATTTAAAACACAAAATGAATGCAAATTGTTTTTACTTCTAAGTAAGTTATTTTTACGTATTGTAAATGAGGGTGTTGTCGGAAGCAATAGGTATTAAGTTTCAGAAGTTGAAGTGCGCGTTACAGGTGAGTTTCAGAGGGAAGAAGAAGAAATTAAATCTGAAAAACTTTCTTCAAAATTTGGGGGTTCTTTATTTGAAGCTCCCCGGACATCTTCACAATTTTCTCAAAAATGGCTCCAATTTTTTCTTTAAATTTCTTGTAAGAATACAGTAAATTATACTTACTAAGGTGGTCCTATTTCCACGGTTAACTCTAAATTTTTGAAAATTGCAAAAGTTAGAATTTTTTTCGGCATCTTCCTCCAACTACAAAATTGAAGATAGAGGTTTTTCCTTCAAATAAAATTTCTTCTCCAAAGTTAGTTCTTTCCTTTTTGAAACGCTTAGTAGCTTTCGCGCAGTATTGGGTGCAATATGTGGAATTTTAAAAAAAATTACAAAAACCTCATTTTCTCAGAAACGGTTCCAATTTTTTCTTTAAACTTTTGGTAGGGATAATGCCTAATGTACTCTATGAGATGACATCAGCGCCATACTGCTCTATTCTTTTGTTTTTGCAACAATTACAAAAATGTATTTTTTTACTTGTATCTCACGTCGTTAATATTTACATTAGCGGTAATTTGTCCACATATTATATTTACGAGTACATATGCATTAAATAATATCAGACAAAGTTTCTCAAGAACTCAGGCATTTTCTGTGAAAACTAGCTCAGATTTCCGCATTTTCAGGAAACGCTCAAACGCCATTTTCTAAAAAAATGGCTTCAAACTTTTTTCTTCACACTTTTCGAACGGATAGTGCTAATTACAATCTTTAATATGACATAAAGTTCAATTTAGGGTATTTTTTGTTTTTCAAAAAGTACACAAATGTAATTTTTGTGAAAGATCTCTCACTTCTTTAATATGCACATTACCAGCAATTTGTAAACACTATTGAATTTGTGAGTATAAGTGCTTCAAATGACTTCAATTGAAGTTTTCGAAAGCTGGAAAATTTTCTATGAAAAGGAGCTTCAAATTTCGATTTTACAGTAGCGCTTAAACGCCATTTTCTTAAAAACGACTCCAATTTTTTCAACGAAAATAATATCCTTAAAATAATATTTCTGTTCTAGTATTAGGAATCTGAAAAATTAATAAAATGTCAAAAATATACTTTGGGCGGCGATAGATGGCAGCTGTCAAGAGTAGTGGCAAGTCCGAATAGCTAGCCGAGTTCAAACGAAAAAGAAAACATACGTGGAAGTCTGTACCATTCTATAATCACCACTAGTTTGTTATCAGGGCCTGGCAATGATTCTTTTCTGCCGAAAATGCGCCATTTTTTCGCGCAGCATCGCATAACGTTCCCTATACTACGTATTACTCCGTATATGCGTCCGTATACAGGACAATGATAATCATTTTTTCTTTTGAGTTTATTTAGGTTTTTTAAAATTTATTTGGTCTTCCATTGCGATCGGCGTTATATATCGGCTCCAGTGCGTACATGCACCGCAGGCAAGCGCAAATGTGCAAGCGCAGTTCACGGCCGTTGGCGCATGCCTTCCAACGTGTCGAGGGCGGATCGGCTGGCGGCAGCGTATGCGCGCGACGTCCCCTCACTCAAGGACGAATCGTGCGAAGGCTTGGATCTCGATTCAACGGCCTGATGGTGAGCGAGCGTCTGTGATTGGGATTTTCTCCGTTGTGCGATACTCATGACATTAATGTTATTTTTTATTTGAATAGTGGAAAAGTGTTTAAATAATTGCTTTTCTTCCCTTTCGTATGAAGAAAAGACCTTGTCCCTAACCTAATAATATATCAGAATTTAAGTTTTAAATGGAAAAGGGCAAAATGTCGAGCATATATTTTTAAATACCGTATAATGATAACCGTATAATGACGTTAAATAAATAAATAATTAAAATAATTTTAAAAAAGCTACAACACCCTCATTGTTGTTATTTTGCGAGTATCTTTCCCTCATTCTTCCAAAATCATAATTTAAAATGAATACGATTTTGTTTATATAATTCAATTTTACTCTAAATCTGATTGCGACGAGAAGAGCGGTGTGGGGTTAACACTTTCTTTCACTGCCAACGCCCTATGTCCAGAGTGAGGAGACGCTACTGTTTAACAAATAGTCGTATTTGGTAATCACAGTCATATACTCTAATATATTATGTTCACTTGAAAAAAAATCTGCTACAGGAAGTATTCAATACGCGTGTAAACTAAATGCGGTGTTACAAGAGTTGGAGGTTAACCGCCATCAGATAAACTTGCCGTTAGCTTCCGTTGGTCGTTTCAAGGAGCAAACTTCAGCTGAGACTCCTCGGCTGCCCACTAACCTGCCCTGCGTCTCTTTTATAGTACAATTACAGGTAATTTCATTATTTATTTCAAATGTTTCTGTAATAATTAACTATATTTTAACAAATAATTTTCTTAGAACTTATTGTGAGACTTTCATCACCCAAAAGTTATTTGGGGTTTTCATCTAAGTATTGCATTCATTTCGTATTTTTTTATTCTTCACGTATTTTCGTAACGTTTTAAATACTTTTGGAATTTCTGAATCATCCTTTGGAACGCATATTTCCGCGAACACGTACCCCCACGACTTTAACATGCGAAATGACTTCGTAGATCACTTGGCTTGGAGGAATCTGGACAATTCCTTCGAAATTCAATGTATTACCAACTGTCCATGAGTAAAGACAAATAACCCTAGACGTGCTCACAAAGGGGCAGTGGCGTCCTCCTGAATATTTTTGGAAGGAGCCCCGAAGCCTTTTACGTAATAAAACATTTTAGTTCCTTATCATGATTAATATTTGGTTTTCCCTTGTATAACGTGACAGTTTGGGAAATTGTTATACTTTTGGGAAGAAGCACTTCAAGGCATCTGGCAACCGTGTAAATGGTTTAACATAAAATCAATTGTATTTATTAATTGTGCCATTAAAGTTATAATATCATTCTCTTTGTATTATGTTTTATTCGTATATGTACGTTCGTATATGTACGTCATATGTAAATAAGAAAGTTCAAAGGCAAAGAGGCCCAGAAATGTTGCCCCCTCTTGTGTTAAGGCTGCGCACGCCTATGCAAGATGAGGAATATTATCCCCCTGTGGTACCCCAAGAGAAGGCCTCTTAGCTTAGCTTGACGTGGCCGGACTGGTGGCGTAGCCTCGACCCGACGTTGTGGCGCGGGGTTGGGTTATCGGGCAGCGATACGAGTTTGACTTCTTGCCATTGGCCACGAGAAAATATAATGATGTTCTCACTGTAAAAACTAAGGGGATGGCGCGATGTAACGAAACTTTTCCTCCTCTTCTTCTCAACAGTTACTGAGATTCAAAAAAAAATCATGACATCATTTAAAGATCTACAATTTATTGATTGAAGTTATTCAGAAAACATCCAAGCCACAAGAATCATTATGAGTGAAAAATGGCTTGGAAAGTCTGAACTCATCTTGCTCAGTATTTGGTCTCTAAGACTAATGAATGAGGGAGATTTCAGGAACATTGCAATCACTATTTACTTTGAACTCTTTTATTAACATCCTAATTTCCTTGAATTTACAAACATTTGGATTTTGTTAAGCATACCGCGGCATCTTGTCAATTTGGCTACAAGTTGCATGTGAAAATGGAATTAAGGTCAGACCCAAGAGTTCGCTCCGTTGGCTCTCCTGATTCGCAGTTATTCAGATGTTGTCATCGCTGATGTTTTTAAACATCGATGTTTTATTTTAGCATGTAACATTCAATTTAATAGCATGTAACATTCAATTTGTGCACTTCAAAATTTAGTTTGACAATGGACGAGTTCATTAATTTATAATTAATATTTAACTGAAAACAAAGTTTAAAAGTATTAATAATGGACAAAACAGCCTAAAAACCTGTGCCCCCAAGGGTCATCTCAACGAGCCGATAATCAGTTCGTCGAAGAAAGGCAGGGGAAGTAGGGGGAGACTGTACGCCCACGGCGCATGCGTTGACCGCTTCACAAATTGTGAAATACGAGAAAAGACGTAGGAAATAGCAGAGGCGGATCAAGAGACAAATTTTGGGAAGGGAAATTTAAAATGTTTTGGTCGAATATATCATTTACGGACTTTGTAAAATGTTGCAGGCTACACTCAGCTCATGCTACGATGCGATTTTATTCGTTTTAATGATGAAACGAAAATATTTTTGCTTGAAAGTTTCGTGACAAGTTAAAATTAATAGTTGCAGAAAAATGTTAGGGGGAGAAATTTCCCTCAATTCCCTCCCCGTGGATCCGCGCCTGGTAATACTAGGAGGGCATCAGGGTCATCTCGGATAAGAGATGGTCTGCTCAATATGCCCTAATTCTAGCTTCTTGAACAAACCTGCAAGGCCTTAAAGCTCCACTTAGGAAACCAACGGGTAAAATTTGCTTTCTTGAACACCAAAATGCGTAGTTCTGAAAGTAAGGGCGTAGAGGTGTATTTTTGTCATTTCTGTTTAATTCAGCATAATGCAAAAGCAAGAAAATGTAATTGTAGTTACTTGTGTAATGATGCTCTTATAAACCCCCATACCATTTCCTACTAGCTATAGACCTAATACTTAAGCACAATATCCACAGAGATAACATCTCCATATTTTCTTCCCATGCTTTCTTTAGGAGTAAATATGACCAGACGAATCATCAGAAGTCAGAGATCAATGAGAAACTCTACCGAAGATTAAACCGGAAAACCCAAAAACTTGTATGATGGTAAAATATTTCCTTTTTTCGTAGGTCATTTCCTCGGAGTGTGTAATTGTTCCCTGTGCACATTTGTTCCATGAACGCATTTCCATTCAAACTCTTCTACGAATTAAAAGTTGCTTACATACATTGAATCAACTTAACTAGCCAGAACATCTAGAAATTTCTGCTACGTTGTAGAGATCATCATGACGTCTACATTTGGAAATCCTTTTTGAAAAAAAATGTGCGAAATGACGGAATGTTAGTGTGCAGATTATCTTAGATTAAATATTCTAACACGTTTAATCTTCCTAAATTCCTACTAAAATTGTCTTGTGGATGCGTCACACTAGATTCCTCTTTTTCTGTTGTTTGCTAGAGAAGTGTCGGAATTACACTTGTGCCCGTTTACCGCTGAATGTTCATACAAAACAAGTGCAAAGTTAGAGATATAGATATGAGTTTACTCCATAAAATATGATCTGAATGTCGGTTATGAATGTCACTTCCCGAGAAATGCTAAATTGCGAACAACATTAAGCTATTGGCTGTTTTACTAAAAAAATTTGCGTCAAATTGTATTATTTTATACCTATTTAAAACATTGATATTAGAATAGTAATATAATGAAGTTTAAACTTACATATTTAAATGTAAAAGGTAAGTAATATCAATTCATACATTCAATTCAGTTTTGCTATTCAGAGAGGGAGCCTCTTCAGTCTTCATGCAAAATAATTTTCACCAATTTCTTACCCATTCCTCCACAATCCTTGTCAGACAGAAAGATACGAACGTAAATCTTAAGAATCAACAGACAATTCAGACAGTTTACTGTTTATATTCCATTGGGCGTTGAGTGAACGGAAAAGCTTCCCTTGCTATTTCGGTTGACGACGCTGTTTCGTGTCTGAGCTACCGGAGGCAAATAAACACGTCTTCCGCTCTGACGCAAGCGAAGCAAACGTGAAAATAGCACGGGCGGGCCTTTTATCCGAAGTTTCGCTTTACCCTCACGAGTTGTTGGGCGTGTTGTGTGTGCCCCTTGATAAGAACAGCATTGCTGCGGCGAAGAAAGGAACTCACACGTACGCACAGGAAAGCACGCGATACGCGGCCACTGACTTCCAGGACAAACATGGAGGTGGCAGCTGCGCGATTCGCTATGAGCCTTCTTGCACCTCACGTTCGTACGAGTCGTACGAGACAAGAAGTAGAGGTAATATGCTCCAGCCATAGGCGTGCGCAAAGGGACCCAGGAAGGCCACGGTCCCCCACAAAGGTTTGAAAGGGGCCCCGCAGTCTTACGTTATAAAAATATGTAAATGAATATATTCAATCTGATTTCCCCCTTTTTTAATGGAATGGAAGCTCAAAAATGTAGTGAACCGTCTTCTTAATGGCTGTGCACCACTATGGCACCTCTATAGTCGGTCTGACGAAAACCTATCCAAATCATCCACTCTTCTTGTTCTACTTCTTCTGCTTAACAATCATCAGTTCATTGCTTCACAGCTTTTGGCAAGTTGCCTCGGCCCACTTTTTCTATAGTCCCCAATCATTCTGTTGATTTCTCCCTAGGTCGTCTCCCAGTAATTGCCAATTCTTCCATCCTTTTATTTTCCTCTTTCTCCACGCATTTCTCTGTCCAACATTTTTCTTCAAATTCGGTTCATCTTCCACCGCATAAGCATGACCATATCATTCTTAATCACACTTCCTTCAATTTCTCTTTAATTGCTTTCTTCATCGGGAAATAACATGGTTCATCTCAGGAAAAAAGTCAAATTTACGCCTGGTGGAGACAACAAAAATCCACTAGAATTTGAAGATTCTGAAATATTTCAACTGAATCACTACGTAAGACTGTCAAGTGTAATAGGGTAAACTTCACTCTTCCTTTAATCTGCGAATAAGAAGTAAATTTCTGATGCATCTAGTTGTAAAGGGCCCAGTAGAGAAACGGCGCATTGGAAATAAATGATAATGAATCATTTCAGTCGTTTCTTTTAATGTTTTCCCCCAAGAAATATGCCTTTTGCAATGAAGATAGACAATTATTCGCTGCTCTCTCATTGGTCAACGATACCTCATAATGACCCATAAAGGATCCGCCACGGCAGACTGTCGCGTCGTTAAGTTGGCTGCGCACGAGGACTGATTGCCGGGTGCGCTAGGGAGGGAGAGACCTCAACGAGGAATGCCGCGTGAGGCTGTCGCCGAAGCTCTCACGACCCAAGGGGCTGGAGCGCACAGAAGCTCACTCCCAATGATTTGGTGATCTCTCCCACAACACTTGTTTTACAGTCAACAATATTCAGCGATTAAACTCAAAGAAACTATTTAAGGAGACAAACGTGTTGGACGTTTTATTTAATAAGATATTTTGGCGCATATAAATTGGGAACCAGAAGGAAAATAAGAGTTTAACCCACATGTAAATTGGGGACCGACTACATCATCTCCTTCCAGGTAAAAGTGGAAGGTGACACTATTTTTGAAGAACATTTTCATAGCCATTATTTTAAAAACACAACTCCCTTCCCAATTTTTCCGACTTAGGTCCTGCATATTTATTTCAAAATATGGTTTGATTAAAGTTGGTTTTCATTCTATTGGATCATTCGTTGATTGAGAAAAATTCTGATTATATTGCCATTTTTTTATTCTTACTTTTCTCAGCTAAAATTCTATAATGAACACGAAATTTGGACACTCTTCTAGTGCTTTCTTTACTGTTCACTTTGATATAGTAGCAAGTCTGGATGATTTTCAATTAGGAAAAGCTGGACACGAGCGCAGCGGCGGCGGTGGTGGCCCCCTACCGAGCTCACCTGCTTAATCAGTCCTTTTCCTTACCTGCGTTGGTTTGTTCCCCGATTTAAATGAGTTAGAAAGTATGTTACGCGTGAAAAGATGAAGAGATTATTTGATCCCCAATTTACATACGGCCAGATATACATGCGTTCAGACGTCATTAATATCATAGTTTTAGGAAGATCCGAAAAATTTAACTTTTGCAATTTTCAAAATTCAGTGATTTTCAGTGAAAACGAGACCTGCGTCATTTTTTAACCGTGCTGTCCGAGGACAAATTTTAATAAAACAAATTGGAGCCATTTAAAAAGTGTATGAAAATATTGTTGCGGCTTATGCGTACCTTAAAAATCGAAATATCCGTTTCAAATTCGCTGGGCCATAAGATCGTTCAGATCGATTGTGGAATATTAATTTTGGAGAAAATCGCCTGAAAAGTTTAGACACTTGCGTTGACCCCAGACAGTAGGGACAAGATACACAAAAGAGCAATATGTAACAATTTTTCATAATCAGGATCCGTTTTTCTGCTTGCGCCGTTGCGCCGCAGCTTTATAATACTTTTTCTTTACTATGTAAACGTAATAAATTGAGAAAGTAAAACTATGTGTAACCTACTTTACGTTATTAAATGTTTAATTTAAAAAACATACCGTGGAAGAACTTCCCTTGTATGGAAAACTTAACACATGTTGTTCTAGGCTACTGTATTTTTTCCTAGGACTTTCATCCAGCCGAAACACAGTGCATAATTTTGGCCATCCACGGGGCAGAACTTGACCAGAACGTGTAACGTGTTCTTTACTTAAGTAGAAGGATGTTTAGACCACGTGGTAACGGTATTGATTTCGCTAGAAATTCACCGAGGTACAGGAAATGCTTATCTGAACTTGTATCTACTCGTCCGTGGCAGTACCGCTGTGCTTCATTCATTTCGCTTCTCCTGTGTGTGTGTCTGGTGATATTCAAAGTTCCAGCTATTTCAAATGTGCAATCTGTGTATTTTTTTTCTTTTCACTGATGCCTTCGGTGTTTGAAATCTATCTTCCGACGACTTGTAAGAACCTCGTTAAAAGTACGTACTCTTTATTTCACAGAAAACACATTTCGAAAAGTTGATCTAGGGTTTTAGTTTGGAGAACCCTGGAGAACCACTTTAGGACCAAATTTGTACTAAAGCACGTACTTTTGCGAAGTCAAAAATGGAAAAAATTGCTGTTAATTGTTGCAAATATATTAATTTATCTATTCTTTACAGAACGTCGCATTGTTTTCCCGGAGGGCACTCCTCGAAATCACTCTTCACAAAACTTAAAAACTCAAAAATAGATGCTTTATTCGTACATATCTTGCAAGAAATGAAAAATGCAACAAATTCTGAATGCGGTTTACAGCGTGTAAAACATAAAGTAAAGAAATTTTGCCAGATACTTAGTATTAAGTGGAAGAAAATAGATGTTTTCTTCATTTCAATTCCTCTTGGATGAAGAAATAGTATTTGAAAATATTTCCATCAATGCATTGGAATCACCAGGAACTTCCCGTACTGTAATTGGGCGGCAAAAAAAGTTTTGTTGATTGTGCTCCGAGAATTAAAAGGCAGTAAACTAAACATCTCTTACATTCAAGCAGCGAAGAGCTGAGTATAGATATAAGGTTTATTCTACAATTGGGCTGATGTTGCCCGGTGGCAGAATACAGAAACATAAAAGTACATTTACAATTACAAAATACAATTAACAATAAAAACAATATATAAAAAATCAATATAAAAAACAAATTATCTTCGTCATTACCTAGAACATGCAAATGCATTTACATACATATACAACAAATGAAACTACATATGTACTAACATATGTAAGTAAATAAACTTACTTACATATTACACCAACATTCATACATACAAACATACACGCTAACATACATATCATACAAAGACTAGGAACACTCGCATACACATCATCCTGCACGTATTCACTCACAATCATATTCAGACAAATATGGATAAACATTTTTACCTACAACATAATAATATACAATACTTATAATAATGTTTACATTTCTAACTCGTAAAAGCACTCGTTAACCTAAATCAATAAAGATCAACTTTTGTCAGAATAGCCTATAAAAGACGCTTTAGATTAGCGAAAATGTATGGCCGCAAGCATACAGTTATATACAACATATGTCAGCAAGCAGAAATATTAAATGGTAAATTTTACCCACCTTATTATAAAGTGAAATAATCCAAAAAGCTGAGTCGCGACAGCCGATTACCTTCTACGTCCCGATGGGACGCACATTCAACCACACACTAGACATTAACAGACTTGCGGGCTCCTCTGATCTGGGGTCAGCAGAACGCGGCCCTCCGCGACAACACATACGTGAGAGACGAAAGACAAACAACCATGTCCGAGACGGAACTCGAACTCGTGACTCTTCGAACCGAAGCGCTGAGTCGGTACACACCCTTAGCCACCTCGGTCATCCAGGTCGGCGGCTACTATTTTTACAGAACATTATTGGAGTACGTTTGTGCGCATGGTATTGACCTTAATAAACCAGCCATTATATCCCATATTCAGCACAGTAGTACTGTAATGCTCCTATAAAAAATTGCTCTACAAGAAATCTTGGATTATTTTTCATTCATTTGCCGCTAGAGATAAGTCGCGACAGCTGCGTGAGTCATTAACATCTTAAACTCGTGGAGACCGGTTCTAATGCACGCCAGTTAAAGCTATTCTAAATGCAACGAGACCTCTTTCATACAGGAAAAACCAATATTTTATTCAAGTCTTACAGCTAAAATATTAATGTTTTAAACAACTCTTAAAATAACAATGAACAAATCATAACAATACAGGATTGTACAAAAAGTTGTTTTAATTTATGTAAGACTGTCTCTATTGATTATAGTGTTTGTTACTTTAATTACTTTAATTACTTTGATACTTTAATTATACACTACATTAATTTAAATAATGGATAGAATTTTTAGACATGTAAGCCAATGTGATAATTTTGGAATTAAGTTTTTAGAAAAAGTTAATTATGAAATACTAAATATCATTTAAGTTATTTTCGACAGACAATTTTGATGTGTCCAGCACGTTTCTTCTGGCAGTCTCTGGATCATGTAGTGACCATGAGAAAACTGCTCTTGACGTATCCATTTTCCCGGATAAATAGGGAATCCAACGACACTGAAACACAACCCGTTACACTTAATACCTTCGTCGTTGTTCATAGAACGTCGTGTGTTCCCAATTTGCTACTACATTTTTAGCTTTAGGTTTAAAAATCTAAGTGCTTTAGTTTAGAAAGATGCTAGCGGAGCCCGGCAGACGTTCTGACTTTTATCTCCCTCTTTCTCCTTTCCTCTCCCTTTCTCTCACCGTCTCTCTCTCACCCCCTCTCTCTCTCTCTCTCTCTCACGCTCCGCCTCTCTGGATGGGGGAAGTCTCGTTTTTTTGTTTTATAGTGAATTTCTTGAACTTTTCCGCTACAACTTTTCTAGAGTTCTTCGTTTTGTGCGAAGTAACCGCAAGGTTTCAGCTAGTTTTTTGCTTCTTTTATGTTAGTACCTTATACTTAGTTAACTCCATGGACATACAAGAGCACGCGAGTCGGAGCAGCCTTGAGAGGAAGTGGGCCGCACTCATGCTGATTTTGCTGAGAGCGCATGGGGCTGAGGAAAAGAGCAGCAACACCGTAGTTGACTGTGACTCATCGTCAGTGTCTTGTCACATGACCGAAGTCATGATTCAGCTGTGAAAGCGAGTCTCCACCTCGTTCGGCATCCTCCCCGCCTCCTCGACTATGACACCTGACATTCGCATCAGGGATGCAACAGGAAACCCGTGTACTGAATGGCAAACGCGGAGAGTGCACGTTTCAAAGAGCTGGCAACCGACAGTTTGACATGTTGAGGCACTACTTCTCCATAGTAAAGAAATGGAATACAATCATTCAAAAGTCAATTGGGGTAGAGTTAGGATAACTGAGCCAGTTGTTTGTTTTTAATTTTTACATTTGTTTTATTAAGTTAGATTAAGATTTTATTTAGTTAAAGTTATCCAAATTTTGATTACATAATAATTTTGTCACATGTAAGGAATAATAATAAAACACAATTTTGTTATTAAAGCTTTAAACACAATTTTTGTGAGTCGCAGAAAATGTTCAGGTAAAGGAAAGGTTCGGAAAAGTTGGAGTAAAAATAGTTCATTTAACTCCAGTATCAGGTTACATGAGCTACCAATGGGAGTAAATGAGGCATTATTGTGCATTTTGAACCCAATGGAGAAATATTCCAAAAAATAGAAGATTTTATTTATTAGGAAACATTTTGCAACAAAATAGGACAGTTCACACAAAAACTGTTTAGGTAGTTAAACCATAATGAATATTGCAAGCTTACACTGCTAGTAGATCTAATTGCAAATGCCTTTTCATGTTTCATTTGAAAAAATGTCACATGTTCTAAAAGTATCGTTTTCTATATCGGGTCTCTATCGTTCGACAATATCTTGTTAATGATGCTAATGAAAAACCTGTGTCCTTCTACAGCTATGGGGTTGATACTCGTATGTTTCCGTATCGCGTCTTGCAACAGATTCTCTAGAGTGAGTATTTAGATTTTTCGGGTGCGTCAACTATTTCAGTTGTCAGTCCCACTAGTGTAGTGCATGATACAGCCGGGAGGTGGCAGTGTTGTGTTCCTTCCTCGCTGGAACATGAGATCTGACCGCAATCTGCATCTAAACGTTGACTTACGAAGTTTCTTTCCTTCAGTGGAGCACCGCTCCAGCTGGGACAAACTTTAAGCCTCCAATTGGCCCCCAACTTCCGTTACTCGTATGTGTGGTGATGTAATACATGCAACTATGAGTGTGTGATTGTGTGTGTGTTTGTGTAATTGAAGAGAGGACAAGAATGAGGAAGGAAATATCTCGTGGTCGATTTAATAAAGTACTGCTGGTGCGTTCGACTGGTATTTTTTATGTCCAGAAAAATAAACCAACTAAATAAATCAATAAATGTTATTCACTTCTTCCAAGCCAAATTCCAAATCGTACCAATACAATGGTCACAACAGCGTATACCGGATGTCCAACAAAACAAGCACAGTCGTCGTCGCCAGGAGAGTTACTAGTATCTTCCAAAGTATCTAATATCCAATTAGAACCAACAATATAATGAGACACGGTCAGCATAGGCACAATCACAATAACACTTACAACACAATAGACACTTATAACACGGAGCTCAATGCAGTACTCCTTCGGCTGTCGCCTCTTATGTACGCTAGGCGACGTCACCACCCGAAACTCGATCCTGCCTCCGGTTATAATCACAATAATGACACATAACACGGAGCTCTATCTCAAAACAGTACTCCTGCTCCGTCGGCTGTCGCCCTTATAAACGCGAGGCGATGTCACCACCAAAGACTCGCTCCTGTCTCAGGTTACGGTGTCTGCTTTTGCGGCCACCAAAGCCTAGGCCGCGCTCACGCGCGCCCAATTTGAATCTCTGTATATAACCATAACAGTATTTTTAAAAGAAACCGCGGAAAATTACCGATCAGAGAGCTGGCCGTTATAGAGCGTCCAAACATTTGATTGCTGTACAGCGCTTATGGAGGACAGCATTGTCACTTTTCGCACAGCGCTTACGCGCAACACTGACAATGCTGGATACTCAGAGAAAGGTGAGCGGTCGTAGTCAGCTGCGACATTCCACGTCAATCTATCAATGCTTTGCGTAGGCCGTGGCTCTTGTAAATGTAAATCGTCGCTGCACAGCTTGTCAACTTCAGTAAGCGAGAGATAAGAGCAGTAACGCACCTCCGGAGGTCAGACGAGAAACATCCCATTCTTACTGCTGGGTTGAAAAAAATCTCCGGGGAAATTGTTTCCCATTCATTATGTAAAGGTTAAATAGATGGCTTAATATTATAAATGAAGGAGTTTTAAAAAAAATATATTGAAGGATAAATTGTAAAAAAAAATTAAATGAAAATTATAACTGAAATATCAGAAGCAAACCAAGTCCAATTCCTAGTGAAACAGATTGTTTATCATTCAAACACTAATGGAACTTGAATTGTTGTTTCGCACGAAAGACATAGATATTGAGATCACTGTTACTAATGTTCAATCTCAAGTCATTTTACACGTCCAGTTTATTCACATATTTATTTTTATGTAAAATAAACGGAAAATGCCATTTCATAAAGGTGAGATGACATGGACAGTATCAGATACTGTAACGGACAATGCCTAATGTTCTTTTTGAACATTCAGCTACAAATTCGACATATCTTTGCATTTGAAAGCACATTATAAGACATAATTACTGATTGAATTACTTTGGAATTAACATTGTTAATTGAGGAGCGTTCGTGCAAAGAACATATCCGTCAAATCAGGTTGTGACTGACGAACCCCGGTCTGGACGTCGTCGTGCCGTACTGACGTGAATGTGCAGCGAGTGCGTGAATTTTTGAACACGGACCGGCGTTTGAGTCTCCACCAAGTAGCAGAAGCCCTGGACTTACCGGTGACTTACCCCAGCCACACTGCCTTCATCGTCACCGACTACCTGCTCCGAGTCAAGTTCCCGTGGTGCCCCAGCTTCCCTACAGTCCGGACTTGTCGCCTCCTGACTTCTTGTTTTCGCGTTTAAAATCAGCGCTGAAAGGAAAACGTTTTGACTCCGACTCTGACATCGAGGACATCCAAGCAAATGTCAAGGCAGCTCTTGCAGAAATCTCGGAATAGAACTTTAGGGATGCCTTTGAGTCCTGGAAAAGCCGCCTACAGAAGTGTATTGATGCCGGAGGTACCTATTTTGAAGATTATTAGTCAGTTGATATCAGCCTAATAAATCTGTCTTTTTGAACGAAGGCTCAGTTACTTTTGAATCCTACCCTGTATGTTGGCTTTTCCATAAAATAGGACTACTGTTATCACATTTGTTAGGCATAAATTATTGTACTGCAGTTTGTATGCAAATATTTTATTTCTCCCAACATACAAATCTACTACGACAATTTCTGTAGATAATGTGACCATTTTTCATCTTTAAAGAAATTACAAAGAACTCATTTTTTTTGACGGACATGTTTGTTTTTTCGTGAACGCTCCTCAATTGTAAAATTTTTAATTCACTTTTAGATAGGTATATTTGTATTTCACGTTTTGTAATAAGTCAAATCCAAAAATAAACATTCAATTTTTCCTTTCCCCATCGCCTGTTTAGGATTGCAGACGTATTGAAGATCTCCGAACGACATGAGAGCGCACTAAAACATCACCGTTATTTCCATCTAACTCAAAAACCTGATTCATACATAAACATGGTTGGCCTCATATCAAAATTTGGACTTCCCGTATCATTTCATCCGCTGGATTTCTGGGCTTTTCTTCAATAATAAAAAAGTTTCTCGCACGGTGAAAGTTAAGCACGTCAAAATGTAGAAGCAAATACTTGTCTATAATGTATAATTAATTTCTTCGAAACTAAACCATTAAACTCAATTACAAAATAACCATTTCGTTCATAAGAGTTCTGGGAATAACTGGTAAAAAACTCAGTTGTTTATGATCAACACAATTGAAACTATCGTTCAGTAAAGATGTTAAATATTTGCGCGTGAAACAGAATGGACGAGTCGAATAACACCGAGCCTTGTGAATTGGCAACACAGCGTGCGATAGAAAGAGTCTTATGTAAAATTGTACTGGATAGAAAGAGAGGACAATACTCCATAAGGCTCAATGAAATGCTACAATCAAATGCTTGGATACACAATAGAATTCTCCTCCAGACAGGCTGAAATCAACCTAGCTATCTAGCTAGTGTTGAAACCCCTCCACCGTTGGGAGTGAAACCCTAGGACCTCCCGGTCATAGGCATTGTAGTAGTCAGTTGATGCCCTGAGCCACCTCATCCGTGGAGCGCTCGTGCGGATGCGGATTGTTGGCCTCCTCGCGCTTCACTAACCGCCATTCAGTCCTGCGGCGAGCGGGGAGGGCGGGGCCGCGGCTGCCTCGGTTGGGCGGCGAAGCCCTGCGGTCGCTTCCTGCGCGTTCGGGGCGCGTCTGCCGCTGTCGCTCGCGCCGGTGCAGCGGCCGTCCAGCCCGCTCGGCCTCATTCGTCATTTCATTCATCTCTTTGGCCTTATCTTTAGCATTTCCCGGGCTTTAGTGGTCAGATCTTCCTTCTAGGAGTACTCGCGGTCGATTCACATTCACTTTGTGATGGTCAAAGAGGGTTCGCCGCAGGTTTTCTCTGGGTTCTCCTGTTTTTTGTGTTTCACATTCCAGACTGCTCCATCATTATTCCCATCATCACATTATCCATCCGTTGAGCTTTCCACATCTGGAATGGCCTAAAAGGCTGGAGACTAAGAATCACAATAATCTGTGTCTTTATCACCCCGCCGTCCGGAAGACTGCAGGTGCTGCGACGGACCCAATACATGGCTAAGTTACGAGTTCGAGTTCCGCGTAAGGCACGGTCACTTTCACCTCGTGGTTGCAGCTTCGATTGATTGATTGATTGTTCGTTATTCCGGCAGCGTCAACGGTTCATTGGTCCCGTAAGTGTAGTGTATGCTTCTTCGTGAGGTGACGGTGATATTCCCCCTTTGAATGGCGAGATCCGGCGTCGACCTACGTCTGCTAACGAGGTTTTCCCCAATTAGATACCCCAATAGACTGGGACGGTGCCCCGCTGGTGACCAGCTCTAAGTTCCCAACCGGTCTCTCGTTCTGCTGGCATGTGTGGCAGTGTAGTGCATGTTAGTGTGTGTAAGTAAGGAGTGAGAATAGTGCAATGAAGAGGAAGGAAATATCGGGCGCGGTACTTAGCCCGTTCGTTAGGTCACTGCTCCGGTATTGGCCTAGTGTGGATCGGAGAAACCCCGGAAAACTACCGATCAGAGCAGCCGGCCGCTAGAATTCTCCTCCAGACAGCGACTGAGCTCGACTTAGTCGACAAGCTAATGTTGAAAATCATGCCACTGTCGGGACTCGAACCTAGGATCTCCCGTTCAGAGGCACTGCAGTAACATCAGCTGATGCCCAAAGCCACCTCTCCCAGTTGCAGCTTCGATGGTAAACCTTCACCTTCATTTTTTAGGCGCCTAAAAAGGCATTGAAAATGTCAAGAATAAGGAGAAAAAAGGCACTGTTATAAATTACATTCATAATAAAATTAAAAATTATTTGTAACACTTCATACATATTTACAATTCTTCTATATTTTGTTCTTAATAGCTTCCATTGCAATATATTACCAGTAACTTTTCAAGAATCGCAATTTCAAATCTGCAACAATTGGGAGACAAAATCAGTTTGAATACAGCGAAGGATTTCTGAACATCTACTGATGTGTTTGGCATATATTTTATAGGTCCAACATTAGCAACACAGAAACCTTTTGGGAATTTACGTTTATTTCCACTCAAAAGGTGCCCTCGGTGTATTGTCAATCGACCATTTTCTCAGAACATGGCTAGTATTTATGAAATAGGGAAATGGAGAAAAATATGTTGGTATACCTTCAGGAATCCTCTCGTATTTCAGAATACAAACACGTGAATTGAAGGTTTCGTAATGAATGGTCAGGTTGGAGCATGGCCGATTTTCTGATACCTTAGCATATATATATATATATATATATATATATATATATATATATATATATATATATATATATAAATTAGTATATAAAAATAATATATAAAAGGCAAAATCATGCAGTAATTCTAAAGAAAAGGCATTTATGCAAAAAATGGGCATTTATGCTAAAATAAGCAAAAATAAGCATTATAAAACTTTGTCATATGTCATCATTTGTCATGATTCGGGCACATATATTATCAGCCTTTAAATAAGTTCGCTAGAAAAAAATAGGCAATTTGCTAAACATCCGATGTCTATACATCACCATTCAACATTTCATAGTTACTCCGGAAAGTCTAGTATTAGTTCTATGTCGGCGCGCAAAGTTCCGTTATGGACATCACACGAGAAAACTCATTCACTCCATCGACGGATAACAGGCGTGAACTAGACCCCTCGCAGAAAAGAATTCCCCAGGGGTCTGTGGGCGGAGCCGGAGCCGGTTCCAGTGGGCGTGCGGCAACAACACAGCGGCGGCCCGCCTGGCCGGGCCGCGCCGCACGCCGCTGCCATTCCTCCACCTGCGGGGCCGTCCCGGAAAACCGCGCGATATTCTTATCCGGCGGCGCGCGGCGGGCGAGGTTTTCTCAGAACGCGTGCCGCCTCCGCCTCTCTTGCACCCGCTGGCTCGTGGCCCCGCCCCCGCCCCCCCCCCCCGCTCCCTGCACCGCCGCCGTCACTTTCGCTTCGATCAAGGCGATTGCCAAGAGCTCGCGCAACCCGCCCGCCCGGTGTGCATGTCGTTCTGTGAGAATGAAGATTGAAGATGCGCCTGTGCATAAGGGGATGAACGCTGAATGATCTTAGTAGTGTGCAAATGATTTCGCTCGTTATTGATTAGGAGTAATTGTAATTGTGTAAGTAAATATCTAGATAAGCTCACCGACCATCACAAAGACAAATGTTTTACGTAGAACTTTTTACCTGGGGTGTGGGCACAAAATTTGGGGCAGTGGTGCATTTTAGATCAATGTACTTCAATTGGAACAAAAGAGGCTAAACTGTGTTTTTACACAAGTTTATTTCTTTGATGGTACATATAAAACAAGCCATATTTGTACTAAAGATGTGAAAATGGTGTACAAACCTAATAATTGTCCGTTTTGTTTTAATTGAAAATGGTGACACTATGTGTGGTACTACGAATATGAAGAGATTATCACCCAACATTAAAAACATAAATCCAAGAAGAAAGTTATATTGCAAGCCTACTGGGAATAGAAATTCTGAGAAAAGCTTGTTTAAAAAATCATCACAAATTAATAAAAAATCACATAATTAGGCTTTCTTCTAGTTGCCCGCTCCCTTGAATCAACCCTCAACACTTACGTACACCCCACTGAGTTCCAATCTGCTAGCAACCATTTTATTATGCTTGTAATGTTATTTGTATTTTGCATTCCATGTCGGAAATTGTCGGAAATTCTTTGCAGCGTTTCACCGTTTCCTGTACTATCCTCTATTATTTTTATATTTAAAATATAAACAAAGCAGTGTTAGGTATAGCCTTTTTTATCAATGGGCTATTGCACTTGGTTTCGACACTTCTTTGCATTTACCTTTTTAAGTGTGTGTATGTTGACTGACTTCATTTCAAAGTGTGGTTTCCTATTTTTCTGGAGCTGTGGTGATTAAGGTACCACACTCCTGGGGGTGGCTAGATAAAATACTGACGGAGATATTCTCACATGCGCTAAATTTTTGCTTCAATAAATGGAGTTGGGATTTTAGACGGGACTCGGACCTAGACCGCTCGCAATATATGCTTTCGATCACTGCAATCAGAACTCAAGTCAGAGTTCAAGACACGTAATTATGAGAATACTGATGTTATGGGCTGCTTGCTTTCATTTTTACAATGCCAATCATTCTGATATATCTTCTTCTACAAGTCGTAGTTTCGGCTTTTGAATGAAATACCCAGAGTAACAAATATGCCATTTAAATTCAGAGAAATCTCGTATATAAGTTCAGTTGCACTACATGATTATAGAAATTAAAATAGCACGGCCATATTCTGTCGCCAGACCTAACGTCAACAAGGTGAATGATGCCAGTGTGTCAGAGAAACTCGTTACATCAAAATATTTGTTTGCGAGAATTTTTTGAGCTTTCTACTACGTGTGCTAACTGAAGAGTATGAACCTTCATACTCTGGTGGGACCCTAGTGGGATGGATCCGGACAAAAATTTGTTTAGTATTTAATTTTATTTCGTCAAAAATCTCACGTACTTAGTTTCAATTTCATGTATTTCTAACCGTAATATTCGATTAATTTCTGAATTTCTTCCGCCACACGAGAGACGAATGTTTGTTCTACCTCTTAAAAGGTGTCGCCAAGAAGACTGTAAGTTGAAAGAAATTAACAGGTTTTTATGAGAAAAAAAACTATAAAAAAGGGTACAATTTATCTTCATCAAATTTACAAGAGAAGTGTTGCTTAGCTCCTAGCTATTTCTAATCCAATAGATGAATATCTGAAATTTATTGTTTCCTGATGATTAAATGGTAGCTAAAATTATATTATGTAATTCATTTGAGAATAAAATTCGGAAGTTACCCTAAAATTCAATTATTTAGATTTGCGAGGTGCAAGAGACCGAGGATTAGAATATTCTATCAACAATTTTTTTCATTGTAGGTAAGATGGATGACACTTTCATAGAGCCCGTTATTAAACCCATTCTGACTCGCGTGATAGGAGTAATACTTCGTGTTGTTTTTTCCCCCTCCTCTATCTTACGGCGGAATGAAATACGTCAATAAACAATAGAAGTCGTGACTTCTAGATACAGAATAACAATCTGTGACAGGTATAGTCTGTGAAGTTCAGGGTCAATCCCCTCATCACCATTATCCCTCTGCACCGTGCTCGAGTATTGTTCTGGCGGCACCCGTTCATCTCCAGACGCAGCTGCACGGCCTTCTCGCCATCTCACGCACCTCCTTGAGGCGACGCGACGCGACGCGACGCGACGCGACGCGACGCGACGTGATGCAATGCGGCGGCGGGAGGCGATTCGCAGAAAAGCGAGCGGTAGGTGGGTGAATACTAGTACTAGAGACCGGAAAAATATGGAGTATTAAACATCAAAAGATGTACGTAAATATGTAATTAAAACAGTAAGAATATGCAATAAATATGTAAAATCGAATATAATATGTAATATTAAAATTCTCTACTTAAACAACCACTTACATAGCACAAAATTAGATTTAGAACAAAAGTCCTAAATAAATTTTAAAATTAATACGTTTTAAAAACATTTTGGAGAGCACAAGGTGATGCAGACTTTGCTTCATACATCTTCCTCGTCAGTGCTAAGAGCTTCATCTATTGTAATCCAGGACCGTAGTTAAGCAGCCAGATTATTCGCAATAGAAGCCATCGCACAAACTGGCGACATCCACGTCCAGCAAACATACACTGCAGCATGCAACATTTTCATGGAATATTATATGTCGACGGTCGCATATTTTTCTCGGAAATTCAGGTTACAGGTCACTAAACGGGGTGTCAATTACGCCTTTTGACGCCTACATTGGACGCCTACTTTTGACGCCTACATTTCACCAAAAATTTAGGAAAAAATACTGATTAAAAAAATAGACTTCTTTTTATAAAAAATGTGATAAAATTGAAGAAAATTGATAGAATAAGTAAATATAATGTGAAAACAGTAAAATATGTAATGTAGTTTAAATATGTAAAAATATGTGACGGAAAAATTGTATATTGTGTTAGGAGAGCGATAATTCGCCAAGATTACAATTTTGAGAACGGTCAATAGAAAAACAAAAAATATGTAATTACATAAAAATCCGGTCTCTATTACAATGTGGGTAGTTAGCGTGGAGGGGGCTGGGAGAGAAGGGGGGGCACATCGAAGACAGTGATGTGCGTCTACGCACATTGATATGAGTCTACGCGCGTTCCGTGGTCTACAACTATAAGTAAAACAATGTGTGCACAACATACACTATGTGATTTTAGGGACAAAGATGAACTACAATTTTTTGCGTGGTGTGTATGGGGTAACATACCCATATGTGGTTATACGTTCGAGATTGTGACCAGGGATCAGTGCAACACTTGTACTCATCAGACAATTCAGAAAGACAGAATCGATTCGCATAAAAACCAAAAGTCTCTAGTGCATCAGGTAAAATTCAACCAAATATTGGTATTGAAAGTAATGCTTATGAATTCTTGGTTGCTGATCTTCGGGCATTCTTATGGATTTTTTTCTGAAATCCTTTCTACCTTTCTGAATTTTTTACATTGCGAAAAGTATTTCCAGGTTCTTTGTCAAGATGCATGTCAGTGCTATTTTATTGTTTTTATTTATTTGAGTTTTCAATCACATAGATACTTTTTCATATTTTTTCCCATTCGTTTCGTAACATTTTTTAAAGCTTCCTACTTTATGAATTATTGCAATTTTTCAGTAACCTGCAAATCTGTTTGATGAAACGTCTGTAATATGTTTATGCATTTTGTTTGAATTACTGAATCGAAAATAAAATGTTAATTATAAAATTGATTCTACTATTGCTATTCATTATTACCGTTTTCGATGATTTGATACGAATTTGTCTACGTACATTACATTGCCTACATGTAAGAATAATTTAGACTTCAAGTAGATTACAAGTAGAAAACACGCATAGATGTTAAAATATATACGAGAATAGTCTACGGTACAACTCTGGTCGAAGAGCAACGCGGCAACCGCGCCCCCACTTGAGTCCGCCCAGCCCCGCCCCTTCCCTCTCCGCCCTGCCCCGCCCCGCAGCCCCCGCACTGGGACCGCCCCTCGCCGCGATTTGTTTGACGTTTTGTGGCGTCTGAGCGGGCGGGATGGGGCAAGGCGGGGCGGGGCGGGGGGCGGGGCGGGGCAGGGCGGGGCGGCGTCGGAGGAGGAGGAAGTTGGCGGCGCACGCTGCGCCGTTTCATGTTTACGAGACGCCTTGACGAATTGACGGAGTTCGCTTGGAGGCGGCTACACGACGCCGCAATGGGATCTTCCATCTAGTATGAAAGCCTCAGCTACGCTGCAAATGTCGTGGATGAAAGGGTAGGTAACATTAATAGCTTACAACCCCAGAATTAATGCTTCTTGCATTTTTTACTACATTAGCTTAATAGTAAAAATAGTAATAGTAATACTAATAGCTTCCCCAATTATTGAATATGCAATAATGACTATAAATCTAAATGTTCTAGAGATCTCATGAAACGAAAAACTTGTTGATCCAGAAATATAACAATCCACAACCAAACGACGCCGCTGGCCCTTCGGTTTTGAAGTCAATTACGAAAGCACCGTCACCGATTTACTTGAACATTAATGTAGTTTTTAAATAATCCTCGACCAAGTTGTGTTGCCGTTCTTCCATAAAACGTCTGGCAGCGCCTCAGTCTGCAACCAGGCACTACCGGCCGTGACGGCATTCAGCTAATGTCCACTTCCTCCAAATTTTCCTGTCGTCGCTGTATCTAATTTGAACCCTGCGCTCATTCATCAAACATTCCGTGTTTGTTAACGTATCTCCATTCTTGTATTCGAGGACTCGAAAGTTTCAGCATATCTCGTCCTCAACTCTTCTAATCTATAATAAATTTATTATAATGAGCGATTTCAAAAACTTCTTACTGTTACATCTGATCGCGTGAATAATAAAACCAGAAGATTCCAGATTGTTCATCTTGTTTTTTAATTTTAAATTTTACTGTCGTATTAATAATTTTTATTACTACCGTAAATCCTCATTTTGACGACCTGGCTGCGATAGCTCAGTGGCAACACTATTGCCTCCGCAGCATCGATGATGTAGATCTTAGATCCCGTCGGTGGCTGATTTTTGACCATTCCTAAACAGCAGAGTCGAATTTAACAACTTCTGGAGGAGTCTAGCAGCTATCTACTCTAATAGTTTACCGTGTTTTCTCGGAACAATACCATGCAAATGGCGGAGCAGTACCATAACAAATGGGGCACGGTCCGTGTGCAATCTTTACTTCCTCATTCTTGTCCTATTTTCTCCCCTTACAAATACACGTAAATGCACATCACTGCTACACATGTCGGGAGATGAATTGAGAGCTCTCCCAGTTGGTGTAGTGCCCCACTTGCGGAGAACCCTGGAGAGGCCGCCAGACGCGTGAAGGTTGGCGCCGGATCTCACGTTCCAGTAGGGGAAGAACACCGTCACCTCTCGATAAATATCATGGACCATACTTGTACCACTTTTGGTCCTATCACCTTTGGTCCTACATGTTTCAGAAGTAGTCCGATAATGTGTGTGTGTGTGTCAGTTTGCACATACCACTTCTATCATACTTATGGAACTATGACAACAGTCATTCGTGCCCGGAATCAATAAATCATACCCACTTAATTTCGTGATGAAATAAATAATTGTGTCGTAAATACAGACATCATTGGAAAAAGCATTGCAATTACATTTTCCCCATTGCTGGCCAC
This sequence comes from Acheta domesticus, assembly GCA_031308135.1. Taxonomy (NCBI): domain Eukaryota; kingdom Metazoa; phylum Arthropoda; class Insecta; order Orthoptera; family Gryllidae; genus Acheta; species Acheta domesticus. The sequence goes on from JAHLJT010008756.1 coordinate 101,463,367, forward strand.
TAGATAAGCGATAGGACACTTGCTACGCCCCCAGCCTTCATGCACATATCTGCACAGTAAAGCGACTTGCAATCCAGGGACGAATTGCTGATTTGTTCTGCGGTCGCACACGTGTCGGCAAATAACCGTTCAGAACTGAGTAGCCCGGCTCTTGATCACGCACGAACTCTCGTGTACGTGTGTTAATATAGAGATCAAGTTATGGCACAATCCAAATCAACACAATTCCCAAATTACCCGCTCGATGAATTACCCGCTAATGCTCACATTATCCAAAATAGATGGGTGAAGTCTAAAGTAGCAACAGCTTAGAAGCAAACTTTGGAATTAAACAGGTTAGATGTTGGCATTAGCCAACATGTGACGGCTAGGGAAGGTGAATGGACCGCTGCGGGTCGAAGAATACTAGATATCTGATAAATAAGAACCACACTTCTGTGGGGAATTTTCTAAGACCAGAATGAGGCAATATGTGTAGTTTGGAGTTCTATTGTGTCAATCGTACATTTCTATTTATACGATTACATCTAACTTGAGCAAATGCTGAGATGGCCCCTTGTTTTGCTTCTGGACGTAAATGTAGCTTCACTGTGCGCACGTTTTGTTGAGCACTTCTTTTGCTTGTAGTTCATTTACAGTTGAAATTGATTTCTATAACTCGGGAAAAAACATTTTTCAAATATCTTTAATTTTCTAAAATAATTATTTTCTAAATTCATTTTTTCGTCTTTTTTTTTTTTTTTAATTCTGGCCCTCAAGAAAATGTGCGCAGATAAATTTCTTTCCCCACACGTCATATTAGTTTTTACTGTTTTTTTGACAAATAAACAAATAACTTCACTGACCCAGAGTTGAAGCTTCGCTGCGCATTTCCGAGTTGCCGACGAGGCTTTGGTCTTGAACATGAACAATGTTGATGATGAAACTAGTGATACATCAACCTTGAGTGCAAAGCGTAATTTCCAACTCATTTTTATGCTAAAATATTTCTCACGACACAAAGACATTTGACAGTCGGATAATCACAACAGCCAACATCCTGTGATTAATGCTGACGTTAGCGGAATGAAGTCCGAAACGAACCGTTCATTGTCATTCAAGTGGCTTTACCCTTACATACTGGATAATATGCGATTTAATCGCTATTCCTAACTATTAGTGATATTTTGAACTTTGATCGTAACATACTTCACAAAAGCGGCAAAAGATCTGTTTGCACTCGCATAAACCTCCACATTCGCTCACTAAAGAGAAGCTGCTTGGGACGAGAAGCAGCGGCGCAAATAAGGAAAAGTCTCTCCGGCGGTGACTCCTTGAGAACAAGACCAAGTTTTGCGAATCGTGATGTGGCATCAATTTAAGACCGTCGTCAGTGGAGAGCACGGACAAGGAAAAACCCTCACGTAGCTATCGAAGGTGAACAACATGTCGTTTGTGATCTAAACTGATCACAGGGTCTTCGTAAATACAGACGTGTTCCAATAAACTGGATAAAATTATGGATAATATTGTAACAGTATCGATCCATAGTATGATTATATAATTATGATTAGACCCTGGGAGATAAAAATGGGATCTAGCGTAATGCTGATCCAACCTGAATTACACACGCCTATCTCTCCCAGCCTCGGAAGATGTCGTGTAGCGTGATCATAAACTGCCTGTACGCAAATAATAATAATAATAATAATAATAATAATAATAATAACAACAACAACAACTCGACCTAGGGAGTACACGACCTTGCAGTTGGTGGTGGAGCTTGAGTACCCCCATGAGCCTGAGAGCTATGTCAGTGGTAGCCTAGCTACTAGTAGGGCCTCCCTTGCTGAGTAGGTTGAGGTGAGGAGTCCGACAAAGAAGTACTCCATTTGGAGGAGAGTAGGAAGTAAGTAGAGAGGGAAGCGTCATGAACCTTTGGACTTCCTGTTATCGGCCCATGGAGGGTACAGGAGAGAAACTGGGTTGGCACACCAGGCCACTGATTAGAGTGGAGGTCCGAACCTTGCATTAGCCAGCGAAGGAGGCTGCCGTCAGCAGTCAGTGAAAATCCTGTGGGGTTTAGTAACGCCGACTTGCGATCGGAGGGACCCCTTGCTGGGCCCAGCGGGGGGATGCCCCGAGGCCCCTATGGGTCGCAGTAACGGATGACAGGAAACAACCCAAAGGTTAAGAGTGATATGTGAACTCGAACTTGCTACCTGCGAATCTTCACTTGAAACCAATGAGCAAATTGGATAGAACAAGCAATGTAATGAACCTTAACGTACCTTGTTCTACCAATGTCCCGTGCCTGCTCAGAAACCGAACTAATGTCACCTTGTCGACATCTGGCCATCCCACGGATGTTAGTCCCAGGACCCAGACGGCAGTAGCTCGAAGCCATCGTCAGAGATGGACACGGGATGAATATTAAAGGAGATTGATGTGCTGCTTTTACTATGCAAAAGCGAAAAATGGGGGCTCAGTAATAGAAGTTTTTAAGATATGGAGAGCGCGGAACCCAGATATGAGGCCTACCCTAGACTCAAAGAAGCTTGCCAGTCAACGACGATACATACTCAGCAGTCGGAAAATTTCACAGCAGAACAACTTGCAGACACCCAGAGAAACGCGGAGTATGTTCTTCGATCAAACTATCTACAAGACGAACATTTAGAACCATCTAATATCCCTGAAAACGATGGTCCCCTTGAAGGTTCATCTCTTTCAAATGAAACATCCGTCAGTGGTGAAAATTCATCTGGCCATGAGTCACACGATAAGGATATGGTGCGGGACCTCCTCCGACGCGAGATAGAACTACTTCCATTTGAATCTCGTGCACCGTTGAGAATTTACGAAAATGCTAAAACTAAGAGAGTGATAGAAACAGAGAATTCTGTCTTAAATGAGGTTGTACATACCTCAAGTAGGATCTGGATATTATTGAAATCAATCACATCGTGTATGCGACTGGATATCTAGTATCTCAGATAATCTTGGGGCAAGCCAAGAAGACCGATGGCCGACAATCAGACAGAGTAAAAAACTCCGTACCTCCATGGGCGAAAATAATTATGTAACGGATAGCCGAAGGCAGAGAAACGTCTTAAATACAAGAGTTTGGAAATCGAGATCGGATGTGGGACGTAAAAGCACAGGTCGTCCCGATAGTTATCGGAGCTCTGGAAATTATTCCGCAAAATATGTTGAAGAACTTGTCTGAACTCCCAGGTAATTCAAAAGGCTGGGGAGTGCAAGAAATCGCTTTATTTGGAACAGCCCACATTTTGCGCAAAGTATTGTAGAGGCACCGACAGTCCCTAGATCTACTTGGACTGGTTGCTGGTTGCAACCTGGAGTAGATTTTGTATTCAGCCGACAAATAATATAGTCGTGATATAGCGGAATAATAATAATAATAATAATAATAATAATAATAATAATAATAATAATTCTATCGCAATTTGACTCAAAAACCGAATGGCAAAGCTGTTACTCCTTCAAAAGATGACGTCGAAGCATTTTGGGCAGGAATCTGGGAAGAGAGCAGATCCTACAACAAAGACGCATCTTGGCTTCAATCTGAAGTTGATGCTGCCGATGAACTTGTAGAAACAGTGGAAGATGTTCACCAATTCTCGGAAGAGGACCTCTTCCAAGCAATTAAGAACATGGGAAACTGGAAGTCCCCCGGGATTGATAAGATCCAGATTTATTGGATTAAGAAATTAACAGCAATACATTCTCATCTAGCAAAGGCTGTTAATAAAATTTTTGAAAACCCAAAGGAAATCCCGGAATGGCTCACACGCGGCATCACGTATTTGCTACCCAAAGCGGGAGACAGCTCTTTGGCGAAGAACTACAGGCCAATTACTTGTCTGCCAGTACTGTACAAAGTTATAACTTCAGCTATAGCTGACAAAATGTATAGACATCTAGATAAGAATCATCTAATGCCAGCTGAACAAAAAGGATGTCGTAAAGGCTCTTATGGGTGTAAGGAAATCTTGCTACTGAATAAAGTCATCTTGAATGATGTAAAGAAACGCAAACGTAATTTGAGCATGGCTTGGATTGACTACCAAAAGGCCTTTGATAGTGTACCACACGATTGGATTTTGAAGACCCTGGAGATCTATCGATTTCATCCTAGACTTGTTGAGTTTTGCAAGGCTAGTATGAAGTCGTGGAGTACCAGGTTACTAATCCACAGCGGAAAGGAAGCAGTAGAAACAAGAAGTATTCAGATTAACAGGGGTATTTTTCAAGGAGATTCACTATCCCCTCTGCTGTTTTGCATTAGTTTGATCCCACTATCGAGACAGTTGTCGCAAGCTGACTTTGGTTTTAAGCTCCATGGTGATGAAAGGCCAGTATCACATTTGTTTTACATGGATGATCTGAAAGTGTTTGCCAAGAATGAAGCGATTCTCTCCCAAATGCTGTCTGTCGTGAATGACTTTAGCAATGACATCTGCATGAAGTTTGGTCTTGACAAGTGTGCAAAAATCAATTTAAAAAGAGGGAAACTCACAACGTCTGAGAACATTGAAATTGATACCCACACTGTGATTCAAGATCTTGAGCCAGGTAAAACTTACAAATATCTGGGCATTGAAGAATGTGAAACCATCTCGAATGACAGAATGAAAGAGAGAATTCGTAGGGAGTATTATAGAAGAGTGAGACTGGTCCTGCAGTCCGCTCTGAATTCCAGGAATAAAATATCTGCAATAGGTAGTTTGGCGGTACCTGTAGCCGAATACAGTTTTGGACTAGTGGACTGGACTGAGCAAGAAATTCGCACCATGGATCGAAAAACCAGAAAACTGCTGACAATGCATCATGTTTCCCACCCTCGAGCTGATATACATAGACTTTATGTGGCACGTAAGGAAGGAGGAAGAGGCCTCAGACAAATTGAGGCCTCCTGGCACAACGCAATAGTCGGGTTGGGTAAGTATGTAGTCAGCCATCAAGACGACCCTCTAATGAGGCAGGTCATGAAATCTGACCGAAGAATGGGAAACAGAGGCATTGTTAGTGTAGCAAGAAACATTGCGAAGAAAACTAGGCAAGACACGTCGAATAACACAGACACTGAACTTCTGATGCTGCTAAACATGAAGTGTGAGACACAAAAAATGTTAAAGAAATCGTGGAGAGACAAACCACTCCACGGTCAATACCTAAAAAGAATGGACAAGGTGCAGATCAATAAAGATCAATCATTTATGTGGCTTAAAAGGGGAAGGATGAAGCCAGAATCGGAAGCACTTGTAATAGCTGCCCAAGATCAGGCCTTGAGAACACGACATTATGATAAAGCGGTTCTCAAAATTTCCCAAGATGACAAATGCCGCATTTGCCTGGAGCAAGTAGAAACCATTGATCATATTGTCTCAGCTTGTCCAATCCTAGCAAAGACCGAATACCTTAAAAGACATGACAGGGTGTGTAGCTACCTCCACTGGCAGATCTGTACCGCCCTCGAAGTTCCAAACACATGCCCCAAGTGGTACGAACACTCACCGAAACCGGTGACGTCTGTTGGATTGTGTACGATATTGTACGACCAACAAATTCAAACTGATCGCACGATAGCGGCAAACAAACCGGATATAGTTATCCGGGATTTGGCCAAAAAATCGTGTTTACTTATCGATGTTGCTGTACCTTGCGATCAAAACGTCGTTACCAAGGAGGCAGAGAAACGTCTTAAATACAAGAGTTTGGAAATCGAGATCAGCCGAATGTGGGGCGTAAAAGCACAGGTCGTCCCGATAGTTATCGGAGCTCAGGGATTTGTTCCGCAAAATTTGAGTAAGAACTTGTCTAAACTCCCAGGTAATTCAAAAGACTGGGAAGTGCAAGAAATTGCTTTATTTGGAACAGCCCACATTTTGCGTAAAGTATTGTAGAGGCACTGATAGTCACCGAATCTGCTCCTTAGGTAGCTGGTTGCAACCTGGAGTAGATTTTATATTCAGCCGACTCATAAGATCTTTAGTCGTGATGTAATGGAATAATAATAATAAACGATTCCTGCTAATAAACCAGACATTCTACTACATAACGTACAGGAAAGCGTGCTTCCGTATCATTTTTAACATTTTAAACGCTAGAACTTCGTTCTTACTGACATCGACTTTAGTTTAAATACTCTTTTCGTGAGAAGCGTGATACAGTAACACGGTGTACAAATAATCCATTTTCCGTTCTTGGTTCAGCAGCTTTCTCTATCCCTCTCCTCTGTGTTACACACACCGAGGCCTATTTTGAGTTACGTCGATCCTTTTTCATGCGTTACTCAAAATAACTTTTAGTTAATTATTGCTTACATTACATGCTAAGAAAACAGTACTTTTGTAACATGCTGTTTAGCTATTACGTTACATCTAATTATAATAAATTGCGCACGGATAATTTCGTTTTTAAAATATTTAATTTCTCTTGTTTATTTATGACTTCCCACACCTCATATACAGACAATGAATGAATGAATCAATCAATCAATAAATAAACCTATTCCAAGAGAGAAGCATCATATCTCTATACATAGTTGCTTCTCTGCATATTCACTCGTACACTCCCTCTGTGGCATGTTACTGAAGGCCATTGTGAATTGCTAGAATCAATGCACACTTACAGCAAGATAGATCGTATGACATGACATCTTTTGTCGCTACTAATCGCTTACATGAGATTGTACGTTGCAAAATCTCTATTTGAAAATACAACATGAACACATTATTTATAAAGAAATTCTTGGAGAAACAAACAGTAAAAATAACGTCTTTGATAGCATTAATGAGTAACTTAGTTGGCACTCAGCGGCTTCTCGTAGTGCATGTGCAATTTGGCACTCAGCGGCTTCTCGTAGCCATAATACACGCTTCAATGTGATTCAACCATTATACCATTACCATTAAATTTATTTCCTAAACGTAAAGGAAGCTAGAAACCGTTAATGGTCGTACAAAAAGCATGTAGCCCACACATCCAACGTTATCGTGGCAGGAAGCCAACGGAAATGCAGAACTCGCCTGGACCCGAGCCGGCGAACTGTGCAACTATGTAGTTCACAGATTCACCGCCAGAGCGAGTTAGCAGAAATACATATGCATATGGCGTCGCTATTAAAAATTCAAATAAGAACCGGAAGTGGCCTATCTGGTATCAGCCAACTGAGTTGAAACTTAGTCATGTCAATTGTTTTAATGAGGCCAAGCAACGAGATAGTTGACTGCAGACTGAATTTAGATGCATTGATATTCGATGAGAGAGAATAAAGCAAGCTTAAAATTTATTAAGAAAAAGATATCTTCAAATGGAAATTGAACCTGATGTTTCTGGTGGCAACGGGATATTTTATTGTTGTTCTGGTGACAGACATTACGAGTCGCTATAGTACTGTACGATAATTGATGGCAATTCCGGTATGAATAGGTGATAAGAATTAGCGGTATGAATTGGTGGTACGACATAGTGATACGAATGGACGATAAAAATTGGTGATAAAAATTTATATTACGAATTGGTGATACGAAGCGGTGAAATGAACTGATGGTCTTTGAACTGAACTCGTAGTTTAGTATAACATTGCATAAGCTGAAGACAGATTAATCCCAAGTAAAAAGAGAAATCAAATAAAAAAATAAACAACTAAATAACACACAATTCTATTTAAAAGTGAATGGTAAATCAACAAAAATTATTTTCCCGTAACGTAGTGTAGACAAAGTTCAGTAAATCTGCGGAAAATCGATGTCGAGGTTTTAACGAAAAAACACTTTTCAGGGTCCGCTAATACCGAAAAAGTGTTGTTTAAACGTCCATTCGCCTGTCTGTCTTGCCTGTTCGTCATTAGCGCCTAAATCAGAGGTTTCCAACCCCGTGGTCCGTAACAGTTAATTTTATATGAAATATCAAAATATTGTGGCATCGTTTACTGTTTATCTATTAAACATCATGTAGAAGAAATTAATAAAAAGGCAACCAAATGAACAATAAAAGTATTTATTAAAATTTTAAAAATAAACACAAAATCAATGAGAAATAAAATTTATGGGACTATTCTACTCGTGAAATTAAAGCCAATATTCTTTAACTATACATACAAAATGACCCAACCAGGACGGTGTATCTTAAAAAGTTTATTCCTTTTTTTATCCGACTTTTCATATCGCTTCTCCCTACTGGCCAATCAAAAACTGTCACTCATGTCTTCGGAGACGGTATGCATCGATCACTATGTCGATATCCAATAATCCACGTGTATACGATAACTCAACATCTTTGATTATAACATAGCTATCAGTTATTTTCAATATTTGGCTGATTTTGGAACTCTTGGACATAATTAATAAAAAATTAACATTGTTTCATACTTCTTTTGCACCCCTCTCTCTGAAAATCGCTTCGAGCTCTGCAGCCGTTCCACGAACAAAAGCTGACGGTGCACTGAAATGGACCCCTCACACGAGCAATATTTGTGGCGAAATTATTTGGATCTAATTTTGCAACTATTGAAGATAGAGATTTTTTAGAATGAGATTTGTTCTGCGCAATTAATTCTTTAATTACTGTTCTGTACATTTTTTGAAAATATTAGTAGTTATCGCGAAATTTTGATAAATAGGGGACATTTACAAACAAGTTTTTTCAAACACCGCTCCAAACTTTTTCTGTAATGTTTTCGTGCGGATAGCGCTAAATGCACTAAATAACATGACATAAAAACACCGTTTTGATGTATTCCATTGATTTGTCAGAAATTACAAAATTGTACTTTTTTAAATATTTCGCATGTCGTAACGGGATTTTTTATACATTATTATATTTATAAACACGGTTGCTTCAAATGATTTTTGTAGTCTGTCGGAGACTCAAAAGTTTTCTGAGAAAATGAGCTCAAAATTGCTCAATATTTGGAAAAGTCCAACATTTGTTTTAAAACTGTTTCAATTTTTTTAATGAAAATTGCATATATAACTAAGTTTTACATTTCTTTTATATTCATTAAGTCATATTTTCATTGCATTAATAGGGAACCGAAAAACTGCAAAACTGTGAATATAACATGAAAGTAAAGTAATCCGTGTTAATTTATACATCCTGTCATGTTCTACAGCATTTTCTGTATAGTTGGTTAAGTTTGAGAAAATTAGTCATTTCTGAGTAGGATGTTGGAAGATAAATAATTTTTTTGTATAGTTGCTAAGAAAACGAACGGTGAAAATAATTAAATTATCAAAGATCCAATATTGAAAAGCACATTAAATGCCGTGTATGACTAAAAATATTCGGTTTTAGTTACATTTTTATCATATCTACAGTTCTATCATCATCATCATCATATTATTATTATTATTATTATTATTATTATTATTATTATTATGCTTCATTGCCGCAACATATTTACATATATTGCGGGAAAGTGATTCGGTCTTATAAGACAGGGGCTTGGGGAGAGGTAGGTCGAAGGACGCACGGGAGAGAGGGCTCAGTGCATCAACTGATGTCACTGCAGTCCCTCTGACCGGGAGGACCTAGGTTCGAGTCCCGACGGCGATAGGATTTTCGGCACTAGCTTGACAGATACGTTGAATTCAGTCGCTCTCTGGAGGAGAATTCTAGCCGCCGGCTACTTCGATATGTAATTTTCCGTGGTTTCTTCAACACCAGGCGAATGCCGGAGCAGTACCCTAACAAACGGACTGCGCCCGATCTTTTATTCCTCTTCCTTGTCCTATCCTCACCCCTTACACACACACACACTAACATGCACTACCCTGTCACACATGCCGGGAGACCGATTGCGAGCTTAGAACTTGTCTCGGCTGGGGCAGTGCCCCGCTGGTGGGAGATAACTGGTTGCGGGAAAACCCCGCTAGTCGACGGTAGGTCTGCGGCGGATCTCGCCAACCAGCGGGGAAAGATCATCGCCACCTTCCGATGAAAAAGCACGCACTACGCTTATGGGATTAACGATCTCATTAGTTGACGCGCCCGGAATCACGAAAATCAATCAATCGAAATACACGGACACTAAGTCTATGGGATCGAAACCCTGAAACGCATGAAAGTTTTTCGGAAACTTGAAACGCATTAGTCCCGTAAGTGTAGTGTATTTATGCGGAAGGTGGAGCTGGATGGCAAGATACGGCGCCGACCTACACGTCGGCTTGCGGGGTTTTCGCCAAGCAGGTATCTTTCACCTGCAGGACACCAACCCCCCGGGACTAGCTCTGAGCTCCTGACCGGTCTCCCGACAAGTGTTAGTGCAAGTGTGTAAAAGTAAGGGGTGAGGAATAGGACAAAGGAGAGAAAGGAAAGATTGGCGCGCGGCCCGTGGCCCGTTTGTTAGGGTATTTCTCCAGCATACGCCTGGTGTTGATCGGAGAAACCATGGAAAACTACCAATCAGAGCAACGGGCCGTGTTCGGGATGCGTGAAAGTGTTATTCATTGGGAGTGTCCCCAGAGCAGAGGGGCGATAAGGTACACCGAGAGGCTCCTATAGCTAGCCGATAGAAAACAGCTGAGAGTGGAGCAAAACCGAAAAGCTATCCTAGACTCAAGAGAACGGGAAATAAATAATCTTGAATCGATTATACCCTTCCGAGTCCATTACTTTGATAGCAAACAAACTAGAAATGATGCTCGTAATGTAAGAAATTTAGGGCATACTAATTCATTTACAATATTTTAATGTCATCTGAAACAGCTGTCTACTGAAAAACTGTATCGCTGTACAGAATATAAAATCCCATCGAACACAAGAATGATAATCTATATTTAAATATTATTTAAAAATGAAGAATATTATCTACAATATTTGTATGTTATAAAAGTCTTTCTTTCGTAACTTTGTATCTTTAGCGTTTTCCTTGTTCTGCTCAGGCAATGTGAACGGCAGTTGGGAGGAGTGTCTGTCATCATTGACCCATGAGCTGGACGCGTCACCCCTCTCCACCCCCCGGGCACTCTCATTAGTCAATTGAGAACAACAGCTGAAGGGCAGCTGACTTTGCTCTCCTCTATTAACGGACTGCACTTAACACCAGAAATACCAGAGGAATCGCGGAGGCCAGCAGATCTCTCGCCTTAGATTAAACAGAAGCAAACAGCGCTGCGTGACGTCAGCTAAAATGTGTGACCTGACAGATAACAGAGGAAACTCCACCCGCCTTCCTACCTGCAAATGTTTAGAAGAGGGAGTGGCAGATACAGAATACAGGAAAGAAATATGATTCCTCGATGCCTAGCCAACTTCAGTCGGCATTCCCCAGACCAGTCATTTCTGTTATATGCAGTAAAACTCTAACGAATTATCACTTAGATTAATCGGTTTCCTCAATAATGGCCATTGTTTTCGTGGATCCGATTTATTTTTCCATGAGACACGCGTAAATACTCCCTGCGGCCAACGCCCAGGCACATGTTGTAGATTGATATTTATTAAGTGGTCTCAAGCGATTTTAAGCTGTATAATGAAAGCCGAAAAGTGGTGGAGATTATTGTTGATTTAATATATTCCAGGGTTGCTACATAATATATCTTACGGCAGGGGAATCATTTTTTTCCCAAGAAATTCTCACGAATGATAATAATAATAATAATAATAATATAAACATAATAATAATATAATAATAATATAATCATAATAATATAATAATAATAATAATAATAATAATACTAATAATAATATAATCAAATATCATCATCATCATTTCTTAACGAAACAAGACGTTCGCTTCTCCCAGTTCACTGCATTCCTATGGTCTGCTAACTCACTTCCCTAAAGTGGGAGTCTCGAGTGGGACACGCAGAGCACGACTTGTGCGCGAATCTGATCTCAAGCCCTTCGCGAGACGCGCTTAAACGGCCCTGGTGTGGAGTTTCTGTAGAAGTGAATATCATTTTCAAGTTTAATTTGCTTGATCGATTCGATGAGGACCGAGTGAGAGTTTCTCGACCAAAAGAATGCATGACAAATCATGTTTTGTTATAGCCGAGAGGAGGCAAATGGTCATAAATATATTATTTTATTTTTATTAATGGAAATGAAAAATTCTAAAGAAAACAGTTTATTTCATAGCAATTAGCACATTGGACTTGATTTACGCTTTCAGTATTATTACCCTGTATTAAGCGGCCACCATTTTTGCCGGCGCCTTCGGTGACAGCGCAATAGATGTTTCACTTATAAAGAAGCACTGGAACGAAAGAAAGCGTAGCAAGAGAACTAAAGGAGAAAGACATAGAAATTGCGGAAGAGAGGGCGGCGATGGCGAAGTCGAACGGTCGCGTGCTTCTGCGGGGGGCCCCGCAGCGCAGTAATTAGGCGGTGACGTCACGGGGGCGGGCAGTGCGTCATCGGCGTTCCGCTGAAGCCGGGGTGTCCGGTTCCGAGGCTCGTGCGTCAAGGCCGTCTCGCCGCGCGCTGCCTGCTCACCGTGACGCACGGCGTCGCAACGGGGTCGCCCGAGAAGAATCTTCAGCTCAGTCCGCGTTGCACTCGGCCAGGGGTTGCTGCACGGCGCCGCTCCTCTCCCCGCGCAGCGCAGGTGAGTTGAGTAAACAATCGTGCCGCTCTTTTGTCAGAGGTGAAGTCTCAAAGAGAAGCATTCGTGAAATAACAAGAGAGAGTGAATCCATCGAGCGTGTTTTACGAGTGTATGTGATACGTAAATTAAGATCAGAGTTTTCTTAGAACGTGCAACTATTTGTGGGTGATCTTCCAACACGTGTCATGAATACCGGTTCTTCATGCCCAATTTCGTTTCGATCAACAAAATATTTACGTTTATTTATATTTACGTTTACATAAGTACACATTTGTGTGCGCTGTGTTCAATATGTGCGTTCGGCAACATCGGAATAGAAAACAGTGAATCGTCAGCTGAAACGAAGTGTCATTATGCGGGTGTACATGCGGGCTGGAAGTTGTGATATGTGCGTTCTGAAGTGCGGGTTAAGATAAGTGAAGCAAATGGCCGTGATACGAACGTCAGCCACCAGACTGCGTGCGCAGGCTGGGCGAATGTTCTCGCCGAGCGCTAAGAAATTTAGATGTAAACCAGAGCGTTTGCTCGCATATCAATGCTGCAAATGAGAATGCCCTTTTTCAAAACAGTACACGAATTCTACATTTGTGTCAGAACTGTTGTCGCATGTAGAGAGTGGGCGAAGACTGTTTTTATCTGGAGCAATGTTTCATCTTTATTTGTAATAATGATAATAATAATAATTATTATTATAACTTAATAATGATATTATTATTACTCGTATTATTATTATTATTATTATTATCATTATTATTAAGTAGTTCGATTCCTAAAGTAAAACAGACGGCAATGCTCCCAGCATATTTATTTCTAAGGCAGATTGCTGTTTGTTGTTTATTTAAATTAAAATGTGAATACACCGTTTTCCAGCATAACCTTGAAAGATGTAGTGAAAGAGAGAACACGTGACATTTTGTCCGCTTGACGGACGACTCCACTCTCTCCACTCTCCAGTGTCCATTGCTCATTCATTAGGAAATAGCAAATACGCTTGAATTCATATAAGATGATCCGTACAGTCAACTAGACTCTAAAATTATTAAGTATATTACATGTCAATTTGTACGCGGGGTCGGGTTGTCGTACTCCATGTTTTCGCGATAGTGAGTCAATTTCTTATCGTGGGACACGATGAGGAGCAAATAGAGTTTTTGCACCCTCGAATGTTAAAACAATCGTAAACACTAAGCCGGTGTTGCCAAGGTCAAGGTCGATGCCACGAGCGGGAGTCCGTGACACGAGTGCCACGACGAAATCGCCCCTCCACGCAGTTCATTACCCCGCCACCAGAGACAATGGTATCCCTATTGTAAAACGGCCGTTTTACTAATAGTTCCCTTTCCCGACGCTAGTTGCGCAGAGAAGCTCGTGGCATGCTACGATCCCATGACGCGTGTCACTGCCACCAGTACAAGACCTTGACACCACTGCACTTAGCTTTAACGTTCGAGGGTGCATAAACTCCCCAATGTTTTCAGTCGATTTTGAATTGACATCGCTGATAGAAATGCTCACAGCTACAATCCATTTAATTTTCTTTAAGGAATTAACAGCTACTGCGTTACGAAGGACGGGGCTCCGTTATCCAAGATGAATTTTCAACTTTGTTTTCAGTAATGAGTTCTCAAAATTAAAATTTTCATTGCAGAACAAAGGACTCCCCGCTACGTGAGCCTATGTTAGCTGAAAGACCCCCGTGCTACACAATAACAGCTACACACCAGCTGTTATTGTGTTCTCCCAAGGTTTTTTCTGCGGTCGGTGAATTAATTTGTTTACTTCGTTTCTTTAATGACTTTTAGTAGTTGCTTTTTTATGCTGCTACCGCTATTAGCGTTGATGCATTGTCTTTATGTAAATTACAAGTGACGTAGTGCGATTCGATACGCGATATTTATATAGCAATGTTCAACGAAGTAAATACAATATAAGTCCTGGTGAATTATTTAATAGAATGATTAGTGGATTTAAACTACATTGCTACTAAACATCCCTTTGCCATGTTAACTGAACGACCTCTGGCGGGGTCTGAGCATGCCCAACCATCGTGCTCATGCCGGGAGCGCGTGGCAAGTCGTGGTGCGACATGGATAGCAAAACATTGATGTTACTGAATATCGATGTTGAAAATTAAACCACCGATGTTAATAACCGACTAAAAACCATCGATGTTTTTAATCAACGATGTTTTAAAGGTGGTTTAATAATCTCTAATATCACTTTCGGTTGCAACAAAATTTAATGTCATAGAGGCCATGTTTATTAATTTGTAATGAATATTTAATAAAAAACAAAATTGAAAAATAATTAGAATAATGGATGTTCGATGAAGATTGTACAAAAAGGATTTGTTTGTTTCTTACAAATAAACTGACAATGGGACCATCAGTCATCTTTTAACGTTACAGAAACAAAAACGTATTTCAACTTTATGTGGTTACGGAAATTTTTCATTCACAACGAAAACATGAAACATCAAGAACAAAATATCGATGCTTAAAACATCGATGTTTTTATACAAACATCAATATTTTGAAAAGATCGACATCGATGTCGCATCCATAGCGGCGACACCTCATTCCCCAACTCGTAGGTGTCAATCCCTTAGAAATTTTAATCGAACTAAACCCATCAGGGGCGGTAATTACCCGCAACAAAACCAAGAAATACAATATTGCAGCACTGGTCGCTTCGACCCAATTTACACGCTTCCTTTGGACAAACGTTGCTGAGCTTTCAGCGAGCGGGCGGATGCGTAGTGACGCTTCTGTGTTCGAGAAACGCGCATGCGGGCGTTCGCCGGAAGTCAGACTTGGTCGTCAAAAGAACGCGTTCACGTTGAACCTTAAGAGGCAGTCGCAGTAGAGCCGATTTTGGTCGAAATAACGCTGGACCGAGCAAACCAAACGAAACAGTTCTTCGACCGACAGACGATGTTTTCGATCGCCATCCCAAGAGATCATTAGGGTCCACTACGACACTTTCCGTTCACTAGCACTTGCTTGAACGATTCTGGCAGTCGGACGAAAACGTCCGACATCGGCCGACCGAAATGACGGCCAAAATCAGCTCCCCTATGACCGGCGCTTGAATGTTACTTAAAACTTCCAATGTTCGTCGAAGCATAATCCACAGAGAAAGTCGTACGTGGAATTAGTAGTGGAGGCAGACTATATTAAACATTTCTCCTTGACACAAAGGCAGATTTGCCCGCGCGGAAGTGAGGAGACGGGGGCGGGGTTGAGGCGCGGACGGAAGCGGGAAAAAAAGTGCTTCCCGTGACGTCGGCGGCTGCGGCGCGGCGCGGCGGAAGCGGCTGCGGCGCGCCGGCGAGCGGCAGGGCAGTGCGACGCCGCGACGCCTGCCGACCGCCTCCGCCGACGCTCGCCTCGCCCAGCGCCGCCCGCCGACGCCCTCCGCCTCGCCCTCCTGCCGACAGGTGCGTAATCTACGTAGGCACAGACCGAAGGGCCAACGGCAGCTTTCTTAGCGTGAACCTCATTCTGCATGGCAATCGGATAAAATTCGTGTCGGGGACACTTGATCTTTTGAACACATGTCCGTTTTTTGCATGAGGGTTGCTTGATATGATTCAATGTAAAATCGCGTTTGTGTGCTTTGTCGTATTAAAATGTATGTGAAAAATGGGCTGCAGGTAATGGTAAGTAAAAGCTGCTGTACTGCTAGCTACAATTTGCAGCTACAGGCCGCAGTTTGTTTTAGTGCTTCTTTATCATTTACTGAAAATATGACGCAAGCGATTTCGCCCATACTACTTTATTTGTGCTCTGGTGATGGTATGCACTTGAGTCGAAGTCAGGAAATCAAAGTACATCATGTCGTCCGGTGATTTGAATTTAGTGTAAACGCGAATTACATATTCCTTTTTGCGAAATCATATATTCCTTTTTCTACTTCTATTGTATTATACTGTCATTTGATGGCTGCAGCCAGTTGCATAATGTTACTCATTTCTATACACTTTTCATTATGACAGGTTTGTTGACCAATCACAGAGTTTACAAACCAAGTAATGACACATTAATGAATCATTGAGAATCGTTCTAGTAAATGTTTCGTTCGATTGTGTACATTAAAATTACATTTGATATTATACTAGGTTTCTCAGTTTTAATTTCTTTTATTGCTAGTAATTTTTCGAGGAATATTATTTAAAATAAATTTGATCGTAATCTTACTTTGATTTTATTTGACTAGCGCAGTACTCTCTGGCAGGCGGACTGATGGCCACAGCCACCTGCGGCAGCATGCGAGGGTAGGGTAAGAGAGCTGACCGCTAGGTTGCATTGAGTAAATTCTTTACGTCAACGGCCACGAAACGATTCAATGTAAAAGTTTAACTTATAAAAGTCGTAAAAAAAGTACCGTATGAAATTCGATGTAATGTGTAGTCGTATACTCTTGTGAAGTTTACGATCCGAGCGAGGAACGTGCTCTTATCGTAATATCACACTCGTGTATTAATGCCCATCATTACATCATTAATTCATAATGTACTATTATCATTGACAGGTGATATTATTAAACCATTTCTTTAGATGGGTGATTTGTATGAACTGACAAACTTCTTTTAACTGCGGTTCGCCAAAGTGTTCGGTTCACCACGGTTCGTCGAGGCGTTACTGAAAGTAATTATATATAATTTCATTATAAGTTTATTATAAGTTAATTATATATAATGAAAAACCAGACAATAGAAACATATTTAAGAACACATAACGAACATTTAAATGAAAATCACGCGCCTTATAAATCCGAGGTTACGTTAGCATCGACGCATTGTCTTGTATACTCTTTTGTTGCAACCGGCTGTCGAAATTGATTGTGAAATATTAAGTTGGGCAACTATGTTGTCTCATGAATTATAAGGAAAATACACTGAATAAATATCCCCTGTAATATAATGCGCTAGAAGATGAAGTTTTTGAACCATTTACGAGACACCATTGGCATAAAACCTCGTATGAGTAGTACCTACTATTTGATAAGGAAATATCTCTCCCTACAGTATCATGCAGATTTAAGAGGGAAGAAATATAAGTTGGACAAAGGAGGAAAAGCAAGCTACATACATCCAGCAACATACATTACATTGCAACACACTTTAGCATCGTGCATACTCGGAAATAATGCATCTTAGGCCCTTGAATCCCGTGTTTTTGTGTCCCAGAAGAGATATCAGTTGTTCCTTATGCCTCAATTTACAAAATGAGGACATTCTATTACAATTTTGGAGGGTTCTCTCAATGCTCAGAGCTGGTAGTTGGAATCTTCGAAAAAAGATACAATTATGTTTTGGCCTTTCAAGAAAATTATTAAGTACGATCTTTGGAGATTTTTACACACTTGTTAGCGCTCATGACTAACGAGTTATTATTTTTAAATTTGTCCACCAAATAGGATTTTAAGGGCGAAAAAAATCCTTCGTACGCCTTCGTTCGAAGGGAAGTAAAGCCGGCTGACCTATGTTGTAGATTTATTGTATGTAAAAGACCCTCAAGCCTAAACGAAGCCTCTGAGCTACATTTAAAAAATCACTTCGTCGTCCGAGTGATACCTTGTTTCTCCGATAGATAGTGAAAGCGTAGCGAAATTTGCGTGATCAGACGGAAGAGCAGCCCTGATGGCAGTCTCTCGTCACGGAAAATAAGACATCATTGAATTGAATTGAAATAGTCTGTGAATATTTGTACGCACTTGTTGCCGTCAAGATTTGCACGGCTCGTGTGAGAAACAACTGAAAACTGAGCAATGGTTCACATACAGTTATATGGATTTTGCCATTACTTCTGAACTTGGAACGAACTTCTTTCTCTCAGAAGAGGAACTGAGTAATATTTATCGCGCCTAATCATCCGTGCTCGACCTAATATTAAGTTTCCGTAATTGGTTTTTCAAGTCACTCATGAACTGAGCAGTTTATTAGGGGTAAAAGAAACTGTTTCCCTTGCTAAATCTCACTCGCATTTTAGTTCCATGCACTTTTTATGTCCAAATTTTATATAAGTTAGTCACGCTACTTTGGGAGATATCCTAGCAATTTTAAGTAAAAAGATAGTTAATTTTAATGAAAAAAATTATGTCCTACGTTGTTTTTATATTTCTCTCAGTCCCTCTCGGGTACGTCTTTCATACCACACCGTCAGTTGAGAGACAGCGTTTGGTGACAATGTTTCCCTCATTTGATGAAGAGTTTGTGACAAAGTTACTACTTTCCCATTTATTGTATTGGCCTAATTAATGGGAAATTGTGAACACAGTGTTTACTTAATACTAATAATATAACTGAATTGTAAAACCAAATGAATGTACTTTCAAAACATTTTAAAAGGCTCAGTTTTCTTAGGCCTCGGCTCCTTATTGTGAAGCATTCTTCCGAGAGGAATGAACTCCTTTATTTGTAACTGAAGTGTTGTACATCTTACGAACAGCACAAGATCGCACGTAACATTTTGCAAAGTACAAAATGTCTTGGGTTTTCTTACTAAAATACCTTATACTACTTACTAACGTATCTTTGTTTTGAGTGTTCATATAATATTACTTTTTCGTATTACTGTATTGTTATATCAATGTAATGCTACCAACAAAAGGTCAATTTTAGCGGCGTCTGTTAACGATTTTTAAAATTCTCCGTCCTCCAAGAACAGT
This sequence comes from Acheta domesticus, assembly GCA_031308135.1. NCBI lineage: Eukaryota > Metazoa > Arthropoda > Insecta > Orthoptera > Gryllidae > Acheta > Acheta domesticus. The sequence continues at coordinate 101,482,598 of JAHLJT010008756.1, forward strand.
CGAAATAACCGAGTTGTATCTAAAGGTGGCGTATGAGTACACTTAGTTCAAAAATAACAATTTCTTGTTTGAATTATTTTTTCTGCAAAGATGATTTATGAAAAATGATGAACGACACACGGACGAGAGCACAAGTAACAGACTCGGTTGGTTGGTTGCTGTTTATCGCCTAATGACGTTTACCAGTGTTCATATATGAAACACAATTGTGATCTTATAATACATACGATAATGTCTTCCAATTCAGTACTGCCGATTCATCGATTTCTTTGGATCAGATGATAAAGGAATCTCCAGTCGTGCATGCAGTTCATAAAATAAACACATTAACAGGGCGGATCCAGGGAGCCATGCCTTCCTCCCAGGCGTAGAGTTTTATTTGGTTTCCTTTATTTGGCAACATTGAATTAAATATTAATGTTATAATTATATAATTATTTAACAAATAATACTACACTACAAAAATAATAACAAATGTTAATTATTTAACAAAAATTTATGATAAATTCTCCTCCCTCAAATGATCCTCAAATGATTATTCCCTGCACTCTTATTCTGTGAGTTCTGGCTTGCTTTGGCCCTTTGAGTGCACTAAGAGTGCTTTTAACATTATATTATAACATTATGCAATCTGCGAAAAGCTTCCGGTCGGGGGTTGGGAAATCTATGCCCCCGATGCAACCCCTCGCCCCCTCCCCCTCCCCCAGCCCTTGGGGTCCCAACGAGCAGTGTCCGCTGTGAGGCAATGATTCATTCCCTCTGTGTGCGATGAGAGAGCGCTGTGGGGCGCTGGGCTCGGCAGTCACGGGGAAGCCCCGCGAAAGGGGCTGCCACTGCACGATCAGGACCGGTGGAAGAGGTGGGCAGTACTATTCACTGGCGGATCCAGGGGGAAGTCGTGGGGCCGTGCACCCCCGCCAAAGGCCTCGAGTTTTCGTTTACCTTCTTTTATTTGGCAAAACTGATTTAAATACTCGTTTATGTTCTTCCTTTTCCCTTTAAATGGGGTCGGCGCTAATGGGTATGGGCTCATTTTTCTTAATTTTCTCACACTCCATTTTTACACGGATTTGTCGAATGTTTTACAGCCGGATGTCCTTCCTGAGGCCAACCACAAGGGGGACACAAGCACATTACACAGAGACAACACACCCACACACTCACGAAACACACACAACCATGCCCGAGGTGGGATTCGAATCCACAATCTTTCGTCACGGCATACTGGCTTAGCGATTTGGGCCACCGGATCGGCAACTTTTCATTTATGTTCGAATTATGTAATTATTTAAACAGTAATATTGTATAGTATCTTATCCACAGCACATAAAAATGTACGATATATTAACAAATATGTTTATTATTTAATATAAATCTACGATGCCCCCCGCCCCAAATGATCGGCTGGATCCGCCCCTGGTACTACTCACGCGAAAATATTCCAGGTGGGCAATTACCCCCCTGGAATTTTGACAAAAATCGGGGGTGATGGAATCCAATTGAACATATTTATTACAACCATCAAACTGTTGGAAAAAAGAATTTTCGAAATTGACCAAAAACATTATTCAGTATTCACACTTCGCGCGCGATGCGCAGTTGTGACCTCGAGAAATATATTTATGGCAAGCCGAATGTATCCCATTATAACAAAAAAATAGACCGGTTTATTGTTCGAGGGCTACGAGGTAAACGAGGGAATGACAAAACTAATGAATCTTTCGGTCACGCGCAAAAGAGGAGCACGCTGCAGCCTGCAAGTACATAGGAAAATCGAAAAATGCTAATGAAAACCCGAAAAATTTGCAAACGGATGAAGCCGTGATCCACTCTGTTTCTGGCAAGTAAAAAATATATTGAAATAAATTATTGATGTATTTATATAAATGATTAATTAAAAATGTCGAATAAACTACATATTTTATACCATTGTCATGATTTTCTTAAAGAAAATTTAAATACAATAAAAAATTACGTGCTACTACCATGGTACTACCCACCTGAAATTGATACGTTTCGCTCGCCCTATACGATACCTTCCTTTAAATGTGTATGCAAATTGTGGTGCATGCAAATGGTGCATGTGGTGCATGCAATGCATACAAATCGTTAAATGTGTATGCAGTGGCGGTTCTGTTAATATACAACAGGGAGGACACACCAAGTTACAGGTTCAAATAAAGTTAGGCATTTGAAAAATTGTTATATTTGGGTTAAATCACATAAATAATATTTAGAATTGAATTTTCTCCGAGGAAGACAGTCTAACCACAGGTTCTATAAATTAAATTTAGTCTTCTATTTTTAGATTCTGCAAATTTATCTATTACTAATTCATTAAAATTAATTGAGTCTCGTAACAAAACTCTTTCTATTGATAACATACAAAGTGCATTCAATCTCTCTTCCGACAAGGTATTTCTTAAAAATGTCTTTACTCTTTTCAAAGTGGAGAAAGCTCTCTCGGATTCTACAGTTGTACATTGGAGTTGAGCAAATTACTTTTTACTTTCCCGTATACGTACGTATACACGGAGTGATATACGTAGTATAGGGAAAGTTATGTAATGCTGCGCGAAAAAATGGCCAATTTTCGGCGGAAAAAAATTAATTGCCAGGCCGTGAAAACGAAAAAGTGGATAAAACCAGTTGCTAAATTAAGAAAAAAAATCCCCTAACACGTGGTGTAGCCAGAAACCCTTTTTTCTGGGTCCTTGATACCGAAAACCCAATTGAAAGGAAAACGTCCGTCTGTGAACACTGCTAGCGCCTAAACAATAAGTACGATTTCTTCCAAAATGGATATTTCCCGATCGATCTGATTCTAGTCGAAGCTTTGAGATTTTGAAAAAGATTCTTCAAAATTTGGGGGTATTTTATATGAAGCCCCCCGGAGATTTTCAAAATTTTCTCAAAAACAGCTCCAAATTTTTTCTTTAAATTTCTTGTATGAATAGAGGAAAATACACTTATTAACATGGCATAGGTCCGATTTTCACGGATAACTCTGAATTTTCGAAAATTGTGAAAGTTTGAATTTTTTTCGGCGTCTTTTTCCAACTACAAAATTGAAGATAGAGATTTTTTCGTCAAATGAAATTTGTTTTGCATGTTAAGTTCTTTCATAAAGGTCATGTAAATGTTTTTCAATATTTTAGTAGTTTTCGTGCAATATTGCGTGCAATATGTGCAATTTTAAAAAAATTACAAAATAAGATTTTCTCAAAAACGGCTCCAAATTTTTTCTTTAAACTTTTCGTAGGGGTAGTGGTAAATATACTCTATTAGATGACATAAAATCCATATTGCTCTATAGGTTGTTTTTTTCAAAAATTACAAAAATGTAAATTTTTTCACATGTTTCTCACGTCGATAATATTTACATTAGCGGCGATTTTTCCACATTATTATATTTACGAGTACATGTGCTTTAAATAATATCAAGTAGTTTCTCGAAAACACAACCGTTTTCTGTGAAAAGTAACTCAAAATTCCACATTTTCAGAAACGCTCAAACGCCATTTTTTTATATACGCCTGCAATTTTTTTCTTGAAACTTTTGTAACGGATAGTGCTAATTACACTCTTTAGTATAGCGTAAAGTTTATTTTGAGTTATTTTTTTGTTTTTTCAAAAATTAGATAATCGTAATGTTTTTGAAAGATCTCTCACATCTTTAATATGCACATTATCAGCAATTTGTAAACATTATTATATTTGTGAGTGTAAGTCCTTTAAGTAACTTCAAATAAAGTATTTTGAAAACTCAAACATTATCTGTGAAAATGAGCTTCAAATTTCGCATTTTTAGTAGCGCTAAAACGCCATTTTCTCTTAAACGGCACATAATTTTTAAAAGAAAATTGCCATTTATGACTAGGTTTCTGTGTTCTTTAATATTCTAAAATTAATGTTTCCGTTCTACCAATAGTAAACCGAAAAATTAAGAAAATGACAAAAAAATGTACTTTTGGCGGTGATAGATGACAGCTGGTAAGAAAGAGTTTTTTGGCAATTCCGAATAGCTAGCAAAGACCCAAGGAAATAGAAAACTAATAGGGAAAGTCTGTGCCATTCTGTAGCACCACTAGTTAATAATTTAACTGATTCTGAAAACACATCTATCAAGTTATTATTCATTAACACTTCCAAAAGTGGTAAAATTCCTTTGGCACAGCTTGTCACTCCTTTTATACAGCAAATTCACCTCAGATTTCAGTTTGCTTGCTTACACGAACGGATAGTACTGTAAAACGCGATCAACCTTTTGTTGAGGGATATTTTCGTGATATTGTTGGAACATTTTACAATCAAAGAGATAACACAAGGTTAAATGCCCCATAAAATTAAGACGGTCATTGACCCCTGTGATAATTAAATCACATAATTCAAGAGATGCCATTCTACAGTCCTCAACCTTCCTTCCTTTACCTTTACAGTTGTTTTCTACATATATATTTCCATGACAGGGTGGATTGTCTCGTATCTTTTGTTTATTATTCTTGAACTCATTTACATAATCATTAACTTGCAAAAAATCGACCCCCCTCTTTTGGACCAGAGAGTATACAACTGCAGCACACTACTGCACTGGCTGCTTGTGCTGGGAGAGATCAGTTAAACAGGACACCAGAAGAGAGCACTGGCCTTGACATCAAGCGAAACGAATACTGTAAGTTTAAAAATCGGTCAATAGGTAGCGCCGGGCAACGAGGTGCTACCTCACCCTGGCCGGCTGCTGGGCGGCGGCCGTCATACGACGCCATTTGCCGAACCTATGTTGCCATTTGAGCACTCATTGGCGGCGATTTCTTTGTCAGGAAGTTCCGTAACAACACCGCGTTTAGGACACAGCGGCGAGTGTCCGCAACCAATGAAAACCGTTCTAGGGAACAAGCGGGAGTATGAAAGCTAAAGCTGCGTTCGATTCGAAAATTCTACAGATGGATACCCAAAGAGATTACTTTAAATCGTGCAGGAGGAGAAATACTGATCTCAGTAGGAGGGGGGGCAAGTGTCCCTAGCGCCTCCCTGCCGCAGCCGCCACTGTGTGTATGCAAAATTAAATGCATTGCAGTCTTACTACACTTGAAGCAGGAACATGAGACAAAAACGCGTTGTGTTGGTTTATCGTTTTGCCAGTTCTAGGATTATTTACGATTACTGTGCATTTTACGGGCTACAGGCAATGACTAACTTAAGTTCGCATTAAAGATGCCTAATCATGTACAACCAAAAGGAACAAACAAAGGGTTATATCAGCTTTTAAAATAGGTGTTCAACATACTGCAGACTATGGACTGAATAACATTAAAAATGCTTATTGCGTTTGAAACTGTCACATTTCCCAGAAATCGCTGGGCTACATGATGTACTAAGATTAATTTGTAGTTTATCGATGTTTTCGATTACTGCCAAATAAACATGAGATAACCAATTAAACATTTTTTTTCTTCACAAAATCAGTCGTGAGGTTAATTCGCAGTTTGTCGATGTCGCGATTTTCAAGTCGCTTACTAACAGAGGCACATCTAAAAGTATTCAAGAGCCCATTGCCAACATGTAATTTACTCCCCTGTATGGATACTACAAATTAGGGTTGTTGTTGTTATTATTTATTTTAGCTGGTATACTGTAAATAGCGCTCCTTGTGAGGGGCACATATGGCACATGCAATGCCTACTATACCACATCTTCACCTGAATGTGGCCGTGGCCATACCTTAGATACACCTCTGCATACCAATGCCATTCCGGTACCCGAATAATATCAAACGAGCGCGTCATATACCCAGAATAATTTGTAATATAATGGAAGGAGAAAGTTGTTGAAATTCAAAATTCTTTCTAATTCTTCCTACCACTAAAATATTAAGATAGAAATTTGTACGTTAATGAAATCTGTTCCTTAAAGATGTATTTTATAATAAGATCATGTACAACTTTTCGAAAATTTGAGTTCTTTCGCGTAATTTTGCGTGAAAACTGCGGGAGAGAAAGTACGTGCTGATTAAGCACCACTAGTTTCTTTACAATATCAGTCTGCTTTGCAGAGTGGTTGAAAAGAATCTGAGAAAGCTGTGGTAAGAGCACTAGCAGTCTGCCGACCCGCAGGTGAGGAAAGGTTCGCGTGGGCGTGCGAGGCGAGGCATGTGCGTTGGGCATGGCCGGCAGACAGAAACGCGGCGGCCGAAGGTCGCGCCGCGCTGCAGGACGTCCGCTGTTGCATGGACGCCAGCGTCGCACGTGGCAAGTAGCACGTAGCACTCCGCCGCCGCTCAAAACTGCGAGGTGGACTCTGTTATCCCATCTGACTCCTAAGTTAGAAAACTCTTTTTTGGAGGAGGAGCATACATTAGGGAGTTTTTGCCACCTCGATCGGTGAGCACTATCGATCTTCTGCTCATGCGCAGTTCAAGTTTCGCATCACTACGCATAAGCACTTCTGCGCATGCGCAGAAGATCGATAGTGGTTCCAGGTGGCAAAAACTCCCTAGCGTGTACGATGCTCCACTATACCTAGAGTGGAGTTCGCAGTTTGGCCGGCCCTGCAAGCGGATTGGATTGGTGAATGGAAACGAGAGAATTCCATTTTCATCGTCACGGTTCCTTATGTTTGTGTCTTCTGAAAATATCGTTTGCAAACAGAAATAAATCCTGTTATCCCTCGTTAATGGAATGTCGCCAAAGAAAGGATTTGCCGATTCTACTATTCATTTGTAGGAAGCCAAAATCGCACCCACGTGATCGGAATGTTTGACATGAAGGTTTGAGAAAGGACGAAAAAGACAGCATGAAACTAGCGCTGCAAAAAACAAAAAACTATCGTGTAAATCCGACTTCATTTGTGAATTTGACAGAAAAATAGCGTTTCAGAGCCGCCTCTCATTTGTAGTTTTTACTAACAAGACTCTTCCTCTTACTCATTTACTCATTCCTTTACAGTTCTGAAATACCATGATCAAGAAAACGTGAACATTCTCCATATACAAATGACGTGTAGTTGAAATGAATTATATTAATTAATTGTATCTATTGCATTGATGAATCAAAATTTCTTGGTGATTAAGTTGATCATAAAAATACTAATATTACAGCCCCATTCGGACGGAGCGAATCGTAACTGTGACTTAAAAACAAGAAAATGTTTCACTTTTGGGGGGGGGGGGAATACTTCACGTTAGCTAGAAGAGCAAGCCCAATGATATTGTTCTTTGTTTAAGCGTTCGGAGCGTTCTTGCATCCTACGTGTAATAGGTCGCCAGCGTCAGATGATGAGTTCCCAAAGGAGGAAGAAAGAAAAAAGAATTGTTAGGAGGAAAAAACCTTGCGCGCGCATCTATCTGACTAACGCCTAGTATTTGCACAATGCACTTGCAAGAGATAGCTCACACTTGATGATAACTACGTGCCCCACCTCAATTTTACTTGGACGCGTCTCAGTGTGCGTGTATGTGGGTGGGGGACGAAGGACATCAGTGTCAAGGAAGTTTTAATTAATTTCTTGCTTCTTAGCGCAGGGCTTATTAATTGCAGACGATATATTCTTGTTCTATTATTCCAGAACACTTGGAAAGTGCTTTCTCCTAATTAAAATAATTGAAAAATATATATTTTTTGCTTGCAGAAGGTGGGAAATTTGTTACTGAATGCTTATTTGTATGTTTTATCACTAATTTACATCTGAATTTGAATGAAAATGGAAAAAATTTTAAGCGTCGCCGGAAGTTTGTGTTCCCTAATCGTTTCATGGAAATACCTAAAGGAAGTGTGACAAAGTCGCTTGCAATGTACGAGTAGCTGGCGTTTCAATGTTCGCGTACACTGCGCCTAACGGAACTATCGCGAAGTTTAAAAGTAAGGAGTGTACAAATTCCTACGGGATGCCGCTGGATACCTGGCCAAGATCTGTCTTTTGGAGAAATCTTTGGAAAAGTCAACTGACAGTTATTGCCTCAAAAATAATATTACTACCCACTTCTTTTACTATTGAAAAGAAATCCTTTAAAAGGAAATGCATCAGTAATAATATTTATGAAGGTATAAAATGAGTGTAAAATGTAACATTCTGAATCGAAAGGATCTTGATTTAGCAATGAAAGTCTGTAAAAACAAAATAACACAAATCGAAAGCAAACAAAGAATTCGCCATCCAAACACATTGCTGTCCCTTGGCAAATATGTGTGTGTAAGGCAGAATTTAAATAGACAATAAACATGACATAAAGTGGTAAGTAGTTAAAGTGGTAAATGGTAAGGAAGTACATAAACAAATTGAAATCCCTGTGGCTTTGATAGAAAACATGAGGCAAACGTATTTTCAGATGTAGCCAGCATTCTGTGGTACACTTCGAACTCTCTTTACGCTTATGCCACTTCAGCTTGCGCATGCATACCCTTTCCTGGATTTGGAGGGGAAAAGGGAGCGGAGTAAGGGGAAGTTGGCCGTGCTCGCCGGGAGCGCCGGGCTTCCCAGGCAGGCAAGCTTCCCCGAGCGCTGTTTGATCTGCTTGCCCTAAAGCAGTGGTCCTCAAACTATGGCCCGCGGGCCACGTGCGGCCCGCCGAGGACATTTATACGGCCCGCCGGGTTTTTATGGTTTAAAGAATTTTTTTTCTGAAAATCTGCAAATTTTGTATTATGTGTTGGGGTGTCTAGGGATGGCAAAAAAAATCGATGGTTTTAAATCAACAAGTTTGTTGATTTAACTTTACTTCTTTTTAAATATTGTATTGGTTTCCCGTTTTGATTCTTCACTTCAAAATAAGATATTTACAGTGTGTATAAGAATTTGTTCATAGTTTTTGTTTTTACTAGAGTGCGATTTTTCTAAGTCTGCCTCTCAAGGCCTGTCTTCACGATGGAATATGTCACGGTATCTCGAGTCTTTCGCAGTCATGCCGCTAGATATCGCATGATCGCGACCGTATCAAGCAGTGCTTGCGACCATACGACATCTAGCGGCTGGACCGAGAAAGTCGCGAAATGCCGTGTGATCGGTCAAAGGGGCTTGAGAGGCAGAGTTAGAAAAATCGCACTATATAATCCGGCCCTCCGACGGCCTGAGGGACAGTGAACTGGCCCCCCGTTAAAAAGTTTGAGGACCCCTGCCCTAAAGCGTCCGCGTATGTTCTCCGTCTCGGACCTCGTGCGAGCGGTCTCCGGCCAAACGGCCCCGCGAAGGCCCCGCCGCCGCCGCCGCCGCTCTTTGATGTCGCGCTTCTTCGCAATTAGTTTGTTTAGCAGCCACATGCAGCGTGCGAATACTCGTAACCGCGACCGACAAAAGATCTCTTCAGGCCCTGCTTGTGCAAGCAACCCGATAAGCGAGTAAATATTTGGCTTGCGGTAGCCGAATGTTGAGAACAGGAGGCGGAAGGGTGGTTATCGCTTCGCAAAAGGAACCGCGTCGGCTGAGGTGCTTTGCCACGAGCAGCGCGTAAAATAGTCATTGGAAATTAATTGCGTGAAATGAATGTTTTTTTTACAGGTCAGATTTTAACTATTAGATCACGTTGCGATCACTGTGATTGTTTTACATTGGGGGAACTGCACGGGGAACACGTCACGTATGGACAAGCAAACATTCATGCCCGAGGAGGAATTCGAACCCGCGACCCTTCGAGACGAGGCAACTGGCCAACAGTCTTTGCGACCTCGGCTATCCAGGCCGGTAAAATGCATGTTTCTTGCACATCTCAATTGTTTTTTAGGCTCAATCTGTCTCGGCAAAAAATATCCATTGTCGATCGTGCAAGAATTGATATTTCCGCTCACGAAATATAAACGAAACTTTTATACGATCGTATACAAACGTTACTGTTACGAATCATTGTTTCATCTCTACTCTTCATGGTTATCGAAACAAGTACCATCCCTGCAGAGGCGTATCTACGGTATGGCAGACATGGCACGTGCCATGGGCGCCACTCACAAGGTGCGCTATTTACAGTATACCCGCTAAAAAAAAATCAACAACCCTAATTTAAAGAATCTTGACAGGGGCGCAAATTCGATGCTTGCCATGGGCGCCTGAATACCTAGATACGCCTCTGCATCCCTGCCTTCTTTGTGCGAAGTATTTTTTGTGTTCGTAGTATTTGTGTGACGCCTTTGTTCAAAAAATGTTTTGCTCACGGCGGTCTCACCTTTTCTGGTGTATTTAAAAAAGAGTAACATCTCGTCCGCGTAACAGTATGTAAAATCCGTCAATTTTATTGGAAATTCATTTATTTCAACTTTTACGGCCAGGATCGCACTTATCGGAGCGGAAAAGGGCCTGAAATGAAGAGGTCAGTGCATTCTGATTATCTCTTTACCTATAAAAACATTTTCAAGCGTTAGAGACGCGAAAGGGCCGGGGTTTGATGCTACAAAAATGCAAATAATTATTCAGGAAGTACGAACGAGCAATAACCATGTTACAACCGAACACATAAACAGAAATAATTACGCTGGCACCCTGAGATGACTTCCTGTTGTGCCTTGTGATTATCGAAAGTTACTGGAGAAGCAAAAGGGAGAGAAGGGATATAGTAAATTCTAGGTAATATGCAGTAAGATGTAGAATATTAAAAAGAGGAGAAAATATGAGAGTAAATAGAATAAAAAAGTGTATATAGAGGTCAAACCACCAAAAAAATGTATTGAAGGAGTGGTGTATGTTTTTATCCCGAGAGGTAACGGCGGTTTTCCCTAGAGATGATGAGATCCGGCGCCAACCTACGGTCAGCTTATGGGATTTTTCCCCATTCAAGTGTCTGCCAGCAGTGGGGCACCCCAGGAGTCAGAACAAGCTCTAACCTCCCGACATGTAGCTCATGACTTGGTAGTGTTACCACCGTGGGAACTTGAACCGCATAGCCTCCCAGTCAAAGACAGTGCAGAAACATCAGGTGATGCCCCGAGTCACCGTAGCCGGTGAGACGCAATAAGAGAACAGGGCCAGGAGGGGATTGCGGCAGCTGCTGGGCACACCCAATGAGAGCTGAATGATTTACTGCGGATCCTTGTCACTAACAAGCGAAAGAGAATTGTTCGTTTTGTAAATTCACCTTTGTAATTAATGGAACTGCCTTAGTATTAATTGAAGATTTATCATCAAAATTTCAACCAAGAAAAGAAAATGACATGAATTAACTATTCTGCGCAATTCACTTAAATAAATGTAGAAACGGAAACGAGAAAATCCCTGTCCTCAGAATTTTGTGAACATGTTTTCCTTGTTCTAAATCATCCGCGCTCGTGAAATATGGGAGCGGGACAGCGCAGGGCGACGTGGGGCGGAGCACGGAGAGGGAGAGCAGGCGGGACAGGGGGGGACGGAACAAGGCGGAATGTGCGGGGGGGGCAGGGTTGGGTAGGGCGGGGCGTGGCAGAGCGGGACAGGGCTGAGCAGAACGTGGTGTATCGGTGCCGTGCGGGGCGTGACGGGGCGGGGCGGGACGGGACGGGGCGGGGCGGGACGGGGCAGGGTGGGGACGGGGCAGGGCGGGGCGGGGCGGGACGGGGCGGGACGGGACGGAGCGGGGCGGGGCGGGACGGGGCGGGGCGGGACGGGGCGGGGCGGGACGGGATGGGGCGGGGCGGGACGGGGCGGAACGGAACGGGACGGGGCGGGGCGGGGCGGGGCGGGACGGGGTGGGGCAGGACGGGACAATGCGTGGCATGCGGGGATGGGCGGGGCAGGGATGAGCATAGCGAGTAGGGGTGGGCGGGACGGGACAGAACGGGATGAGGCGGGGCGGGGTGGGGCCGTACGGTGCGGGACGGGACAATGCGGGGCATGTGGGGAGGGGCGGGGCAGGGCTGAGCAGAGCGAGTAGACGCCGGCGGGGCGGGACGGGACGGGACGGGGTGGGACGAGATGGGGCGGGGCGGGATCGAAAAAAATGGGGCTTGCGGGGTGGGGCGGCGCAGGGCTGAACAGAGCGGGGCGTGGCGAAGCGGGGCGGGGCGGGGCGACTCGGGTCATGCGAGCGAGTCGAAGACGCGCGAGCTCCGTGGGGCGGGGACTGCAGGAGGCCTTGGGCGCGCAGCTCTCGGGTCTCTTTCCCCACCCCCGAGCCACGGCTTCCCGCGAGGACCGGTTGCAACCTCCGCGCGCGCATCTCGTTTGCTCCTTTGTGTGCGGGATTGAGGCTAACGAGTGCCGCAGGAGTCTGCACACAATGCATTTGACACTCAACGTCAACATGTGTCCGTTCTTGTTGCAAGAATTTGACGCGCGGAATGACAGTAGAATTAAATAAAACACCTCTAATAAGTGGCTAGCAGTTTACGGGTATTAAAGGTAATGTAAAACGATTTGCTGTAAGTAATTAAATTGAGGAAAATTAGGGTGTTTCTGTGATATTCAAATACAAGAACACATGTTTTCTCGTTTATTACGGCAGCAGGTAACATCAATCAAATCCAATACAAAATTGTAGGACTACTGTTCCGGTAAAAAAGACGATGACGGATCAAAGTCAAATCGTTTCGTTGCAGAAACGTATAACCTTCCTTCTAGCGGACGAGACGGAGCGAATAGAGTTCTTCTACGAAAGACGAAGAATCCGCGAAGTTGCGCTGTTTGACCGCTTCCCCGCAGCACCGCCTTCGCGGAGTGAGATTTCCGCGAATACTAAACTTCCTTCCCGACGTTCTCGGAAATTCCATTCCAGTAATTCCGCAATCAAAGCACATTCAAGGAAAAAGCTAAGGTACAAATAGGAATTAAAAATACTTTTCAGATTAATTACAACATTTTACAGACTACGACCGAATACGAAATTTAGGGTCAAATATATTAACGTATATTAACATGACTATTCATGTAATAATATAATAATAATAATAATAATAATAATAATAATAATAATAATAATAACAATAATAATAATAATAATTTACTTGTCGATGTAGCTGTACCTTGCGATCAGAAACGTCGTTACCAAGGAGGCAGAGAAACGTCTTATATACAAGAGTTTGGAAATCGAGATAAGCCGAATGTGGGGCGCAAAAGCACAGGTCGTTCCGATAGTTATCGGAGCTCTGGGATTTATTCCGCAAAATTTGTGTAAGAACTTGTCTAAACTCCCAGGTAATTCAAAGACTGGGAAGTGCAAGAAATCGCTTTATTTGGAACAGCCCACATTTTGCGCAAAGTATTGTAGAGGCACCGACAGTCCCTAGATCTACTCGTTAGGTGGCTGGTTGCAACCTGGAGTAGATTTTATTTTCAGCCGACACATAACATCTTTAGTCGTGATATAGAGGAATAATAATAATAATAATAATAATAATAATAATAATAATAATAATATAATAACAACAACAGCAACAACAACAACAACAACAACAATTCACAATCTTCAACAACAGGTCGTACGCTTGTAGAAGTGCCGTAGATTTCCGAACAAGTTTCCTAATATGAGAGATCTATTACTGTCGCGTTGATTGGAGGGGTGTTTCCATTTGCTAGGAAGAAATAAAAGTATCCGAAGGAGACAGAAAAAGTGCCAGGACTCGAACAGGAAAAGATCAAACAAAGGCGAAAAAATGGACTGTTGTAGAAGCCGAGAAAAAGGAACAGGTACGAACGAGGAAAAGCGAAACGCGTCCAGCCCAGCGCTGCCGCGCGCACGAGACCCAACCCATGCAACGCGAGACAGGTCACTGCGGGCGGAGCACGAAGGAGGCGGGGTTTCAGCATTCGCGAGAGTCAGATTAAACCGAAGCTCCGGACTTGACTTGGTAATTACCACTTCACCAGCCACAAACATCATTTACGAAGTGTCGAGTGATGAGTTGTTACAGTTTTACCTACAAGTCTCTCGCCTATTATTTAGATCAATACGCATGGGAGAAAATTGAAGAAAAGCTGTTTTTACTCGTGACGTCGGGCGTGGATAAGCTGAATTCGATACTCCTTTTGTCAGCTCAGCCCCCTTGTTATCATGGGCGTCACCAGCACTAAATTATTGTGTGTGTGTGTGTGTGTGTGTGTGTGTGTAGGGGGGATGATTCAATAGCTCCACATTACCAAGGAGTCCCTTCATTACATCTGAAACTCCGAGGTAGTGATGCTACAACAGCACGTACTTTCTCGCATTGTAAATTTTGCACGTTTGGAATATTCAGAGGTTTCAACGAAAATGAAACTTGCCCCATTATTTAAGAAGCGCCCTTTTCCCTATTCAAGATCAGAATTAATTTTTAAAAATTGGAGCAGTGTTTTGAGAAAATTTGAAACTGATGATACGGCTTCATGTAAAGAACCCACAAATATTAAAATGCCCATTTCAAATTCGCAGGGCCTCTTTTTGGCCACATCGATTGAGAAATATCTGTTTATAGTAATCCGATTTAAACATAGCTGCACTTCAATGTCACGAGTTGTAAGGAGAGGGCGACCATTGTTATCCAATCGGGAGCTCCAAATATCAAAACTTCAAGTCCTAGCAAACTCCTGATTCCGACAATGTTCCCCTCTCCTTCCAGCTCGTGACCTTGAAGTGCAGCTATGTTTAAATCGGAGTTAGGAGGAAATTCAACGGTTTAGGACAGTAGTGTCAAGGTCTTCTGGTGGCAATGGTACGCGTCGTTGCATCGTATCATGCAGTTTCTCTGTGCAACTAGCGTCGAGAAAGGAAACTTAGTAACCCCGCCGTTTCACCCCGTAACCATCTGGTGGCGGGGTAATGAACTGCGTGGAGGGGCGCTTTTCGTCGTGGTACTCGTGCGACCGACTCCCGCTCGTGGCATCGACCTTAACAACTGTGGTTTAGGAGCTAAAGTGGACTGAAGGTGGACGGCAGGGAAGACGTTTTCCCGTAAACCAATTGTTCGGTATCAAGGTCCCACGAAATGTGGATTCTGACTTCACAACATGTTTTAGGAAGTAATTTACAGCTTTATTTGTAATTAGCAGCTGCGTACATGAATAAGATTTATCCACCTTTTCGATATCAGGACTCCACAAAATGAGATTTTATGACGAAAAATCGCCACTTTCTGATGCAGCATTACAATAATTACTTTTTACTTTCGTAGTATAATAGGAAATTAAAAAATATTGATGGGAACGAGTCGATGGTGACGTCCATTGCAGTAACTAATTTCAGTTTTTGCCTATTGGCTATTTGGCTATTGGTATATTGGCTACTTGCTTGTATAAAGTTGCAATCCTTCCCACTTTGAGTCGAAATATCTTTCCCCGATGGATGATTGCCTTGTCTTTGCATGCGAGGCTTTGGATCCCGTGCGTAGAGGAACTTGGCGAAGCTCGCGTGCAGAGGAGGAAACTGCCTCGCCGCGGAGCGCATGCGCCGGGCCGCGCCGCTTGCACGAGGGCGGGGAGGGGAGGGGGAATGGGCGGAGCGGGGAGGGGCGGGAACACCGTCTCCAGGTTGTTTATTATCTCACCGCAGGGCGCGCCCGTTTTCCTCATAGGAACGCCGAGCTCTGCTCCACTCCGGGCCGGGCCGCTCCCTCCTCTGTCCTGCCTTAAACTTTGCAACCGGAGGACGGAGTGATGAACTTGCGTATTATGTTTCTTCGTGTAATGCAGCATATTTCGTCTTTGAAAACAATTAAAGTAGTACTGCCTGTGATATCCAAGTCTTCTGTCTTTAGTTCTTTGTTATCCGTACTTTCTGTGAACATGTTTTCTATCTCCTGAACGAGAAGCTTCATTCCAACAGAAGAATTTGAGTGAGAATTTATTGAATAGTCGGCAGTTGATATTTCTTAGGTTACACTTACACTTACACAAACTTTCGTTATCGAAAATTATCATAGGTAGTAGTTTGTTTAAACATATTTATTTAAGCATGATTACTCGAGTGGTTGTACTATCATTCATTCTCTAGTTCTCTTCCCCTTGTTAGTGGCAAGTTCGTCGTGCCGAACTGGGAAGGAAGTGAACCGTTGTTCTGTAATGCCCATATGTATTCATAATTTTTATCTGTCCTCGATTTATATTGGCTAAAAAGTATGAAATTCTGAATCTCTTTAATTCGATTTTTTTTTCGAATAGTTCAATGAACTGTTTTGTAATTAATATTTATTAAATGTGTCTATAAAAAGTATTTGTGCAGGGCTACATTTACGTAATACGCTACAAGAACACACAAAAGTAAATTTTATGTTCTCAAAAAGTTCAAAATTGCTTTCAAGGAAGTTTCTCTCTAACACTTAATCTACAGCCGAATGTGTTAGCAGCTTCTAAAAGAGTTTCATGAGAAGCTGTAATTAAGAACACGGCTAAAACCTTACGCTAGTAATTTGCAAATATGGAAGTTTTATAAATGATACATCACAATCCTAAAGCGGAGCATAGAAAATAATGTATTTAACAAGAACGTTTTCTTGGGTCATGATTTACGATTAGTTTTAGCATTCATGTTTTTGTTTTTTTAAATATATTCGCATATTTTGCATTATTGCATGTCACTTTAATAATGCGAAGTACAACATCTCTCGTACTGGCCATTATTCAATACGTACTTCAGTTTTCATAATTTGTTTATTTTTACTGCATTTTTTAAAGAGGGAATTTGTGCTCTTCCGGAAACGGAACAGGTGATTGATTTAAGGTGTTTTGTTTGATGCCTGTATACTGAAAGCCATTTTTCGTTGCGGCTTTGTAGCACTCGGGGAGAGCCCTCGATTGTTGCGTGCCCCTGCGCCTGGCAACGCCCGGCGGGAGCGGCGCTGACGTTCGCCTTGTATTTCTGTTACAGAAGTGTGCTCGGCCAGCAGTGTACCCGAGGTCCGCTATTGTCTGGACGACGAGTTTTGTTGCTGGAGGGGTTGCTGCACCAGAAGCATGCTGTGAGTACAACCCGGCATACCTTTCTATTTGATTTGAAGCATTTAAAAAGTTTACGTTTATTTTGATTTGAAAAAGTTAATTTAGCTGTTTGCTAGACATTTGTTTTTTTTATTACTTGTGGAAATTTGTATTTTTTTTCTTTTATGAGAAAAAATCCGACAAAGTTTGAATGTGAATTCTCTCTTGATTAAAAGACAGGATCATCAGTATTGTCTCATTTTTCCTATATAATTTTAAGGGTCTATTTGTAATTCTGTTCGTTTTGGGAAACAAACTTGTGATTCAAATTCATTAAAAAGTCTGAATATTTTGACGCGTCTTCCAAACTTCAAGCATGCTAATTGATTTTTTGGATTCTGCTACACACGATTCCCATAAGTGGTTGTTATTGCCTTTGCTTTATAATTTTAGTACCTTGTGCAATAGTTAATACATTTTACAAATATTCCAGGCACTTGAATGGAAAATGGTAGGCGAACACGAGAACAATAATTAATGGACAGTTGAGTAGATGCAATTGTCGGTTCATAATATCCTTCTTCCCTCACGGCCAAGAAATCAAGGCACATTACCAAGCAAGTAGTGCCATCTTCCTAACTTATGAGCTAAATACGCATTTGTTGTCATTGTTGTATCGAAAGTTTAATCTAATTCTAAACTCACATTTAAGATCCATGGTTTATTGTACCACAAAAACACAACAAAGTTACACAAGTCGTCAGATAGCAGAAAATCGTGGAGTAAACGTAAATTTGATGTGAAAAGTGCTGGGAACTAAACAAAAACTACCAGGAATATTGATTTATCAGTTGGATAATAATGATAATAATAATACTAATAATAATAATAATTAGTCGGTGACATAAAATAATTAATACAATAATTAAATAAATGACAGTAAATTATAACAGTAAATTTATAAAATGAATAAACTATTTCATCAAAATATTATTTTGATAAGGTCAGAACAGTGCCTCCTTGGCTCTGCTCATGATTGCAGATGCTCAATTTGAAACAATGTGTATCAGTGAAATTTAAAAGTATACTTTTATGCGTTTCTGTCCTTAAGCGTATAAACTATCCTTAGGCAAATAAAATCTAGTGTGTAAGAGTTAATGAAGAGAGTATTATCTTTAACTAAGCCAATGTGTTACAGGTATTTCTTCAAACTGTCGGTGGCAGTGGTGCTTATCGTGATGATTCTGGTGTGGCTGTGTAACTATCTGCGACGAGGTGAGCTCATGTGAAAGGGTAATCCTCCTCAAGTCCTACAGCTTATATACTGTACATATAAATCATTACAGCAATACTTACTAACGAATGTGTAAGGCATCAAACGTTCAAATAATTTTCTTGCCGTTAAACGGTTCTTAATTAATATTAATGAAACTAAATTTAAATGGAATTCATTATTATTTATTTAAATCTCAATGTGTCTGACGGAAATTTCATTGTTAAAGAACCCCCACAGTTATAGATGAACAAACGGTAGAAACATTGAAATCGTTACTATAGTAAAGATGAAGATTCGAAGACGCTAAGACGAAGTGGTGAACCTGTCGGCTCCGTGGCCGAGATCGCTTAGGCAGTAGTGTCTAGTGGTCTCGGACCAAGGGGTCGCGGGTTCGAGTCCCACGTCGTGCATGTGTTCATCTTTTTCAGCATCTATTATCATCATATCGTTTATATCTCATACCATAGCATTAGTGATCGCTAAAGACCTGGTAGTTGATGCGACCTTAAATAACACACCCCAAAAAAGTGGTGAACCTAAATAATGAAGATGTGAACAATTGACGCCAAAGATGCGGTTCAGAGCATTCTTTTGTTAATCTTCCACGTTGTAATTTATTATTGCCTTCAATACGGAGCTCGATATAGGGATTCTGCATTACTTAACTGGTACGAAAGAATCGTGGTTACGAGGAAAATATGAAAACAGTTGTATGATGCTACATGTTCTCTTATGGAGGGAAACATGAAAAGACACACAGAGTTAACATTACAAAAAAATAGTTAATTAGTATATAAGTAAATCGGAATCAATACAATGAAGTATGTACCACGGGCGTTAACTGGTTCTAAAGATCGAGGGGCGACAAAGACCCCAGGCCAAAGGCCCTGGGGCATTTTGTCGCCACTCGATCATTAGAACCCTTATAAAGCCCTTGGTGCATAAATAACTATCGCAAGCAGCACGCGCTGGTGTTGGAGAGCGAGAGTCCAAAGGTGCATTCTGTGTGTGCAGGGCGCAGCCAGCCCGAGTGCCCGCCAGGGGGCGTGCGCGGCCGCGCGCAGCAGCCGCCGGTCTTCGTGACGCGCGCGCACCCGCACCCGCGCTCGCCCTACGCGGCGCCGACCACGCAGCCGCAGCCACAGCCGCCGCCGGCGCCCGCGGCGCACCAGCGCCCGCCCGCGCAGCCCGCCGACGACCTGCCGCCGCCCTACCACGCCGTCGTCAACATGCCGCCCGCGGTGCTCGCGCCCACGCACCTGCCCTCCTACGGTAAGCGCGGCGCCTCGCGCACACGCCAGGATTTGCGACACTGTACTTAGATTTAGACATTGGGTGGGTTGACGTAAATCGGCTGTTACGGTATTATCCAATCGGGAGCTTAAACGTCACCATAGTGACGTCACTGTCGAAATATAAGATCGCGATTGGATGGCAGCGAACAACTGATTCCTGTAGGGGCAAAGTTACGAAAATCGCAGTATATACTTCGATTTAGACATTGGGTCTGTAAACGTAAATCGGCTGTGACGGTGTCATCCAATCGGGAGCTTAAACGTCACCATAGTGACGTTTACTGTCAAAATATAAGCTCACTATTGGATGGCAGCGAACAGCTGATTCCTGTAGGGGCAAAGTTACGAAAATCGCAGTATATACTTCGATTTAGACATTGGGTCTGTAAACGTAAATCGGCTGTGACGGTGTCATCCAATCGGGAGCTTAAACGTCACCATAGTGACGTTTACTGTCAAAATATAAGCTCACTATTGGATGGCAGCGAACAGCTGATTCCTGTAGGGGCAAAGTTACGAAAATCGCAGTATATACTTCGATTTAGACATTGGGTCTGTTGACGTAAATCGGCTGTTAAGGTGGCTTCACACATTCGATATTATTATAGCGAGCAACCGCTTGCCGAATCCCGAGTAGTGTGGATGGGTCGCTTGCTATTTGCCGAGTGACGAACATTTGGCGCTCGCCCTACCCACCGCGTGTCGGTCTTTCGGACACATCAAAGGGAGCGAACATTCGCCGAACACATCAGCTGGTCGGGATAGGGCGAGCAGTAGCTCGCTACTCGGCGAATGCCGAATGTGTGGAGCCACCTTTACGGTGTCTTCCAATCGGGAGCTTGGGTGAGACCTTCAGAGGTGACGTTTAATCTCCCGACTGGATGACACCTTATACTTCGATTTATTTAGAGCTTCATTTGACAAATCATCGGCTCTTACATAGCGTCCTAGCGTCCTTACATCGGCGACATAGTCATCCAGTCGAGAGCTTACACGTCACTAAAAGGACGTCACTGTGGTGACGTTCAAACTTCCGATTGGGTGACTCGTTTATTGTGACTGATTTATTGGGTGACTGATTTATGTCAACTGAACCTATTTTCAATTCAAGTCTAACAGCTGATGATGTGTCAAAGGAAACTATATAAATCGAAATGTAGCTACATAGCTGCCGTCCCTCAGATAGCTCACTGGTCGGCGTGCTCGCCTTGCATGACGTGATCCCGGGTTCGATTCCCGGTCGGGGCAGATTATAGAGTACGTTTCCTTGCCGTGTCCCAGTATCTGTTGCTGTGTGACGATGAGAAGGCTCACATCTCAGGTTAAGAAGACCGGAATACGATGTAAGGGATGTGTATGTGCTAACTACACGTATCAGAACCCATGTCCGCAAGGCCGGGACGCCGCTGGTAGGCCGTGGCCTCCTAAGAAGCTGTTGCGCCAATACAGACAGCACACATTGTTAGATCGAGTAGGCCTGAAGGAGTATTCTAGTGACCGGCTGCTCTCATCAGTAGTTCTCTGTGTTTCTTCTATCAACACCACACGGAGGGCCGGAGCAATACCCTAACAAACAGAACTCGGACCGCACGCAATCCATCCTTTATTTTCCTTGTCATAGCCTCACCCCTTATTAAACACACTTACATCTCGTACATTACTACATACGGATGTCAGGAGACCAGTCGGGAGCTTAGAGCTGGTCCCGCCGCAGCTGGGGCGATGCCTCGCTGCTGGGAGACACCAGGATGAGGAAAGCTCCCGAAAGCCGACGTATAGGTCGGCGTCGGATCTCGCCATTCAGCGGGGGAAGAACACCGTCACCTACCGTACACCACACTTCCGGGACTAATGACCATGGAAGTTGATGCGCCCTGGAAAAATGAAATAATGTCACCTCCATTCTACACGCCATTCACTCTGGCTGCGACATCACGGTTGCCTCTGTAGCATTGCTCATTGGGAGGCCGCGTCCGTGTTCCGACGTTGGAGGATTTCTGACTTTGTTTAGATATGTAGGTGGAATTCACCCACTGTCTGGAAGCGAATTTCAGCGGCCGATTGTTCTGATCGGTAGTTTTCTGTGATTTCTTCTATCAGTACCAGGCGAATGTCTGAGCACAACCCTGAGAAATGGGCCACGGGCCGCGCGCGGTCTTTCCTTCTTCATCCATGTCTCTTCATCTCCCCCTACACACGTACATGCACTACACTAATCACACACTCCAGGAGACAGGGAACATAGGGTTTGTCCTGCGGCTGGGGCGGTGCCTCGCGGGGGAGAGATCTGGAGGGGTAAATAACTGCAAGTCGACGTGTAGGTCTGTGCTGGATCTCATGTTCCAGAGGGGAAATACAGTCATCTCGCGGAATATAACCTGCACTACATATACAGCACAAATGACCGAAATAGTTATTACGTCCGGTATCAAAAACTCACTCACTCCCCGCCATTCACTGCACTGCGACGAGAGAATAGTCGTAGTCTACACCTTAGGTAATCGCTCCGGGCTTCGCGATTCACTGTCAGTCAAATGAGATTAATGGAAGCCTTTGTCATACAGGGTGAGTAAACTCGGCGTAGTACAACGGTATTATTTTACCACGTCATGGCACGTTGCTTCGTGTCAGTAGAACAACGCGTACTCGAGTAGATAGATTATAGTCGCCGAGTCTTTTACCATCACCTGCTAACCGTAATAATTATAGCAATTCACAAGGTTTCTTTTCTGGGAGCATTTTTAGGGCATAACTATAAGCGCCGTGGAACATGTTGCCAATGACTGCATCCTTCTCCTTTTCAAGAAATAATTGCCTGAGATGAATTCATTGGGTGTGGTTCAAATAAAATCTCTGTTGCCTTTCAATTTCATATTCATACGGGTTATTGGAAATTTAATAAAATGACAAGCAAAATAAATAAATAAATAAAATGCCCTAAGGCTTAAAGAAAAGTGAAAATAGTTTTCGATGGGAGGTTCATCAACGGAATACGAATTAAATTACAAATATTCTCAAACGAACGTTTCAAAACCACAGTACTCAAAGGAATTAAACTGGAATCAATTTTTCAGTTATTTATTTTTAATGTTTAATAATGTTTTAAAAAGGATAATTTTGATAATTACCAAACGTTGTTAGCACCTTGAAAAGAATTCAAGACTTCAAGAGAAAATGTTAATAAAAATGCAAATATTGTGTTACAATCCTTAGAATTGTCCTGAATGTTCATTTACTTGAGCTTTCCAATGTTGTAGCAACCTTCAATAAGACATTAAGAATTTTAACTATTGTGCAGTTGAATACAAATTTCCATAGATAAATTGCTACCTTTCCGTAGGAATTCTATTTATTTTATTTCAAGTTCAAATTTCCGAAGGTAAATTTCTTACACTGTATTAGACGTAAACGAAATTTGTAATTTGACTAAATTTAAGACTAGTGGTGCTACAACAGCACCTACTTTCTTGTATTATTTGAAACGCTCATATAATATTGCAATTTGTATCCTACTATAAATGTAGCAAATTGTCAACATAGATAGGTGGAATATTCTAAATGCATATATAGATAATAACTTGAAGATTTTTCCTCATAAAAACTGAAAATATATTCGACTACTAAACTCATCTTGATTTTAAAATAGGATTAATCGACACTAAATGGAAAATAATTTGCAATAACGTAGCCCCATAACGATTCTTATAGTATACGCTAGTCAAATATGCATGACAATTATTGCCTTATACGCCATCGTCTTATGTGTTTAAAATAGGAGTGTTTGGAGTAATAATAAGGTAAGCCACACCAGGCACAGGACGCCGCCCATTATTCATAAATAGTTATTCGTTTTGACGAAAGTGTGGCTTCCCTTGTTACTACAAATGCCTTATTCATATTTATGAAGGACTTGGGGCAGAACAAGGTGAGGCATACTTTGACTAAAATCGAGGTATTAATATTTACGATTAGTGAGAGAGTTGGTGTTGATGGTGCGTCTTGTTACTGCCTCCAAGCCCTCCATAATTGTATGTTAAAGATATATTTTTACTTCACTGACCCACATAAACAGTTAACATTTTTCCAAAATACTCTACCCTGGTCATCAATAGTAAAAATTTGGGCATTGTGTGTTCCAGACGCGTCGTGCAAGGCGACGACGGGCCCCGCGTAGGAGCCGCGGCACGCGGACTTCGCAAGGCCCATAGATGGCCTTGTGGCTCTACCTTCGCGGCGGATCAGGGTGGGGCATGGCTGCCACGCCCACCGGCGGAGGCACCGCCCACGCCAACGACCACGCCGGCACCGCCGCCACCGCCATCGCCATCGCCTCCGCCGCCCGCGCATCGTCGTATCGTATCGCGCCGCGCCGCGCGCGCTAGGGGCTGACTGATCGCAGATTCCTGCCTCCTAGTCCCCGAAGAGGTCCAGGAGTGTAACTTATTCCTTCGGGACCATTGTCTGGCTGTGCACTTGTATAAATCTCGTGAACGTTATTTTGTAAGACACTAATTTAAGTTGAATAGTTTTTAGAAATAAATACAAGTTTTTAGAAAATTAAGATTTTACATGTTTTACTCTCATTATAATGTCACCTCACACCATCTTCTTTCATGATAGAATGTGTTAACAAATTATAAAATACATTTTTGAAGTAGCAAAAGATAAATGCAAAAACAATTCTTCTTGATGAGATATAAGAAGCTTTTTCTTATTTTAGTTTCTCTCATAGCTCTAAGAACAACTAAAAATTGAAGTAGATTGAGGAAAACATCTTCCAAATTCGATCTTATTAACATAAACGATATCAAGACAGTGTATTCGCTATTTTATTTCTCGTTCTAATATTATGTTTTATTTTGGGTCACAAACACTCCGCAAGGAGGTATAATACATTTTCCAGGTTTAAACAAAAATGGAACAAAACTGTGGTATCCAGGTGATCAAAAGTAAGTGCGGAATTAGTCTGCGATAAATGAAAACTGTAAATATTCCTCAAAAAACAACCCTTTATATAAAATATCGAGTGGTACAACCACATCGAACTACTTTCTCGTATTTCTTATTTTTTTCATTTATTTATTTCTAGTCTCATCGACAACTAAGGTCATTAGTGACTCAAAAGTTTACATTAGTTTAACAATTGTTGTATGTGCTTAATAAATAAATACAAACAGATTGAATACAATTTATATGCACTACACACTAGAAAACATTCATACTTCAATAGGTCACAATAAACTTTTGAATTAAATTTTAATAAATATATTTATATCTTTACAGAATTTGATCACTCTATCTTGGTAGTCAAAAGAAGTAAGGATTGACTCCATGTTCAGATTCTGTAGGTATTTTTGTCTGGATAGATTGTAAAAGGGGCATTGGACAATGATATGAGACATATTAATAGGAATGCTACAGTGGTCACATATAGGGGCTGGATTTCTTTCTATTAAATGTAGATGGATTAGTTTACAGTGTCCAGTTCTAATCCTTGTAATAGCTACTTGTTCTTTTCTGTTGAGGTGCTTTTTACTTTTAAGATTGTAGAAATTATTTATTTGTTGATGAAGGGAACTGGATCTTAAAGTTTTCCAGTTGGTATTCCATCTATTATGCATTGCTTTTCCAGTGTATTCTACAAGGTCTTCGAATGTATTGGACGCTGTTAATGTTGTATTGGTGTCTTCTGGATTTGTCATTCTCCTGTTCAGGTTCTCTATTACATTCTGTGTTGTTCTAATTTGCTGTGGATACCACACCAGCTTGATTGTCTTTCCTGAGGTTGTCATATTATGATACAGTTCATATACGATGGTTTTCATTTCAGTTGGTAGTATTCTTGTTATGATTCTTGTAATGAACAAAGATCAGCTGTTTCCTGGCCGGCATAATGTTGAAGTTGATATTTGACTGCGACTTCACCTGAGTTTGCATTGGCCCAGGTTCCTTGGTCGTTCTTTGTACCGGTGGCGTGAACATGGTAGTAGTTGTTATATTTGTTTTTAAGTTCAGTGAATTTGAGGTCCCAGAATTCTTTTGTTTGTTGACTTTCTTGATGCTCTGTTAAAGAAAGATCTGCTACAAAATCCTGGATTATCCAGGGAGGGGTTTTGTACGGTCTTTTCTTTTCAGTTTTGATGCTCTCAATACTAAGTTCATCAAGAATTCTCCCGATTTTTGCGTGTAGTGGTTGATATCGGGAGTGGATTTTGTGCCCTAAAATTTTAGGGAAAATATCATGATAAATAATAGGATTGCTTGAAGTAGCAGCTTTGAGGGCATATTTAATACTTAGATGATCTCTGCGGTGAAACAAGGAGGATTCGCCCGATTCAATAAGAATGCTGCCAATTGGGGTGGTGTGAAAACAACCAGTACATATTCTTAGTATTTCTTATTGTTATGATGAAACATCTCTATTTTGAAGTCGACAGTTGCTCGAAAGTTCTTTCTGGTTTATTGCAAATGAATGTATCTATATTTATATAAATATATGCTCATATGTATATATATATTTATGAGTAGTTAGAATTTCCGGTGTATTGGTGGAGATCTTATTGAAGTATTATCTGAGATGCTTTATTTATTTCTTGATTTTTAAAAACCCTCTGCTCAATGCTTCAAAATATCCAAAAAAATCTTTACATTTGATGAATAGTTGTTAACTATTGAAATGAATATCTCATTTGAACCTGAGTTTTTATTTTAATAACACACGTAATAATAGCAACAATACTATTACTTTTATATAAACACTTTATAGCACCACTCTGGCATGCCATCTGTAACGGGTCTTTCCCTACGAACTGGGTTCTTATTTTTATAAATATAATCTTTTTATTTTATCTATACCCCAATTATTCTTTAATTTAATTTACTATAACAACCCATACGCTCGACGGGAATATCCAATGCAGAGAATTAATTTATGTAGGTCGACAGAGCCATCCATACGGAACCTTTACGCAAGGAATTCCTCTCTTTTTATATTCTTATAGGAATTCGGGCAACTATACGAAATTAGACAGGTCCGTTCTTCTGTAAAAAGCTTTATGATTCCGATTCTCTTCACCAGGCTTCATAAACAACAAATACAATACACATTATAACAACAATAATAATAACAAAAAAATCTATCCCTGCCAGCTTTTCTCATGTTCTACTTATTCACATACACACACTTTGATTTCCCCATACATACATGGCCACGTTACCTCACTATGCTTAATTTTAACTACACTTAAGATTAATGACAATACTTGGTCTTCCTACGTGTATATATTATTATTCATTTCTAATTTCCGTGTTCGTTCATCCGCCTTCTTGTACGCTGATATTCCGACGTTCTCTCCGATTCTCAGCGACGACCTCCCACGCGTCATCGCCTCGTTCAGCGCCTCTTTGCCTCTTCATCCGTCACGATTCTAAAATTCTTTCCACTACTGCCATTTTTCGCGTATAACATCTCCGCACACATATGTTTAGTTTTATCACTCACGTCTGCTCGTAATCGAATTCTAAAAACTCAACCTCATTATTGCTTTGCAACAATCCGATCGCGATCATAGTTCGAATAGTTTTGCCCCGGCAGTTTGTAGACCACGCCACTCGTCTTGATCGATGTGCAGTATCGTTTCAAAACTCGTCCCTTCGTAACTTTCGCGTCTCCCGCCTCCTTGTTCAATGTCTGTCTCTCCTGACTGAATAATCGCCTATCTGCGTCTTGCACTCTTTACTCCGTGACATTCGGTCTCCCTGTAATTTTCTAATTTTAATTACTTTCATGGAAATTCCTCACGTGTCCATGATACTAAAGAAAATTCACACTATTTTCCCTGCTCATTTTTCATTCACCAATCCTATTAACTTTCTCTTATTCGTATATTTGAGGAGCGTTCATGCAAATAACATGTCCCTCAAATCAGATTTTTCAGAAACAGCGAAAAACTGATTATTGGCAAGTTATCGCGTTTTTAAACAATGTAATATACTGTACTGCTTATCAGTATTGGTACAATTGCCAACGTGTATTGCTATCAAATTATTTATAATTTTTTCAAAAATTTATTTTTTTTCGACTTGTATCTCACGTCATTAACATTTACATTAGTGGCAAATTGTTCCCAATATATTTATGAGAGCATGTGTTTTAAACAATGTCATATAAAGTTTCTCGAAAACTCACCCGTTTTCTATGAAAACTAACTATAAATTCCGCATTTTCAGAAACGCCAAAACGCCATTTTCTCATAAACGGCCCCAAATATTTTCTTCAAATTTTTCGAACGGATAGACCAAATTGCACAAGATCATTTTGGGATTTTTTTTCAAAAATTACACAAACTATTTTATTTAAAGATCTCTCACGCCGTTAATATGCACATTTCTAGCAAATTGTAAACACTATTGTATTGCATAAAATGACTTCTAAAGAAGTATTTAGAAAATTCAAAACTGTTGTGTGAAAAAGAACTTCAAATATCGAATTTACAGGTAGAACTTAAACGCCATGCTCTTAAAAACTGCTTCCAATTTTCCAACGAAAATTGCCATTAGGGACAAAGTTTATAATATTCTAAAAATAATATTTCCGTTCTACTATTAGAAAACCGAAAAATTAATAAAATCTAAAAAAAAATAATATAATTTGCGAGAGGACAGATGGCAGCTGACAGGAGTATGTGGTAAGACCGAATGGCTCGCCGCGACCAAACAAATATAAAACTAATAGGAGAAAGTGTGTTATTCTGTAGCACCACTAGTTTTCATATGGTTCGGAAAGCCTCTTCCCCAAATGTGTATCATTTCCGAAAATGCTCGCTCAAAAAAGAAAATAAAGAAATGATCATGTATATGGGAATAAAATGTTTTTTTAATTGGGGCTGAGGGGCCCCTTTCGAAATTTTGAAGTGGGCCACAGCCCTCTGCGCTCGTCGTGCGCCCGCCAATGCCGGCGATAGTTTCCTAACGCGGGAGTGTCCTCGGGCTCATTGAGTGAATGGAGAAAGTGACAGCGATTTGTCCGCTTGTTCGCGCTTCTGGTCGTGGGCTTCACCGATCCATTGATTTGACAATGTGTGGGGTTGATAGCTTCAGCATGATATTTTATTGCTCACGAGCTTTTGGAAATGCAAGCCGTGAATAAACATTATAATTACCTATGTATTTATTTTTTGGTCTAAATTTTATAATTGTATACTTTTCTGTACTAAAAGCAAGTGGCGTAGCGTCAGAGGACGCTGAGATGCTGAACATCCCCATATATAATATTAATAAAGAACCCTAAATACTGTATTCATAACACAGGCCAACGGCCAAAAAACTTTTTGTGTTCACCTAATTCTTATTATTTTATATGTGCTGATTCCAAAAATAACAATAAAAATGCCGTATCACCCACCATTTGTTCACATTTTAACATTTTGTATCTGTATAGCTAGGCAAATGCTGCTCTGAGTATCTAGATATGTATGAGATGCAGGAAGTTATAAATTCCCATATTTACTATGTGAATGGGATAGTAGGGCTCGAGATTAGCATTAGTCGAGAAAGAATTGGCCTGTAACAAAATCTTTAAACCCGGGGAAAAAGAACATCCTAAGGGAACATATAGTGGATCAACACAAGATTCTCCTGCCTCCATTGCACATAAAAATTAGGTCTCATGAATCAATTGCCTTACCTAAAGATGAGCAGTGTTTCAAGTACTTTTGTGAAACGTTTACGCAATTTGTCTGCAGCAAAATTATTAAAAAAGGGTATCTTGATTGAGACTGATATTAGAAAAGTGATGATTGATCCTCAATTTGAACTACATTTGACAGAAAATTAATACGAAGCGGAGAGTGCTTTTAATCACGTTGTTAATATGTTCCTAGTCAACAAAAAAGACCAACATTATCAAGCAATTGTTGCCAATAAGCTGAAAGAGTTGAAGAAATTGAAATGTTTAATCAGCCTCAAGGTTTGCTTCTTACACAGTCATTTACAATTCTTTCCGGACGATTTAGGTAATGTAAGTGAAGAACAAGATGAGCGTTTTCATTACGATCTGAAAGTGATGAAAAAACCTTATCAGTGTCGCTGGAACACCAATATGATGGGAGATTACTGTTGGTCACTTCACCAAGAGAGTCAGCAAACGGAGTAGAGGAGAAAGAGCTATTTCAGTGGCTTAAAAGAAAAGAGACAAAGAAAATATAAGTCAATGGACAGGTAAAGACTTTGTAGGATGTAATGTTAAGAATATAAAGCCATCTTCTGTTTAAATAAAGTTGTGTTGGTATTTTAGAGGGCATTTATTTTTCACTTTATTAGCATATTTTCCCATATCTTATTAGATCAAATTCTGACCAAATTGCGGGTGATGGAAAGAAATAGAGTTTCACCTGTGGCGTCGTTTAATTACTCAGACACAGACACGAAGGATTCGTAACAAAACAAATTTATTAAACTAAGAAAAAAAATATATACAAGGTTGCACAATTCATTCACTTTATCCGTGCTTTACGGAACCCTCCTAAAAACAGCTTATCTTAGCCGCCACCTGCGACTGCTTTGCGAGTCCCCCACCCGCCCTTACTTGACCGCAAGAACAGCGAATCGCTTGACCGCGTCGCTAAAGATGAGACTGATGTCTCCCCGGACGAATCCGGCCGCCCGCCCTGGAGCGAAGTGCGTGAGCACTTAATGAAGATACCACTCGGCTCCGTGCCGCAAAATGTATCCTGCTAATAATGCCCTTACTTTACCTTAAATAGATTCGGTCACATGACCGACCGATCACATGATCTACTCCCACTCCGTCTAAAGTGACGTGGGTGCCCCACGTGACCTCCCCCTCCCAGAGCTAGAGCGCCGTGATGACGTCTACAACCTACCACTGACATGTCTTACCGCCCCCTGGCCTCAGCACCCTTCTGCTTCCTGGCTTAGCCTAAACCCATCTTAGACACGCCCCCTTCCTGCTCAGCCTAAAGGTCTGTCTATTTGTGGCTTCCATAGACAAAGGCACATCCTGTCTTTTATGTATGCAAGTGTCACTATGCCACACACCCAAAATACTTTCAAAATCAGCTATTAAGATTTTAAAAGTTTTTTGAAACTTTATTGGCCTGTGTAATCTTACTTGTTGTCCGTTGAGCGAAACACGTTTTGTATTAATTTTAAATTGATTTCCTATGATTGAAATCGGCGGGTTGTTGAAGCCGGCCTGTGATTGCTTGGAAGCTAAAATGCTTCCAGCATCTGCCGCAAGAATGCGACGAGCAAGAATGATGCATGCGCAGATGGCGAGTTTTCCCTCTCCCCTCTTTACCTCTGGCCCATAGAAATCCGACTGCTTTACGTTAGCATCCACTGTGGAAAGAGGCTAATGAGCAAGTTGCTCGTTTGTCCACGAGAGCGCAGCACACTGCAGGCGGTTAGCTCTCTCTGTCTCTCATGCAGGGATCCCCACTTGGTCATGGGCACAAACTGAAGAAATAGTGCCTGTTTACTATTTCCTAATTAAAATCCAAGATATCGAATTATTCCTTAAATAGATTACATATTATTTTAGTCTGCAATGTATAAATCAACAAGTGGTCTCCTTGCCATTCGCGTATAAGAATTAAAGCTGAGCCATTGCATAATTTGCTTGCAAGACATCGGCAGTCCTGACTGCTGTGAGGATTTTGTGGGAAGCACCTACACCGTTGTAAGCTATCAAGATCGTGGAAGTAGTTCTAGTGTATCTGCCTTGTGTTGCGTTCGCCTATTAGATGAAATAATTGATAGTGACATTTTGTGTGTTATTATTGAGCATCTCCAAACGTGCGAGTCACGCTACGTCACTGATAAAAGCGGTCACCGCATAACTGACATCTACCTTTCAAGTACAGTCAACAATTAATTTAGAGAAATAATTGTAGACCGAGTCAAAATCTAGTACTTTGAGATACAAATCTACATAAGCCGAAGATATAAGAGTATTTGAGTTTGGCTGATAATATCTTCTACAGTAAAATTAATTGAGCAACACTGACTTTTCCATCACGATAACAAGGATGCTTACTATTATTGATGCACAATTGGCTCTCACGTTATGTCTGCTTCCGAAGTAACTTTCTCAGTTACGATTTATGGGATTCTTGAACTTGTGTTTTGCCACAAACTGTGAATCACTACGATATATTGCGTAATCATTACAATTAAATGTTCACGCTGAACACTGTCTTCCAACATAATTGCTAACTGTGATTAATGCGGCTTGCCAACTTAATTACTTGCATGTCATGTGTGTTTTACGGCAGTGGTAGTTATCTGTTGAACTCTCCACTCTTAGAAATGTGTCCCGTTTTCTGCCATGTCCATGCACCCAGGGGCATATACTGTGAGCTATCGGGCCTACGGGCCGACGGTAGCCCGAGAAAATTACGAGAACAAAAATATATCAAGATATAAATCATATAAAAAAAATAATTAGAGGTTACATTCTTTTGCAATGACATTCATTTTTCAAGATTCTATGTAATGTTCTGTTGAGATCGGTATTAAATCGCTCAGTCGTTGGCGCATCAGTCATCTTAAGAGGCGGCAACGGCGAAGAAACCGCTGCCATTCATCGGCATCGGCACAGCGTGCGTTGGTTGCGTGATTCACTCCCCCTTCTACTAGGAAGATATGAGCAAGCTAAAGGCTCAGGATGCCGATTTCCCGAGACGTTTCTTGACACGTTCGGAGCCGATAGGATGCAGTGGACGGTAAACGGACAAAGTAAATTAGATGTGCACTTTCGAGCAAGACGTACACGTTTGGTTGTGAGTGTACATATACATAATAGATTATATTAAGCGTGTTTTAAGTGTTAAAATTGCAACATTTTAAGTATGTGAATGTGCAGTGGTTAACTATCGTCAATTTGGTAAGACACTTTAAAATTTTACAGCATATATATATATATATATATATATATATATATATATATATATTATATGCTGTATTAAAATTTTATAATTATTGTAATTACTTATGTATGTATATATACATATTGTGTAATAAAATAGTACAAACTAGAAAAACTACATAATCGAAGATTATGTATAGTTATATAGTCAATGATTATTTCTTAAGTTGGCGGTAGCCCTGGGCATAAAAGCAATATATGCCACTACACGCACCGCGGAAACATCGCCACAGACCGCCAGCACAGCCGCCCACACTCGCCAAGACTGCTCCCTGCATGCCTGTCTCGCAGAAGGATGACGTCATGCGCCTATCGCGCGATATCAGCTGTGATCCACGTAACACCTCGTAACTGTCAATTCACCTGTAAATTCTAACAATTTCAATTAATCCTTTAATTACATATGCCTTCAGCATTTACAATTATCCAAACATTTTCAAGACAAAATGCAGTTGCAAAATTGCAAGTGAATGTAATCTTTAGCTAATTAATTATACGGTTTGTTGCTACTTAATTTATACTTACTGAATTCTCACAAGGTAAGTAACATTGCGTGTAGTTATTACCAATTACAGTGACGCAATCAGCGTCCGTGCTGCAATCAACACGGTGGTCCTTCGAGATGTAACCAAGTTGTCAAGGTAAGTGGGAACAGATTGATGGAAATTAGGCATTCCGCCTGATCAGCCCACGACCTCTCAAGTAAACCCCCACCAAGTTTAGCAAAAATATTTGTTGATCAGCGAGCTACAAAAATGTCCACAAGTATCAAAGGATATAAAATTGGCGCTGGTCTCATTTGCGCAAAACTGAGTATTTTCAAATAATTGCGAAATTTTAACATTTTAAACTACAAAACTGAAGATAGAGATTTTTGCCTTAAACAAAATATGTTTTAAACAATCAGCTCTTTAAAAAAGGTAATGGACAATTTTTTTAACAAAATGAGTTGTTTTCGCAAAATGTATGCTTGATATTAAAGCAATTTGTAAAAAAAAAACATTTTCTGAAACAACACTCCATTTTTCTGCACATTTTTTCACAGGTAGAACACGGAACGTCTAAAAGAATAGCGCATGCCTGATTTTCGTTGAATAGAGCCGGACAAAAACGCCCTCAGTTCCGTTCGTTCTCGGCGGCGATACCAGCCGCGCCGATACAACTGTGTCCGAGAATGCCAGTTCCGGAACTACCATTATCGAGAACGAACGATTCCGAAACTTGGCCTGTTATCTGTGTGCGCTGACCGCGTCGAATAAATGCTGGAGGCGTCACCGGAGCTCTCGCCACCGTTTAGTATAGCTCAAACTCGAGGCAGTCTGGCGGTAAGTCTTCTTGAATAAGGCAAAATATTTTTGCGATTTGCGAGATTTGTGCCTTGACCAATGCACAAGCAATCTAGCGGAACCTGTAATTTTTGTACATAGCCTTCGGCTTTTGACATGTATATAATAAAAAAAATAAAAAAATAACAATTATGATGAATATTTATTTCGCCTTTTCACGTAAATATATTTTAAGACATAATTAATTTTCTAAGCTTTTTTCTTGAAATGTATTTTTATTTTCTTCTAGTTTGGTTAAAAATGTATGTTTAAACCATTTCCACTTTCACCAATTCTAGCCGTTTGGCCTCCAATCTCTATTTTTTATCTAGATCTAGACCGAGATATTATTTGATTTTGAATTTGACATTCTGTATCTTTAGATACCACAAGTTCGCTTTCCTCTTAATTCTTTACACAAAGAAAAGAAGTGGTGGGTCATAGGTGACCGGTGAGTCATGGGGGGGGGGGAGCGCTGGCCTCAGATTCGCATTGCAAACATCACTGGCGTCTCAGGGGTAAGTCGATTACCCCGACTTCCGACGTTGATATCTCACCGTCCTACATGTTCTTCCAGGAAGGTAAAGGAAATGGAAGGAAGGTTCTGTTAATTGAAAGAATTATGCGTTAGATCGCTTTCGTATGCCAGTGATAGATTTAAAGTCAATTAAAACATTTATTTTTATCATTTCTAGGCTTATTATAAATTAAAGCGTTTTTCTATGGCGCAAAAGTTTATAAATTTATTAATTTTCCTTAATTTTATGTGGTGTATAAATATAGCATATTATAATTAATTGTGTATTTTGAATTTATGAAAACTACCCGTGTGTGGCAATAAAAAAATAAGTTAAATAGGCTGATTTGCAGTGAGCACCGTTATTGGACCGCCAATTGTTTCACCCAATTCAGAGGCCATGGCGGCTTACATCAACTGTTACACAATAAATTATGCCCAGTGACGAAAAGACGTTTTCACGTATTGGAGAACAGTATCCATTTCAATTTTGATTCACATATGCGTTTTAATTATGTAATGAAATTAATATAAAATGTTATTTGTTTTTACAAAATATGCCTTACAATCGAATGTGTAAGAAACGTAAATTACACAACAACAGCTATGAAATGAATTATTTTTCCCTTACCAAATATTTTTGTGCTTTCATATATGATTCTGGAATGTAAACTTTATCATTACTTTCTTTGCTTACTTGAAAATAAACTGCAGGTTCATTTACGGTATTAGAGATTCCAATTAATAACCTTTATTTCAATATTGTGTAATAATTCACAATGTAAAAACAATTGATGAAAATTATTTTAGTTTTTATTTTTATTCTATTTTATTGATATTGCTAAAAAGTTTATTTTAAATTATTTTTTGCACATTTTTATGCTTTCAATTATCTCAAAAATTGTATTACGATGTAAATCGTATTGTCTTTCTAAAGTTATTTGCAATTAATCGAATGATTGCTACTTTTCAACCAAATAATAGATAAATTGAAATCGTATTTTTTTGCGATTATAATTAATCAATGACTATTAAATGAAAGAGTTCTGCCAACACAATTCGTGACGACCTTAAATTCCGCAGTTGCGTCGTTGCCGAGCCGCCGAGCCTGCACCGAGCGCCCGGCGGCGGTCGCTTCTGCCGAGGCTGCGGATGCCGGCCGACACTGACGAGAACAGCCGAGAATGGAGCGGTTCCGATAGTTTCGATTCTCGAGTGAGACCTATGTGTAGTTTTCAACAGCCAGATAAGGAGCGCGCGCGCGGCCTTCGAAGCTCCGAGACTGCGCAAGCAAAGCCGGCGAGAACGATCGATAATAGAATACGTTTTGCCCGGCTCTATCTTTGAATTATCTGAATTTTCGAAAATCGCTAATTTAGAAACAAATGCGACAAAGTAGTGGTGTTATTCCACTTCTATTTTTGTCTTAATCATCAATAGAATTCCGCATTTTTGTTCATCGGGATGAATATTTGTCATCTCTACTGCAAAAATTAGAAGCTTCTATTTTACCCACTTATTACTGCTTTTGTATCTAAGTTACGAATCTTAAAATTTGTATGTACCTAATTTAAAAAACTCGTTTGAAGGAAGTATCTCGTTTGAAGGAAGATTTGACATGATTTCCAATACGAAAGTATTATATTATTTTTCTTCCTCCTTTCCTTTTCTTTTTACTAGCGGATTCGCTCATTTTCATTTTTGTTTCTACACACGGATTCACTTAAAAACATTTCAACGTATACGGCGGTATACAACTGCCGAACATACAACTTTTGCCACCAGATGTCGCGTCAAGCGTTGCTTGTCTACATGACACACTTTTGACATACTACACACCCCTTTGCTCTAAAAAGATCCTAAAAAACTTGAAAATTACCGGCTCAAACGTCAGCACGTGGCAGCCATCAGCCATTCTGGGCGGACGGGCAGACTCAGTTTTGAAAAATAAAAAAAACATTGCTTTGGTAACAGGAAATTCCCAACGCATATTTTTGACTAAGACTTACGATCTATTTTTTGCAGAATTCACATGTAATCTCGAATCTAATTATATTAGAAAGTAAAAGGCATTACTACGATGACCCGGTAGTTATATCAACCGCACTAATCCCACAATACACTAGTGGTGCTACAGAATGGCACGACTTTCCCGTATTAGTATTCTATTTCCTTTGGTCTTGGTGAGCTATTCGGACTTGTCATATACTCTTGCCAGCTACCATCTATCGGCACCCTAATTACTTTTTTAAACTTTTTCTTAATTTTTCGGTTTCTTAATAGTCGAAAGGAAATATTATTTCAAGAATATTAAAGAACAATGAAACCTAAATGGCAATTTTCTTTTAAAAATTTGGGGCCGTTTTTAAGAGAACAACTTTCCAGCGCTATTGTAAATGCGAAATTTGAAGCTCTTTTTCACAGGAATCTTTTGTGTTTTCGAAAAACTTTATTCAAAGTCACAGATACAATAGTGTTTACAAATTGTGGAAAACGTGCTTATTAACGGTTTGAGAGATCTTTAAAAAAATACATTTGTGTAATTTTTAAGAAAACAAAAAAATACCCCAACATGAAGTTTACGTCGTATTCAAGAGTAATTATCAGTATCTGTTTGAAAAGTTTACAGAAAAAAATTAAAGCCATTTTTGAGAAAATGGCGTTTGAGCGTTTCTGAAAATGCGGAATTTTGATCTAGTTTTCACAGAAAACTATTGTGCTTTCGAGAAACTCTATACGACATTATTTAAAGCACATATACTCATAAATATAATAATGTGAACAATTTGCCGCTAATGTAAATATTAACGACGTGACAGAGAAGTCAAAAAAATTCATATTTGTAATTTTTGAAATAACAAAAGAACAGAACAACATTTTGAAAAACTAAAAGAACAGATTTTTCGGTATCAAATACCCATAAAACATGGATTGTGTCTATACAACATGTTAGAGAAAGTAATTTACTATATACTGGAACAAGATGTATCCATAGTTTTGTTACCTGATCCCAACAATAAAAGTTTTTCTGTCGAAAATTTGTCACTTTCTGGCAAAGGATTTCAATACCTTTTCTTCTTACAAAGTGAGGGCGAGAAAGGACAAATCCAGGGAATAATTTTGTCGCTAGATTGTTCACAGACGAATTGACGGACGTTTTTAAGTAAACACGTTTTCAGTATCACGGGGCCCCAAAACATGGATTCCCCTTAAAATTTCGAAATCGTTTTACCGCAGCATTACATACTATCTTTCCTAATGGTACGTGAGTTACCCTGTTTATACGTACGTATGCAAGAAATTGAAAACAAGATTTTCTCAAAAGAAAACCTGCAACATTTTCTTTAATTTATTTTTTCGGTGAGTGGAAAGGATCCTGACAAAAATTACGTCCGATACATAATGAAACCTCTGAATTTCTTTAAAATTACAAAGTTACAATTAATACAAATATGTATGTGTTGCTGTAGCATCACTAGTTTCAATTCAATGTAAGCTTTGTAAGGAAAGGTATATTCTAGGATATTTCGAGAGCTTGATTGTTGTACAGGGCAATTTTTTTGGCCCGTTCGTACGCTTTTTGGTTGTATTTGGCACTCGTCACGCAGAGCAAACACATTTACAGCAATGTTAAGGAATCTTCACAGCGAATTATTTCACTGCTGCAGAATGCATTCATAGTAGGAAGTTCTTTTGAAAATACAGTATACGATGCATTTTTAGTGTGCAAATATCACTCCACAAACCACAGGGCGGAAATCCTGACCTCGCTGAACTTCATTCAGAATGATTAAATTAATGGATCAGTAGGTCGAAAGTTTCCTTCCCAAAACGCACGACTATATTCGCAAGACTAACTACAGCACTAAAATATTTATTCCTTTGGAAATATAGATATTCTAAAGACACACGAATCATGTAAGAAATATTAAATCATTATCTCCTTCTTCAACGGGAGCAGTTTCTTGAGAAAGATCTAAAAGTAACAAATTTCTATAGATCACTCCATTTTAATGTAATATTACATTTATACTCTTATCCCTTTCATTCCCAGTTGGTGTTACAAAATAAGAATAGATAACAATACAAGCGCAGTATTTAAAATAAATAGGAAGATTTGCTTTACAACGTTCCATTCAATTACTACTTTAATCCAACTTTCAAGACTCATTTCGTGTGGCGGGAACCCTCTAGGCCGAAGCTCTACGTACATTCGAGACTTGTCGGATATTTTTTCATGGGGATGGAACTTCGAGTATGAAGCGTCAGCGCATTGCTCGCTTCTGAGGATGGAAATGGGAGTGGAAATTGCAACGTGGAAGGAAAAATCGCGCGTGTACTTTCTCCCGTTGACTAAGGGATGGCTCCGGCATCCACCTGGAAGTGATTAGAGGAAGTCCCCCTCCCATCAGAGCGAAGAGCCTCTAAAGCTCTCCTGCAGGTAGCAGTAGCTTCTCAACCAGCTATTTATCAACTATAACTTCAAACAAAATCAATTTTTGCACTCGTATTCACAAATACAAGAGTAGATATAAATCCCTGTAAATATTAACGAAGAAGAAATATTTAAATCATTTCGTTTGTGTAATTAAAAAATGAAAACAATACATAAAAATGGCGCTTTTTTTCTTATTCAGTTTGCGTTTTTTACTATCTTTACAAACTCTTTAAAGCAAAAATTTGAAGCGTTACAGAAAGTTTGGGCGTTTTTGAGAAAATTTTGTTTTTAATATTGACCATTTTTACTGAAAATACACGAAAGCTGCTAATGTTTTTAAGGAAAAGCAAATGACATTAATCCTAGATTATAAAAGCGTCGTCTGTCAGACGACGCAACTAGTATCGAAAGCTTCTGACACCCCCTTCCCTTCATTCCCCGTTTCTGAAACTGTACCTTCATTGTATGACTAGCCAGTGAATACAATTACGTTGTGCGAGTGCCTATTTCCGGTATACGCCATTTTAGCACGCATAGTCCAGTAGCCTACGCCTTTGTAGTTACATCGGTGATATTTTTGGCGCTACATTGGCTAATATTGTAAATAATGGATAAAAGCTTATCATGTAGCATTAACGTTTTGTTCTGAACATTTTGCAATCGTATTGGGACGATGGCGATCATAACAAAGGTCGCATGTTGAGGTACTTCTTAGGACGCTGCTCAAAAGCCATGTGTGCACAGAATCAAGCATGCGTCTGCCGTGAGAGTCAAGTTATTTCGGTGTATCTATAAAACCCTTTCAAAAGTGTTCTGTAACTCCATATCACATACAAGCCATTAAATTTAGTGTTTCATTCTAAAAATGAGATTGTCTTTATTTTTACACAAAGTGGTCTGGCAGACTACGTCTTTGTATGCTTGGCACAGGTCGCCTTTTAATCTAGGGCTTAGTAAAAAGTTATTGTGAAGAAAATTGGGAACAAATTTTATTTCAAGAAAAAAATCTCCTCATCAATAATATATTCCAGGGTGTCTTTTTACCCTTTTGCAATTTTCGAAATTCAGGGGTAACAGTGAAATTCGGATATATTTTATCGTTATAATTGTATTTTACTCTATTCTCACAGAAAATTTAAACAAAAATTTTGAGCCATTTTTGAAAAAAAAATTAAAATGTCCCAGATGCTTCAAGTAAATTAACTTAAAGTTCAAAGAATTCATTTCCAATTCGCGGGACCCTGAGCCAATGCAAAAAGGTGGGGGAAAATTAATTTCTGCTAAATTCCTAGGAATAGATTAGGCGATAGTATTGTTCACACACGAGAGATGGACGGATGGACATTACAAAAAAACCACTTTTCGGTATCAAGATACACTAAAAATGTATTCTGATTACACTATCTATTAGAGAAAGTAATTTATTACATTGAGACGTAAGAAAAAAAACACTTTTACGGTGTCAGGGAGCCAGAAAACGGAGTTTTCTTTTTGAAAAAATGCCACGTTTCGCCGCAACATTACATAACTTCCTATATACCACGAACACTACTTCCTATATACTTGCGTATTAGGGAAATTGAAAACGAGAAAAAAAGGAGTGTCGCACAGACATGCAAGCGGCCCGGGTGGCAGGCGCCACGGGTATCCCGCCATGACTTCCTCGAGGCGCCATTGGTTGCGCGCCGCCCCAGTTGGTTAGTATCCGCAGATATCGGTTGCCTTGCCTCCAGGGAGTCGCCAGTTGGTGCAATGCGGGCGCGCGCGTGGGCGACGTGGTTGGCGCCGCCTTGATGGCGTCGGCGTGCCTGCTCGCCTGCAGCGCCCTTCGCACCACGCCTAAACCTTCGTCTTGGCCAGGTGAGAGAACCAATATATTTTATAATTAAATTTGTTCAAAGACGTGGTCGGCCCAACCGGGATTCGAATCCGGACCTTCTGGTTTACGTCCAGCTTCCCTGACCAAAAATCTTCAGAGTTTTTCACGAGCGCAATTAGCGAGCGATAATTGCGCTCGTGAAAAACTGTGCAAAGAGTTTGTTCACTCGGTAGCTTAGTGGTCAGGGCGTAAACCAGAATGCCCGGGTTCGAATCCCGGTCGGGCCGACCACGTCTTTGAACAAATTTAATTATAAAATATAATTATTAACTCATTGACTGCCATGAGGGTCACGCGGTTTTGCTATGGCGCCGTGTAGCCCACTGGTGGGCCCCAGCAATATTCCCGGTGAGGGCCATGAGGGCCACGGGTGGGTCTCACGCTGGTGTTTATTTCAAGGTCTGTATCTTCCCAAGGGGATTTCAAATTGATTTAGTTTCAACTTTTTCTAATTCTGCGAAGAACAACATATTATATAATGCTCTCAGCGTTCTAATTTCCGCTTGTAGCAGCGTTATTGCATTGTATAGGATTTGTTCCATGTATATATTTTATTGTAGTTTTTTTTTCTTCAGTACAGTTCCTTTTCTTACTAAAAGACACTTAATATTTATAAATTTGTTTTTCCATTGCAATATCTTAAATATATCTGAATTTAATTAAGTACTTTCTCTTTCTAAAATTGTGGCCCACTGGTGACCCTCATGCAAATATGTACGTGCGGGGCCACCAGGGTCACTGGTATCCGTCATGTGTGAAATAACGTATGTGACATTTAATTTCATTTTTAGAAATATGTATATATATATATATATGTATATATATATATATATATATATATATATATATGAGTATTTGAAAATGATTTAACCTATAAAGTAAAAAAAAAGTTGTGGCACCCAGCGACCACATTCTTCTTTGGAGCATGGCCCTCAGCCAACTCTTCATGGGGCCATTGGCAGTCAATAGGTTAAAACGCAATGTTACATAGTAAAATGGTCACAATTTGGATTATATACGACTCCGGAACATATTCTCCGAGCGTAATAGCTTCCAACAAGGTGATAGGAAGGTGACAATTAAATATACTTTATATTCAATAATTTAAAATTACGGCACTAATGTACTATTAAACTTTTAGTAGTAAAAATTGCTGGCAATTTTTTTAATAGTTTCTTCTAATA
The DNA here is from genome assembly GCA_031308135.1 of Acheta domesticus. Taxonomy (NCBI): domain Eukaryota; kingdom Metazoa; phylum Arthropoda; class Insecta; order Orthoptera; family Gryllidae; genus Acheta; species Acheta domesticus. The sequence continues at coordinate 101,524,237 of JAHLJT010008756.1, forward strand.
TCAGTTAGAGGTCCACGAAATTTTAAATTACCAATTTAATGGTCCGAAATATCTAAAAGATTGCCGATTGCTCACGTGAACGGACAAATTTTTCAAAATACTGTTTACCGTACTCGATCATAACAGATTTCATTCATTGTTATGAGATAACACGATATTTATAGTCTCGAAAACGTAAGGCGTTTTGTCTATCGAAAGGCGACGATGTCGAAGATGAAGATTACCTCATCCAGTTTTTAGCGATCAACGTTTACGTATTCTTTTCGCCATGGTGTAAACTATGAAGCATCTGTGGAGATTCCTTAGTTATCTTCGCCGCAGTAAGGGTACAAGCTTTTCATTAACTCTCAAAGTCACTCGGTTCTTTGTAATATCATACACATTAAATTATACAACTTCCACATAAATATCAAAAAAGTGTTAGAATGCTTAGTTACAATTTAATCCAATATCCTAAGTTATTCAGCTAAAATGTTCCATTATTAAATAAAATCCAACATCAGTTTGGAACGAAGACCCCAAACTTCAAGTTTAGATTTTCTTCCTTCATCAGAATTTTTAAAATTACGCACTATATTACATTTTTCATTTAGTGTACATCTAGTACTAAACAGAATTTATACCTTGTTGGGCCAACTTCTTCAATCTGATCATGCAACCCCACATACCAGGCTAAGACAAGAGAAATTTGTGTCAAAATACGTTGTTTCGAAATATTTTACGACTGAAACAAACCAGAGAATGGTCTTATTTGTAGGAGTGTGTTCAATTCTTTAAGGAGTAAATTTCATTGGATGGTAAAAACAAAAAACACTCCTAGGTAAAATTTGAATTTTACAATTCGTGAGATTCCAAAAGTTATTTATATTTGCATATAAATATCCAGAAACATATCAAATTCGAGAATGACATGTCATTATTGTTTTCGAATATTAACGAAAATGTACAATATTTTCCTTGGAAAAATATAACTTTAAAATTCAGTCTGACAGTCACAATTCATACTATAACATCAATAACATTTGTGCTCTATGGTCCTTTTCGCGATTAACAAACTGAACTTTCGAAATAACTAGTTATTTTAGCAAACTAAATAAAAGATTTCTCCATTAAACATTCTTAGATGTGCAACATTGTTAGATGTGAAAAATTGTCTCTAATAATATCTAAATTCTATAATAATTTTAAATGTATTTTGCCTACACAGTGCACTGTCCTGGAAATAGAACCCACAGTTCTTACATGTGCCCGCCCGGCAAGATATGCTGTAAACAACTATGCTGCATCCCTTCAGAACCATTGTAAGTATATATTTCCATATTCATTATGTTATTAACTTTAAACAGGATATATCTGTATAGTATACACATAAATAATTATATTTTTGATTCTCACCAGTCAATAGTTAACTTTAATGCTAATTCGTACATAAAGTTATAAAAATTTATAAAAAACTGTCAATTTTTCATTATTTTTACATGAGTATATGAGAAAGTAAATCATAACATCCTTAAAGAATATCGCAAAGAAACCCGCACAAATCTTATGGAAATGATGTTTCGTTCAAATTGTCTGAAAATTTAGACGTTATCAAACTTTGATCCACACTGATGAAAAGTTATTTGCATTAAGCACAGTACCTTGATCTAACGTACATTTTAAAACGGAGATAAGGTCGATTTGTCGCCTAATAGAAAGGGACGTATATGCTCTCAAAGCGTATTCAAATGAAACACACTCACGTGTTTAGACTTGTGAATTGTGATATTTAATTTTCCGTGAAGTAACATAGAGCAGCTCCAGTCGATTAGAATGATAGAGATATAACTAATGGTGTTATAGAATGGCACAGAGGTGGACATGCACATACTCGGGATGCCATATATCGCCACACAAAGTACATTTTTTGACTTTTTCTTAATTTTTTCGGTTTCCTACTAGTAGAACGGAAATGTTATTTTAAAATATTAAAGTACAGTAATAACCTAGTCCCTATTTTCTTTGAAAATTTGACGCTGTTTTTAAGAAAATGGCGTTTAAGGGCTACGGTAAATTTGAAACTTGAAGCTCTTTTTCGCCAAAAAAAACTTTTGAGTTTCCGAAAAACTTAATTAGAAATCATTTGAAGCAATTGAGAAACTTTATATGACGTTATTTCAAGCAATGTACTCATAAATATAATGATGTGAACAAATCGCTACTAATGTAAATATTAACGACGTGAGAGACAAGTCAAAAAAATCATATTTTTGTAATATTTGAAAACCAAAAGAATAGAGCAATATGGCGTTAATGTCATCTTACAGAGTACTATTGGCACTAACCCTGTCAAAGTTTAAAGAAACATGTGCAGTCGTTTTTAGAAAAAAATATTTTTTGTTATTTTTTAAATTTTCACAATATAGCACGCTACATTGCAAGGAAACTACTGAAATTTACAAACTAGTGGTGCTACAGAATGGCACAGACTTTCCCGTATTAGTTTTCTATTTCCTTGGGTCTGCCCTAGCTATTCGAAATTGCCACATACCCTCGCCAGCTGCCATCTATCGCCGCCTAAAGTACATTTTTTGACATTATCTTAATTTTTCGGTTTCCTAATGGTAGACCGGAAATATTCATATTAGAATAGTAAAGAACACAAAAACCTAGTCCTTAATGGCAATTTTCTTTTAAACATTTTGTGCCATTTTTAAAGAAAATGGCGATTTATCGCTACTTTAAAATGCTAAATTTGAAGCTCTTTTTTAAAGAAAAATTTTGAGTTTTCAAAATACTTAAGTTCAAACATTGAAGCACAAACTCACAAATATAATAATTTTTACAAATTGCTGGTAATGTGCATATTAAAGTTGTGAGAGATCTTTCAAAAAAATTACATTTATATAATTTTTGTAAAAACAAAAAAATATCTCAAAATATATTTTACATCATATTAACGAGTGAAATTAGCACTATCCGATTGAAAAGTTTGAAGAAATTTTTCTTAGCCATTTATGAGAAAATGGCGTTCGGGCGTTTCTCAAAATGCGGAAATTTGAGCTAGTTGAGAAAAAGATTGTGTTTTCGAGAAACGTTACTTGACAATATTTAAAGCACATGTACTCAGTAATATAATAATGTCAACAAACCACTGCTAATATCAATATTAACGAAGTGAGAGACAAGTCAAAAAAATTACATTTTTGTAATTCTTGAGAAACAAAAGAACGGTGCAATATGACGTTTATGTCATTTAATAGAGTACATTTAGCACTATCCCTACCAAAGTTTAATAAAAAATTTGGAGCTGTTTTTGAGAAAATTTTGAAAATGTCCGGGGGACTTCATTCACAGTGCCCCCAAATTTTTGAAGAATCTTTTTCAAAATCTCAAAGATTCGACTCAAACCAGATCAACCGGGGAATATCCTTTTTCAAAGAAATCGTTCCTATGGATTAGGCGCTAGTAGTGTTCACAGACGGACGAACGGACAAACGGACGTTTTCCTTTCAATAAAAAAAAACTGAAAATGAGCTTCAAATTTAGCACTTTTGGTAGCGCAAAAACGCAATTTTGTTTGAAACGGAACATAATATTTTTAAACGGCTGTGTTTTTTAATATCCTTAAAATAATAGTTTTGTTCTACTATAAGAAAACCGAAAAATTAATAAAATGTCAATTAAGTAGTTTGGGCGGCGATAGATGGCAGCTATCATGAGTATTGGCAACTCCGAATAGCTAGCCGAGATGAAACGAAACAGAAAACTAATACAGGAAAGTCGTGCGATTCTGTAGCACCACTAGTTAAAAATTTTGTGCCGTTTTAAAGAAAATTGCATCTTATCGCGACTAAAAATCCTAAATTGAAGTTCATTTTCACAGAAAATTTTTGAGCTTTTCAAAATACTTTATTTTGAGTTTTCAAAATACACTCACAAATGCAATAATCTTTACAAATTGCTGTTAATGTGCATATTAAATATGTGAGAGATCTTTAAAAAAAACATAATTTTTGAAAAAACTAAAAAATACTCAAAATAACCTTTACGTCATATTAAAGGGTGTAACTAGCACTATACGTTACAAAAGTTTGAAGAAAAAATTAATAGCCATATACGAGAAAATGCCGTTTGAGCGTTTCTGAAAATGCGTAATTTTGAGCTACTTTTTCACAGAAAACGGTCCTATTTCAAAGAAACTTTATTTGGCATTATTTAAAGCACATGCACTCGTAAATATAATAATGTGAAAAAATCGCCACTATTGTAAATATTAACTGTTATGTTCAGAAAAACAAGCAGACTTCGTAAAACAGTTTTTATTTCACATTAGCACAGTTTTCATACAACAAATGTATCGATCCGGTAACCCAAGAGAAAGTACCGTTAAACAAGCCAAGTTACCGTTTATGCCACGAGATGTCCCAAATCCTTGCACAGTCACCAAAAATACCGTAAGTCAGAATACCAAATTACTAGCCGGGTCGTACACACAATCACAATATCACAGTCTTTACTCGGGCACTTCAACAATATCTGAACTGCCTTGGCGGTGGCGGCGCCGGCTTATAACGTCCCCGACGCCGCAGACTCGCTCCTGGGGTGAAGGCTCGCCGAACGTCCGCTTGCTGCCTATTTGCCAGCGTCTTCCATGGTTTGTTGCCCTTTCTAGTTGTCTCGCCCGCTGTCGAGCGCTGCCTGGTTGGCGCGCTTTTTGAATCGGATGTTTACAACCGCAACATTAACAACGTGAAAAATTACATTTTTCCAATTCAAAACAATTACATTTTTCCAATTTTCGAAAAAATTAAATAATATGGCGTATTTTCATCTCATAAAATACATACCTACTATACCTACAAAGTACTAAAGAAAAAATTTGGCGCTGTTTTTGAGAAAATCTTGCTTTTGTAATTTTTTAAAATTGCACATATAGCACGCAATATTGCGCGAAAAGTACTATAATTTTCAAAAAATGCACATTATGTAAATCAAAGAACTCACTTTGGACACATTTTATTTAAAAGAAAAATCTCTATCTTCGATTTTGTAGTTCCAGAAAGACGCCGAAAAAATTTTAAGCTTTTGCAATTTTCAAAATTCAGAGTGAACTGTGAAAAAGCAGACCTATGCCACCATAATAAATGTATTTTACTCCATTTTTACAAGAAATTTAAAGAAAGAATTTGGAGCAGTTTTTGAGAAAATTTTGAAAATGTCCGGGGCCCTTCATGTCAAGTACCCCCAAATCTTACAGAATCTTTTTCAAAATCTCAAAGATTTGACTAAAACCAAAACGACCGGGGAGTATCCATTTTGGAAGAAATTGATAGACGGACAGACAGACGGACAGACGGACGGACAGACGGACAGACGGACGGACAGACTGACCGACGGACAGACGGACAGACAGACGGACAGACAGACGGACAGACAGACGGACAGACAGACGGACAGACAGACGGACAGACAGACGGACAGACAGACGGACAGACAGACGGACAGACAGACAGACGGACGGACAGACAGACAGACGGACAGACAGACAGACGGACGGACAGACGGACGGACGGACAGACAGACGGACAGACAGACAGACACACAGACGGACAGACACACAGACGGACGGACAGACAAACAGACAGACAGACGGACGGACAGACAGACAGATGGACAGACAGACAGATGGACAGACAGACCGACGGATAGACAGACAGACAGACGGACAGACACACAGACGGACAGACAAACAGACGGACAGACACACAGTCGCACGGATAGACAGACGGACAGACGCACAGAGTTAACCGTGAAATTCGGAGCTATGCCACCTTAATAAGTTTAGATTTCTGATAAGAAATTTAAAGAAAAAAATTGGAGCTGTTTTTGAGAAAATTTCGAAAATGTCTGGGGGGCTTCATGTGAAGTACCCCCAAATTTTAAAGAATATTTTTGAAAACCTCAAACCTTCGTCGCAAGTTAGATGGACAGGTTTTTCTTTAATTTGTAAAATATCCTTCACATGGTTCCGGCGCTAATTGTGTTCACGGACGGACAGACGGACGTACGAACAGACGAACGGTCAGACAGACAAGCAAACGGACGGACAGACGGACGGACAGACTGACGGACAGACGGACTGACAGACGGACGGACAAACGGACGTACAGACGACGGACAGATGGACGGACAGACGGACGGACAGACGGACGGACAGACGGGCGGACAGACGGACGGACAGACGAACAGACAGACGAACGTTTTGCTATTTATTGGCTTGGGTATCAAGGACCCACAAAACAGCTTGGATTTTGGTTACGTCACATGTTCCAGGATTTTTTTTTAAATTAGCAACGTATACTCCGTTTATACGTATATATATATATATATATATATATATATATATATATATATATACGGGAAGTAATACACGTAGAAGTAGAGAACTAGAATGCAAAAATAGTTCGATGAACTTGGCGCTCACGATAATCAAGCACCCCGATAATGAGAGGCTGAGAGACTCATGATAATCATGCATCCCTATAGTGAGAAACAAGAGGTTTTACGGTAATGATTCATCGTACCGTGTAAGGCTAGGAGACCTACCTCAACGTCGAAAGCAAGGGGGCTCACGTTAATGAAGAACAGTGACTCAAGGAAAATGATATAACGTAATTCACAAGTCTAAACAAATAAGGTTGTTTCATTTGGATCTGCTTTGAATTCACATTTGTGCCTTTGCATCATCGACATGATCTCCGTTTTAAAATGTACATTAGATCAAAAAGACTAACTTTTTTTTTTTGGTTGCTTAACAGTCATCAGGACTTTTGATCAGTATGATCTAAGAAACAACATACTAAATTTTCAGACAATTTGACCGAAACGCCGGTAGATATGGCTCAGTGCATCAACCTGATGTCACTGCGGTCCCTCTGACCGGGAGGTCGTAGGTTCGAGTCCCGACGGGGCAGCAGGTTTTTCGACACTAGCTTCTCAGCTAGGTCGAATTCAGTCGCTGTCTGGAGGAGAATACTAGCGGTCGGCTGCTCTGATCGGTAGTTTTCCGTGGTTTATGCGATCAACCCCAGGCGATTGCCGGATCAGTACCCTAACAAACGGACCGCGCGCGATCTTTCCTTCCTCTTCCTTGTCCTATCATCTCCTCTTACGCACACACACTTACACTAACCTGCACTACATTACCACACATGCCAGGAGACCGGTCGGGAGGTTACAGCTTGTCCTGGCTGGGGCGGTGCCCCGCTGGTGGGAGATACCTGGTTGAGGGGAAAACCCCGCTAAACGACGGTAGGTCGCCGCCATATCTCGCCATCCAGCTGGGAAAAGATCACCGCCATCTCCCGAGACAAACACGTACTACACTTACGGGACTAATGACCTAAGTAGTTGACGCGCCCGGAAACACGAATCAATCAATCAATCAATCATTGACCGAAACCTCATTTCCATAACATTTGTGCAGGGATCGCTAAAAATTGCAGGTTGCACTAATGGAATTCGTTTTAGGTCAATGTATGCACAAAGCTGTAAAAGGTCCGCAAACACTCTGCAGATGACTTCCGTACATTCATTCTAGCTGATAAGTGCAATGCAAGGAACATAACGACTGGAAAGTCGAGATTAGGCAATTGCAGAGTGGACGACCGAATCCAGCCTTAAAATTCTAGATTTTGTAGGTTACAAAGTCAACATTTTCAGAGAAGTATATGAGCGGATGGGCAGAGACATTTTGAAAAAAAACAAAAAACTCGGGAATCAGGAATTCCCAAAACGTATATTTCTGTCAAAATCTTCACATTTTTTCAGTAACACACACTATTAACGCTTCGAATAGCTTCATTCCATTTTTTGCGAGAACATTAATAAAACAAATCTATGCACAGAGTCGACACTAGTGTGAGACATTAACCTCTTCGGATGTTGAATCAAGTAGAATTTGGTTTCTTAATAGAATGAGAATGATTTGTCAGCACATGAAAGCACTAACATTTTGTCATAAGTCTGCAACTGTAAAGAGTAAGCTTAATTATCATCTCTATGTTGTTTATTTTACTGTGTCAGTGATGATTCCATGGAGAGTATCAGAAAGGGGATCATGTAGTTTTCGCGTTGACGACTGCAGGTAGCAATGATCATCCTGTTCTTTGAGTTTCGGCAACACGAGTAATCTAAGCTTTAAGGTGTGACAACTCTTGCCACAAGGCGAAGACATCTTCAGCTGCAATTAGAGACGGCAAAAAATCGAAATTTTCAAAACATCGATTTTTCTACCTGTGACAATGATATATTAACGTCAATGTTTTCTTCAGTGTAACTTCGTAAGGAAGGTTGTACCAATATGGCGGCGTACAATTGTGACGGTTTCACCGATCTGTGCAGGAAGAGATACGTTGGGGCAACTCTGTGTATAGAACTCTTTGTTCTCACAACTTACAAGTTCGTAGAAAAGCCTTTGACGAAGCCCCTAGCTCGTGCTTCGTGCTGCGCTCTGGTAGACAAGAAATCAAACCCTTATGGCCTTGAAACTGTTCGACTGGCAAAGCTGTGTTACTTTCTCGCTTAATGCTTACGGAGCATAGAGAAGGTATTGTAATGCTGTGGGAAAAATATTTTTATTTTCTCGCTCTTATTTCTTAAGAAGAAAGAGTATTGTAATCGTGCATCGGAAAACGAATTTTAGACAGAAAAACTCTTACGACCGGGCTCCAGTAACGAAAGACTGGATGAATCTTGTTCCTAAATGTAGTTTCTTCTTTTACGTTATTTACACGTTATTGTCAGAATCCATGTTTTGTGAGTCCTTGGTACCGAAAAATCGATTCATGGTAAAAAGTCTGTCTGTCCGTCCATCCGTTTGTGGCCAAAGCTTCAAAATTTTCAATTTTTTTCAAAAATGGGTCAAAAAGGGTAGAACTTTGACCTCGGATAGCGAAAACTGTAAGAGTTCAATTTTTCGGCGCCTTTCTACGACTAAAAACACATTTTCTCAAAAACTCCATTTTTAAAAATTTTTTCAAGGATAGTACAAGGAACACATAAAAGAATGGCGCGGTCTCATTTTCGTTGAACTCACGTTTAAAACTTTCGTTTAAAGATAACAAGTTTAGGAATAATACGGTAATAAGTATGTGCTGTTGTAACACCACTAGTTTCAATAATGTACTCTATCGTATTGTTTCTTCACTTCTCCTAGAATGCATTTGATATAATGTATAATTTCTTTAATATTTTTACACTAATTGAATATGGCGTCGCCGTCGCTGTAAACTGTTTTAAAACTATATTCTTGTGTTGAAAATTTATTTCATACTTCATTTCTTTCATGCGTAGCTTTGTTCAAATATGTTTTAGGGCATCTGACATTGGACTTGCCAATGAATCGTAGTATCTGTTAATGTTATACTCCAGTTCAAAAATTCCCAACATTCAATGGCCTTGTACGGGAAATGAACTTGTCATATTGCAATTTCTAAATTATAATCGCTGTAAAAAATATTTATAGGTACATGAACGATGCGACAGCATAGCAATATTTTTAAAGTTTTGTGTTCTAAAATGAACATAAATGATCACCTGTAAGCTGTTGTTCTGCGTTTTTCTCTAATGCTAATACAATATTCTCCACTAGTTCGGAAAAGTCTGACGCAAAATCTTCTACAACTGCATTTGATTCCCCTGAGTTGCTTAACACTTCCATATTTTGGTTCCCTATTTTAAGATTTTAAAACTCCACAAACTCGGTCTGATTTTTGTTCTGAAGGCGAATATAAATAAGCACTAAAAGGTTAATATTATGTATGTGTATGTGTGTAAGTTGTAAGTCACGTTAAATTGAAAATCCAATTTTGCACGCTTAAGAAATTGTTTAGTATTTACAGTTTTTGTTTCCTGCGTATTCACTTCACGTTCTTCAAATTTAATGTTCCAAGGCAAGTGGAAAATTCTACTTCACACTTCACTACAACTAAAATACTCAGATTTTACAACACATTCTGCCGGGCGATATTCGTTTAGCTTTTTCTCGTTTGTCAAAATCAGTATTGCTATCCTTATGGACGAAAATTATAGTGTCGCAGACTGAAAATAACCATGGAATAGTGGGGTTGAATCATTGTCACCTGCACAGATCTATTTAGGTGGCGTTGGTTTAATTACAGTCATACCCACAAAGATCGTAGATCCAAAAAACGAAAAAACACGTTTTTGACAATTTCTTGGAATCTTATGGCCGGACCGAAAAACAAATTATCAATTCCCCAACAAGGGACCGAGACGCCTCATGGACCATGACACCTCATATGTCTCGATTGGTGCACGGGAAGTGGTCTAGCCGTGAGGCACGGAAATCTCCACACACGCACGGTATAGGAGTTTACTCAAATACTATATAGGGATTAGTTTTCTAAATACATTATTAATTGTTTGAAATGGTTCCTTCCACTTCACATAGTTTATTTTTAATGAAATTCAACTAAGCGTGATTCATATATGTAAAATAAAAATAATAAAACATATTTTGAAAAGGTTTTATCGTTGAAAATTTACTTTGTATTCCTAATTCCGTTCTCCTGGGGATAATTTCCAGTGATAAGCTAACTCAATCTCCCCGTAAAAAACACCGCAGTAGCGCAAATAAGTGCCGTATCATTTACACATGCAGATGGAAGCCTGTAGTCCCATCCCAACACTTACCTTTGTTCTGAATGTAGGTTGTAAATTCCACACCAGAGAGGCAAATTGCACACATATTGCTTACAAAGTTCCATGACAAGGCATAAGACAAGACATGGTTTATCGAATTATTAGGGTATTATTAATCTTTTTAAATTAAAATTAAAATTTAGCAACTTGTTAAATTAAAAAAGTTTACATGAAAATTACTTTCTGCTAGTGAGTTCAATGTATTGTGACATATTCTTACAAAGGCGTAAAGAAGCCAGTGGTGTTACAACATGGAGCAGACTTCTCGAACACCATGTAACAGTTACGCGAAATAATAATTATCATGTTGGTTATTTTACAGAGTGTACAAGACAGAAACAACGAAACTTCGAAAATAATCTCTTAGATCAAAGTTAAGCATATTTGGCCTAATAAACTCCTTCCAGAGTTTGAATGTCTCAACCGCAAGAAGCACTCCATAGTTGGTTTGAAAAAAAAATTCAATACGTTCTATGCAGAACACTCCAGAAACATGTAAATTGTTTATTATTTGCAAAAGAAATTAATACATTTGTTTACAAGGAAAAATTAAAAAAGGAGTTTCAAAAACAACTGAATTGTGTAAATTGGGCCTTTCCGAAACATTTTGCTGTATTAAACTAACTTTGTCTTTTTTTATTTAGCCCATAATATCCCATTAAGGGAAAGGCCTATTGACACAGGGAAAGAGAATAACCATTTTCTGCTAAGAAATGGTTAGCTTTATCCAATTAACATTCAGACAACACCAGTGGCTGCTCCAGAGACAATTTTAAGAGGGGGCACAACATTCTTGAATGGGAATAGATTGAAGAAAATACAAGCAAGAAAACAGTGAATATAGTGCATTTAAGTTAGAGTTTAAATATGTCTTGGAAAAAACATTCCGCCATCATGAAATAGCTTTTGTACACTACTGCACCCTGCACGCGAATCGGAGGAAACGTATTTGGAGACGGAGTTTAAAAAATTCGTCAATAGGTAGCTGTGGATGTTCTGCAAGAAAACATTTCCCAAGTACCCAAATCATACGAGCCCGGACTGCGCCCGCAGACAGCCGCCATTTGCAGTGGCGTAGCGTCAGGGGACGCTGAGATGCTGAGCATCCCCGTATATAAGAACCTTAAATACTGTATTGATAATCTTACAAGTGGTCTGTTGAGCGAAACACGTTTTGTATTAATTTAAAATTGATTTCCTATGATTGAATTCGGCGGGCTGTTGAAGCTGGCCTCTGATTGGTTGGAAGCTAAAATACTTCAGCGTCTGCCGCCAGACTGCGACGAGCAATGACGCATGCGCAGATGGCGAGGTCCCCCTCTCCCCTCTTCACCCCTGGCCCTGAGAAACCCGACTGCTTTGCGCTAGCGTCTACTGCGGAAAGAAGCTCGTTTGTGCACGAGAGCGCAGCACACTTCAGGCGTTCAGTAAATTATCTTTCTCTCTCTCACTCGGGAGTCCCCGCTTGGTCATGGGTACAAACTGTAGAAATAGTGCCTGACTACTATTTCTTAATTAATATCCAAGAAATTGTATTATCTCTTAAATAGATTACATATTATTTAAGTCTGCAATGTATAAATTAACAAATGGTCTTATTGCCATTCGCGTATAAGAATTAAAGCTGAGCCATTGTATAATTTGCTTTCAAGATATCGGCAGCCCTGACTGCTGTGAGGATTTTGTGGGAAGCGCCTACACCGTCGTAAGCAATCGAGATCGTGGAAGTAGTCCCAGTGTATCTGCCTTGTGTTGCGTTCGCCTGTTAGATGAAGTAGTTGATAGTGACATTTTGTGTGTTATTGTTCAGCATCCCCAAACGTGTGAGTCACGCTACGCCACTGGCCATTTGCAAGACCTATGCTACAATTTTCACAACTCCAAAGCATTAAGCTTATGGCAACACCAAAGTTGGCTACACTGTAATAGGACACAGTTCTCGAACATCCCTAACCAATGAAAGAAAGCACGGACATGAAGTGCCGGGCTTTTTGAATTCTGAAATCGGAGACAAACCTGGCGAACAACTGCTTTAACATCAAATACTATGCAAAAGGAAAGGAAAGATTAATGTGTATTATTTGGGAGGACAGTGCTCCTTGAACCTCCCTGTGTGACTTACGGATTGTGACTTACGAATTTCGCGTTTTCCAATTAGTTCGATTTTGAGCTAATTGTGGCCATGTGCTCCCTGCTGCCTTATTTATTTCATCTGACCACCATGTCCTTGGTCTTTTGCTCGACTTTAAATTAATTTAAGTCGACTTTAAATTAATTTAAGTCGATTTAGTGTACACTCGCAAGATATGTTCAAAATGTCCTCCTCCTTCGCTGATCTATAACTCAGCTCGTTGTAAAATGGAAGCCCTTACTGATTGCAATACTTCCCGGTTATTCCCGAATTTTTCAAGAACATAAGAAATTCTCGTTTCGAATTGTCTGATGTAAAAACATTGCGTGTACACTAGACTTCAAATGACCCCAAAGGTAACTAGTGATGCTTCAACAGCGCATACGTTTTCGCATTATTTCTAAATTTGCAATTTTTTTAAGTTCAACGAAAATGAGACCCGCGCCATTCCTCCCCTCTTCTCAAGCATCCTCTCTTCTTTCCAAGGAAAAAAATCGAAGAAAAAATTTTGAACAGTTTCTGAGGCAATGTTTTTTTATAAATTGCATTAATTGCATTCCCAAATTTGGATGTAGAAAATATTATCCATGTTTGGATTTAGAAAATATTATTATTTTCAAAATATGAGACTAAAATATACACATGGTAAGTACTTACATGTGTAGTCGCGCTTACCACATGGCAATCCCAGCGCGAGTACATTATTAGAGGGCCGAAGCTTCAGGGTGGGCACCTAGGCGTTAGCCCCTATCTGCACCCTCCTCAGGCGTACAAGTACACCCTCAGACTAATGTCCGTATCCCGCCGAAACGCAGTTAGCTCTCATGACAACCTCCCCCTACAATGCCTGGGTCTAGGGCCGCCCTGCCAACTCAGAGATACTAACTATCCAGACTTGTACCGAAGTCAATATTGTCATATGACAACGCGTCACTTACATGCGCAGGGACACCAAGTCCCGCCTCTATAAGTATTGGGCCACTGCCACGACGAAGCCAAGAGCCCAACTGGGGGCCACGTAAGGTTCGAGCTTGTTCATAGGTTTTCTGTAAGTCTCATTCAAAATTATTTTGATATGTTGCAGATCAAACAAAGTTCTATCATGACGAAACATTATTTCCGCCGCAGAACCATACAGAACCTTATCTTATGGAGGGCGCAACCGCAACATACACTGACGCGTTTCCACGCTTCGACATACATTTCTTAATTAACAAAAGAAACGAGCTAATGTACTACTTCTGTGCATCAGTGCTCAGTAAAATATATTGTATTAAGAAAAGCCATTTCTACCTTACATTTTGAATCAACTCCGGATGTACATGTTGACTCAAAGTAAAAGAATAAAAATTAAAAGGACAAATGTCATTATCAACTTTAAAATACGGTACTCAAAAACGTTAGGTTTCTACACGTGATCACCAGAAAATAGTTGGAGCAAAATTTAATCTCGTCTCTGTTTGCTTTCCAATTTTCAAAGCATCTATCACAATTTTTAAAACTTGTTTAATTTATTAAAAGTTATTGAACTAACTGACAAACAAGTGTGATGTATTGTGATAAAATAATGAATGATTTATTTTATCTAATTTAATTTGCTAGCTCAGTCCTTTGGTTCTCATGCTCTCTATACAGAGAAGCCTGGAAGTCTGAAATTATTTATATCCCGAAGGAATTACATACAACGTGGCACAACAATAATTTTGTTTATTAAGAATGGAATTTGAGATTAACAATATAAAAATTCTCTTGCTTGATTTCATGCATTAGGTTCACGGTACCGAATTGTCTGGCGTTGTGAAACGATGGCCCCGCAGTTCGCAGCCCCTTGACTTCCGCGCCGAAAATCCGTCTTCGCGCCGGTCGTCGCCGAAGTCGTCTGCTTCTTTTTTGCTGCTCACTTCTTGCACTATTGTTCCACAATTTGTCCTCCCTATTCGCGTCGATGTCCAACTTAAACAATTCAGCTTACATACGCGCCGCTACCACCAGGATGCCAGTCAACCACCAACTCTCTCTAGTCCAGCGCCCCCTCTCGCCCGTCAACAACTTTCGTTACCTAGTAACCGCGACCGTCCAGATTAAAGCGCGGCGTTTGTTTTGTAATCTTTTGTATATTACAGCTCCGTCCGTCCAGATTAAGGCGCGGCGTTTGTTCTGTAATATTTTGTATATTACAGTATAAATAGATGTTATTAAGTGTGATGGATAAACAAGTGTAATACATACATAATTTTCGATTGGTAGGCGTACTTCATTGCAGTTCATGATTGTTTTTTTCTGTGAGCATGTTTTCTTGCACAGATACATTGCGGTGAAAACGTTCGGTATCAGAATTGCTAAATTGAGACAACTATAATAAGAGTATTGAGTAAAAGTAATATCTCCACCTTTATAACTTGGGTTTGGATGGGAATATTTTTAACAAATTAACATAGAAATACTCTCAGAATGTGTTCTTCAATTTCGTTTATTCACTTTTCCACATAATCACGTTAATTGGATACATTTCTGCCAACTATTAACACGTTTTCTGAAGCCGTCACAGAAGAAGTCGATACTCTTTTTCTTCAACCAACGTCTCACAGTTCACTCAATTTCTTCATAATGATGTCCTCGCAGATCTTTCTTTATCGGGAACAGATGGCACAAAATCTGCACTGTACGCAGGTAAATTCACTTTCTTGCAGCATAATACCGTTAGGAAATCATCTGTGATTTTCATATACCACTGTTTGCGCAATGCTGTCATAAAAACCTAAATATAAATTATGTCTTATTTCTCGTAAATTCTCGGCATTTTCACGCAAAATGGACGTTTTAGTCAGTAATCAAAAGGAGGCTATAAGTAAGTATAAATATAGACGTCTCTGTTTCTAAAGTAAGCACATAGAAGACTTTTTCAGAGTTGTTCAAAGTAAATTCCAGTGGCGTGTTTGTGTTAATGTATCGCTTTCGAATGTGGCGGGCTGTTTGATTCGAGTTTCTCAATCGCCCGACAAAATTAACAATGCGAATATCTGTAACACAGGAAGAATTAACTGAGATTATAGAAAATTTCTTACCGAAAACAACTTAAAAAGTAAAGTTTTGATGTTTCGACGTTTCCTCACAGGACATACGTTTTTCCTGTATTTTTTCAGCTATCATATACAGACCTCTCCCACGTCTTCTAAAACCTACTTCATAAGTAAAATTTATTGAATTGAATTGCCTATTTTACCTTGGATTTTGACGGAAATACACATTTTGGAGGTCCTTAGGAACTATTTCCCCCCCAAGAAGTCTGAACATCCGTGAACATCAGTGGTACTTAAATCGTACAAAAGATATTCCCAAGAATTGATCGACTGTGCGCTGTGATTGGCAGGTCGCTAGAGGCTGTGTTGATAGTGGTGGTGGCGTTCGCAGTGCTGGGGGTCGGCCTGTTGATTTTCTACTGGTGTTTCGAGTGGCTATCAAACGGTAAGTACCCTCAACGGACTCTCTCCTTCCCCTTGCACTAACGGTTTTTATATTATTGTACACGTTTAGATAATATGTTAGAATCCAAAGGAAATGCCATCCAGAAACCGAGATTTGCACACAAATTTTATGCATACACCAGGGCCACACAATGACAATTTCTGTCTGAATTTGAGGGAATTTTTCGGAATATTTTAAAAATTTTGAGGTGTCTAATAAAGAGATTAAGAATGCAAATAGAACTATGTCAGTTTGTTCACAAATGATTTTCGCAAGTCTCATTCAAAACTATTTTAGTATGTTGCAGATCAAACAAAGTTCTATTAAGACGAAACATTTTCGCCAAAAAGGGTAGTCAGAACTCTATCATGGAGGCCGCAACATACACTAATGCTTACCTACGCGTCGACATACTCATTAAAATAATTGTATTAATTAAATCTCTTTCTGCCTTACATTTTAATCATCTTCGATGTACATGATGACTAAAAAGTAAAACAATTAAAATTAAAAGAAAAAATGTCATTTTCTAAATTAAAACACGGAACACAAAAACGTTAGGTTTCTACAGATGATCACCAGAAAATAGCTGCAACAAACTTTAATATCGTCTCAGTTTGTATTGTCAATTTGTAGAATTTATCACAACTTTGTTAATTTTTAATCTATTAAAAGTTATTCACTTCCCTGACAAACACGTGTGATGCATAGATAGGTTGCGCATTCATACTTTTCGGTTAGTAGGCTTACTTCATTGCAGTTCATTATTGTTATGTTTTTTGGGCCTTTTTTCTTACACACATATATTCTGGCGAAAAAGTTCGGTGCCAGAATTGATGAATTCAGACAACTATAATACGAAGGTTGAGTAAATGTAATGCCTCTACCTTTATTACTTACTTTCGGATGGGAATATTGTAACAAAATAAACACAGAAATTCTCTTTGAATATGTTCTTTAATTTCCTACATTAAATTTTCTACATAATCATCAGAAAATCAATGAATCATCAGAATTTCTGCCAACTAGGAAAAAGTTTTCTGAAGCAGTCCCGGAAGAAGTCGACACTTTTTCTTCAACCAGCGTCTCACAATTTTCTTAAATTCTTCATCAGAATCATAACGATGTCCTCGCAGATCTTCTTTCTTTATCCGGAACAGATCGAAGTCAGACGGCGCAAAATCTGAATTGAATGGAAGGTGCCGTATGGTGGTGAGATTCAGACTAAAGTTCTGCTGTGATGGCATGTGAAGTGTGTGGTCTGGCAGTGTAATGCTGCGGGAACACATTTCTCTTTTCCTTTCGGACCCTTGTCCCACGTTTCAAAGTTCGCAGTGATGTAGTTCTGAATTGTCGCTTTCTCCATTTTTAAGCTCTGAATTGACTGTTGTTTCACGTCCAAGGAAATAAACATGGACAACACTATCCGCCTCCCAAAACACTGTTGCCATTATTTTTCTGAGGGCAGTAGTTTGAATTTATTTCTCTGAGGCGCATATGGTGTCGATTTTCCATGGACTGACGTTTCGTCTCTGGGTTGTAATGGTATACCAACGTTTCATCTCCTGTCATAATTAAATTGATT
Source organism: Acheta domesticus (assembly GCA_031308135.1). Taxonomy (NCBI): domain Eukaryota; kingdom Metazoa; phylum Arthropoda; class Insecta; order Orthoptera; family Gryllidae; genus Acheta; species Acheta domesticus. Next base: position 101,542,125 of record JAHLJT010008756.1, read on the forward strand.
GATATTGATTCTGGGTGCGTCAACTGCTATGGTCATTCCTCCCGTACGTGTAGTGCATGTTTTTCTTGAGAGGTGGCGGTGATCTTCCCCACTGGATGGCAAAATCCGGCCTCCAGTCAGCAAGCAGGATTTTCTCCAACCAAGTATCTCCCACCAGCAAGGCACCGACCCAGCTGGGACAAGCTCTAAGCTCCCGACCGGTCTCCCAGCTTGTGTGGTAGTGTAGTGCTTGTTAGAGTATGTGTGTGTAAGTAAGGGTTGAGGATAGGACAACGAAGAGGAAGCAATGATCTCGCGGGTTCGTGGCCCGTTTGTAAAGGTATTGCTGCGACATTCGCCTAGTATTGATCGGAGAAAACTACGGATCGAACTGAACCGCGGAAAACTACGGATCAGTGCAGCCAGCCGCTAGAATTCTCCTCCAGAAAGCGATTGAATTCGACCTAGCTGATCAAATAATATACAAAATCCTGACACAGTTAGGACTCGAACCCAGGATCTCCCGGTCAGAGTCACTGCAGTGACATCAGTCGATGCTCTGAGCCATTTCGTCCGGTCACTTGAAAGGAGTCATCTTCATTCTCGCAATGCGAAAGGAGTTTCTGGGAAATTTCAAGTCTGTGCGCTTTCATTTCAGGCGTTAGTATCTTGGGTACCCATCGTGCACAGATCTTCCGATAGCGGAGCAAAGCAATCATGTGACCCACACGTTCTTGTGAAATGCCGATTATGCTTGGAATTATTCTCTGAGTGATACGAAGATCGTCCTGAGTGTCAACATTTTCCCCGTTAAACTCAGTGGTTGCTGTCTCAGAACGTCCAACTCTAGTTGTCACGCAAGTCCGCTTTTCCCACTTCAACATATTTAAACTTACTCGCCCAATGACCCACAGTGCTCACATCAACACAATACTCATAAAGAGTTTACAACCTCTGATGAATCTCCTTTGTGACACCTTCAGCAGTCAAGAATTAAATGACATCACATTGCTTAATTCATTTTGACTGACCTGCACAGGGTTCCATACTTCATACTTTAATAACACTACTCATGAATGCTAATGCTTCCCGCCAATTGGTACTGTAGAGGAGAGTACTCAGATCAATCCAAAACCTCTTGCAGACAAGTACTGCAATCTGTTGAGGAGTTACAAAGGTAGAGATATTACTTTTTATTCGTAATTTTTCGAATCGTAACTTCGTAATTTTTATTTGATAACTGAAAGTAGGCTGACGGTACTGAGGGTTCCACAGTATTTGGAATTAAATCGTTATTAATTTGATGTTTTATTTCTGAGTGATTCATTTAAATGTTTTCTTAAGTCACAAGAAACTCCTTGTACTTTAACAAACTGGCAACATTACACTTATTTAAAGAGAACAATATCCAAATTTGTAAATAATGCGATATGTTGTTTTCTCTGAAACATGATTGTCATTGGTAATCAAATTAAATACCCCTGCAGGTTGTATTTAATTCCCAGTTTCTCGCGACTGTATTTACTAAATGAGAAATATTTTCATTGTGGCATCAACACGGGAATTACTAATCCCCGCAGGGGGTGGGACAGACGGTCGCAAGGCCTGAGGCGGAGGACCCTGTGTACCTACCACTCCACACAAAATCTTGTTCTACCAGTGGCCCTTAACCCCGGGGTGGGCACCTTACCTTCTCGCTTATATCCTCACGCTCCGCTGGCTGTCAAGTACGTCGACAGGCTGGTATCAGGATCCCGACAGAATGCAATTGGTCCTCACGGCAACCTCCCCATGAAACGCTTGGGTCGGGCCGCCCTGCCCGCTTAGAGCTCCAAGCTAATCAGGCTAGTGCCGCAGTCAAACAATGCGCTCTTCGCAGGCGTCGGCACAAGTCCCTCCTCTTTGCCGAGAGTATTGGGCCTCTGCCACGACGAAGCCAAGAGCCCAACAGAGGGACACCTCAACTGTTTTGTTTGAACTAGGAATGCCCAAAGAGGTGTTTGTACACTAGTTATAATTTTAGATTAAGTAGTTTCATTAGGATAGACCCTAACTCTGCTGCACAAGCTTTAGCTATTGGAGAGAGGAAATCTTCAAAAAAACAATTAAGGTCCGGGTGACTTAGGGCCCCTTTCCCGTCCCTCCCTGCCGTTACCTCGAAACTAACAGCGTGAGTGTCGCCGTGAAACTCAGGGTCCGGTTGGTCGTCTACAACTCTCCACCAGAGATCGCGACAGCCTACGGAGCCGCAATCCAACCTTGCGGGGTGGAGGAAGTAACTCGATGGCACCCACGTACTCACGTCGTTAGCTTCAATGTACTAAGAAGTACTAATAAGTAACTAATAGTCTGGAAAGCTAGCAGCTATTAACTAGCAGATTGCCCCACCCAGGTTTAATTCGGGCGGTTCCCGTGAAGGGTAACTGCGTTTCCGCGGGATTGTAGCCCACGTGGAATTGTAGCCCACGCAGAGTGCGTAATCGCGAAATGACAAGATGCGCGAAAAAACCTACAATAAATGTCAAATTTAACGTTTTTGAAACTCAAATTGCCTCAAACTGCCTCTTTGATCACATGTTTATAACTAGTCTACCACTTACAGACTTTCTTATCGGACAACCAATGTATTTACTTAGTTACAAGTACTTTATATTGTAATTTCTCATATTGTACTTTCTTATTGTAATGTCCCTTTGATTAACTTTTAATCAATAATGAAGGCAAGTAAATAAATCATTATATCAATTTTTTTACAAATAATTACTGTTTGAATTATAAATGCGTTTTCAAACGAAAATCAATAAACTTCAAGTAATTCTCACCAAACAAATTAAGATTAATATTTTCCACTACAAATAATATTTTTTTAAAGATGCACTACATTTATATCAAATGTGTAATCCCATTACCTGCACAACTCAAAAATCAATAAAAATAATTCATTTAAATTTCAAATAATTAATAATTGCTTCTTTTTGGTTACCATTTTTAAGTTTCAATTTATTGTTGCTCAACCTCATTGCCTTCTCGAGTCCCTGTGTTTTTGCAGCAAACCGAGGGGAACGCCGCCCACTTCTCGCAACTCAGGTGGAAGCTGCGAGTTAGGAGGATGCGGAGGGGCAGGACGAATAGAAGAGGCGCAGAGCTCTCATCATGCGGCCAACTTTCAGCTTGCCTTTGCTGTGATAGTTTGGGGTCTGCTTAACAGCACTCAGCAATGCTTACTTCAATATTGTGAGTGTAGAACTTCAGTCCATTTGCAAACATTTTGCCAACTTTGTGTAAAAATCATGCAAATCCGTCTCACATGAATTCTGCTCCTGTGTCTTTAGGGTGAACTGCAAACTCTGAGGACCTCAGCGTGGGAGCCCGTCGTCTGGCGGCTGTTGGCCGTTGCCCCTTAATACTTATTACACTTATACTTATTCCACCCGTGCGCTTTAATACTTATTCCACTAAAAAAACTCATCTATATCATTTACATAAATACAAGGGTTGTTTTTTTTAAAATATGCCCCAAGAGATATGAAAATGCTAAGAACATTTCAGTCGTGTAAAATGGTTGTCACTTTAATACGTGGGCCATTTTAATGTAATGTGGCAATTTATGTTCAGATGTTTTATTTGTACCTTAACTACAATAAACTAAGTTAAAAAAACAACAATGCAGTATAACCTTTTGAATAATTTATTATTTAAATGTATTCATTTACTGTAAGTTGCAAATGTTATACATCACAAATACATTTTACACGATGTATGGTCATCTTCGAAAACAAATTAAGATCTCTAGCGGAGAATTCTGAACCATTTGCAAGAAATCACAGACGTCAAGCCCTGGACGATTTTTACTTTGTCCCTACGGAGTAGAGAGAAACTTATGTAATACTGTACGAAAAACGGAGAATTTTCGGCAGAAAAATTCTTATAATAAGGCCCTAGTAACTAAATACAGTTACTTTTAGAAAACTAGTGGTGCTACCAAAGCACATACTTTTTCGCACTGTTTCTACATGGTCCTAAATGCTATTATACTACTACATAAACCAGCAAAAAGGTTTTCTACCACCAAATTCTTTTCCCGTCCCGCTACCCGAACACAGTTCCTTAGAGCCAACGTGCCGTCTCAACTACGACAACCAAGTGCCGTTTGGGTCGAACTCAGGCAGAGGCATAAAAGGATACATGCCAAATTCATGTAAAAAAATTTGGAACATGGTACAAAATAGATATATTTTTTGCTTTGTCACTGAAATTTACATTCAATTAGCGACGTTACCAAAGCGCATTGCATTGTTTCTAAATACCCCGCAATATTATTCTTCAACATAAAATAGCAAAAGTGTTTTCAACCAGGACATTTTTTCCGTTCCGAGACCCAAAATCTGATCCTCAAAGTTAACATGCCGGCACGTATACCACTACGTCACATTAGAAAAAATGCATGATAGGAAAGCAATCCATATGATGGTACATTTTATGAATCCAAGAAGAGATGTGAAAAATTGTTAAAAAGTTGAAAATTGGAAAATTACATACAGACACTTCAAGTTCATTTATTGTAATTATCAATATTTGTGATTCGAATGGCTTCACATCGTTTTCAATCAAGTTTCGAGAATTCTTATTTATTTCCTGCGACAAGAGATAATTTTCACAAATAATATTGCCCGACAAGGACTCGAACCAACGAAGCTTCCCTCGGAAAAAACAACCAATGCCTGTGCGTGGCATTTGCACTTATATAATAGTAATAAGTGAATGGTGGTTTCATTTCTAGCCTTAGGAAGCCGAAACATCCAGAGAATGTGAAAAAAATGTCCTTTGGGCGTCCAAAGAAGGCATCTGGGAAGATTTATCATTCATAACGGAAAAACTAGTTCAAACTATAGGAATTAGATAACTAAGTTCTGCAAGGAAGTCTGTCCCATTCCATAGGACCACAAGTTTATTTATTCATGTGCCGTCCCTTATTACACAGGAGGAGAAAAATTTTACAAAAATTTTGACCGGTTTTTAAGACTTTTTTCACAAATTTCAACCGTCAATTACTCAACAACTACTCGTTATTTCAGAAAATTGAACAAAGCATTTTTTAAAGAACTAATTTTGTACAACAGACTGTCTGAGGCAAAAATCTCTATCTACAATTTTGTAGTTTTAATTTTTTTTTATTTTCCAAAAACCAAGTCCCTCCCAAAAATATGATTAGCGCACTATTTTTTACCGTTCCTTATTACATAAGTAAAGAAAATTTAAAGAAAAATTTAGAGCGGTTTTTGAGAAACAAAATTTTGGTAAATTTCAAACCCAATTTACGCATAAACTACTCGTTTCTTCAAAAAAGTGTGCAGGACTATTTAAAGTGCTAATTTTGCACAACCTACTTTGTCTGAGGCAAAAATCTCTCTTCAATTTTACAGTTTTGAATTTTTCTTTGCAATTTTCGAAACTTTGGAAATAACAACGAAAATGATACCTGCATAATTCTCTTAAACGTCCTGCCTCTGGGACTTTTTTAAAATTTTCAAAAAAATGTCTCCATGGCCTTTGATTAAATTTTGCTGTAGGGTAGTCTAAAGAACTTTTAAGAGAATGGTACATGGAAAGTCTCATGTTCGTTGAAAACCCTGATTTTTCGAAAGTTGCAAAAGTTCAAATTTGCGGCGTCTTCCTACAGCTACAATGATGATACATATTTTTACTTTTCGGTATACGTACGTATATACGGAGTACGTATATACAGAGTATATACGTAGTATAGGGAAAGTTATGTAATGCTGCACGAAAAAACGGCGGATTTTCGGCAGAAAAAACGTCATTGGCTCTGATAACGAAAATATGGATAAATTCAGTTGTTGAATTAAGAAAAAAATCCCCTAACACGTGATGCAGCCAGAATTCCTGTTTTGTGGATCCTTGATACCGAAAAACCGATTGAAAGCAAAACGTCTGTCCGTCTGTCTGTGAACAAGGCTAGTATTTCGCATCTTTCTCAGTCGCACCGCTAGGTATCGCGTGATCGAAACCGTATCAAGCAGTGCTTGCGATCATGCCACTCCTAGCGGCAGGGCCGAGGAAGACGCAAAATGCCGTGCGATATTCCATCGTGGCAATAGGAGCTCGAGAGGCAGAGTTAGAAAAATCGCACTATAAGGTCATGTACATTTTTTGAAACTTTTAGTAGTTTTCGCGCAATATTGCGTGCAATTCGTGCAATTAAAAATAATCAAAAACAAGATTTTCTCAAAACGGCTCCAAATTTCTTTTTTAACTTTTGGTAGGGATAGTGCAAAATGTACTCTATAGGTGACATGAACGCCATATTGCTCTATTTTGTTTTTTCAAAAATTGAAAGAATGTAATTTTTTTGACTTGTCTCTGACGTCGTTAATATTGACATTAGCGGCGATGTGTTTACATTATTATATTAATAAGTACATGTACTTTAAATAATATCAAGTAAAATTTCTCGAAAACTCAACTGTTTCCTATGAAAACTAGCTCAATATTCCGCATTTTCAGAAACGCCATTTTCTCATAAATTGCTCCAAATTTTTTCTTAAGACTTTTTGAACGCATTGCACTCTTTAAAATGAACACTAATTGCACTCTTTAATATGACGTAAAGGATTTTTGAGGTATTTTTTTGTTTGTTTTTTTAATTACATAAATGTAATTTTTTTAAAGATCTCTCACATCTTTAATATGCACTCTACCAGCAATTTGTAAACATTATTATAGTTGTGAGCGCAACGCCTTCAAATTAAGTTTTTTGTAAACTCAAAAATTTTCTGCGAAAAGAGCTTCAAATTTCGCATTTTTAGTAACGCTTAAACGCCATTTTCTTAAAAACGTTCACAAATTTTTAAAAGAAAATTGCCATTTAGGACAAGGTTTTTGCGTTTTTTAATATTCTAAATTTACTATTACCATTATACCATTCGGAAACCAAAAAATTATGAAAATGTAAAAAAAAATGTACTTTGGGCGGCAACAGAAGGCAGCTGGCAAGAGTATGTGCCAATCCCGAATAGCTAGCCAGACCCAAGGAAATTGAAAACTAATAGGGGAAAGTTTGTGCCATTCTGTAGCAGTTTCTTTAATGAAATCTGTTCCTTGAAGATAGTTTCTGAAAGAAGGTCATGTATAATTTTTCAAAAATTTGAGTACTTTTCACGTAATTTTGCGTGAAAATACGGGCGAGAATGTACGATCTGTTTTAGCATTAGTTTTTCATATATTACTTCTTTGCTACAGTGTCCCTTTTTTGAACTACATTATCATCAATATTTTAAAGGGATTAAATCAATTTGTTCTGTATGTTATAAAAATTTGATCCAAATCCTCTTAAATTGCTCTGCTACCGAATTATGAAGAGGAGAATGCATTGACACCAATGAATTACCTGCGTCACAGGAAAGTAACTTTGGCTTAGGATATACAGTTGAACTTCGATAAGCGAGAGTTCAAAGGGCTGGAATCTTTTTCACGTACCGAGGTTTATCACTAAACGAAGTTTTTCGCTTACACAAGGTACAGGAGGGGGCTTTCCTCACTTTTAGAGGTTTAAAAATACAGCAAATAGGCAGTGATATAATATGAATGTATGTATGTGTATTTATGCATGTATGTATTGTTTAGGTATTACTCCTTAAAATTTTAAATCATGCTTACAAAAAGAAAACAAAAAAACTAACAGTAATATTCAATAAATAAACTTAAAGAAATCCGTTAAGATCTCCTGAATTTCGGTTTTTGCATTACGTATGTTTCTCAAGCCCAAAAATCTTATCAAGTATTATTTTATCAAACAACCTATGAGTGTTGAAAAAACTGGTGGAACGTCTCCAGTGCACTTAAAGCTCCTTGCTTCTTTAGAACATTCTTTACTTCTGTATCCAAAATCTGTGATTGGTCGGCTTCATTTTCACTGTCATTTCCGTTTGACTTCGATTTTTCGTCATTTCACTTTGATTTTTCATTTTAACATTTCGAGTATGTTCCGAAACTTTCTTCGCGATTGATAATTATCAACTATAGAAAGTTGAACAATAGGCCGGTACACACGCACATTTGGACATTTGGATCGAATACAATGCAAAAACAATGCCAGTACCATAAAATTTAAGAACACAAAACTCGATTAGTTCCACGAATTTAGAGAATAGGTCATAAAAAGCAGATATGAAATACGCTGTACTGTTACCTAAAGAGGTACAGACAAGTAGCAGTCTCAGTTATAAAGGGAAAAGTGACTTCCTCTAGTAGAGGTTTCTGTTTCTCACTTATAGGTTTTGGAAGGTTAAAATGAAGGGACCTGGCAATTACTCTCACTTGCAGAGTTTTCTAGCTTATTCAGTTTCATTCATCCAGGTTTGACTTAACTAGTATTAAGAGTTAATATATCTTACTACATTTAAGAAAATAGAATTTTTCTGGGAGATATTCGTGTTTTAAGAGAGTAGAGGAATTAATGACTACTATTACTGGCAAGTAGTAAGCAGGTTACCGACACTGTGATCCCATATGGGAGTGAAATTAGTCATAAGTAAATAAAGAGGCGGGATTGCCGGGAATTTTCAGTGACCGTTCCGTTTAAGTGTTGAAAATGCTCAAGAAGAAATTAATTGACGTCCGCGCCTATCTTCCAATTAATTTAGAAGTAGCTGAATAGACTAGAGTGAATTTGTGTTTTGACGGCAGATTTCACCCCTCACACATACCATTGTCTCATTTTCGTGACTTTGATGCAACTGAGAGACCATCCGGGATAGATTTCCTCGTAGAATTACAATTGAAGGATGTAGACTTTGCAGTGGATTATAGTCCGTCGTCTTAGCCACAAAAAATTAGGAAATGTATTTTCTTGCAGAGTGAATCAAAAGAAAATCTGAATTACTTTTTATCTGGCAATTTAATGGTACAGAGTAAATACGAATTTCTCATCAATCGTAGACCCCACGATGTGCAATGCAAATGTTCTATAACTTTAGAAGTGAGTGAATCACTTTTTTTAAAAAAACTTTTGATTTCGTCAGTAGGCTTAGATGCGCCGTGTTTTTATATCTTCATGAGATCGCATTTCGTGGATTTTCTCCTATCTACGTAACAAATTTACTGACAAATTGAACAAATGTTGAACGATCAAGCTCTGTCACTAGTAGGGGTGATACTTAGGGTCACTTTAAGGGTCATTATGAAGGGACACTACAGCGAAGGCGGGTAAGGATATTATCTAGCATAAACAATTTGAGGAAAACCAAAATTGTTTTCGACTTGTTCATTGATTACTTGGTGTTCCAGGCGCGTTAATAGCTAAGATGCTCCAGTATGCTTTTAAAGCGGGAGGTGGCGGTTATCTCCCTCCCCATTGGATGGTGAGATCTGGCGCCGACCTGCACGTTGGCTTGCGGGATTTTCCCCAATCAGCTATCTCCCACCAGCAGGGCAATCCAGCTTTAAAATCCGAGATTTTCTGATTATAAAATCGATCTATCAGATTTTATTTTCTAAAAAATTGAAACTTTTAACTGACAGGATTGTTTCTTAAGATTTGCCACTGGAATCTCCCACCAGCAGGGCACCGCTCTAGCCGAGACAAGTTCTAGGTTCCCGACTGGTCTCCGAAATGTGTGATAGTGTAGTGCATGTAAGTGTGTCTGTAAGTAAGGGGATGACGATAGGACAAGAAGGAAAGATCGCGCGCTGTCCATTTGTGACTTCGTGGTCAGTTTGTTAGCTCCAACATTCGCTTGGAGTTGATCAGAGAAACCGCCGAGAACTAGCAATCAGAACAGCCGGCCGCTAGAATTTTCCTCCAGCGGCTGAATTCAAGCTATCTATCCAGCTGTAGTGTTGAAAATCCTGTCACCGACGGGTCGCGAACCTAAGGCCCTCCCTGTCAGAGGCACTGCAGTGACATCAGTTGATGCCCTGAGCCATGTAAATCCGGACTTCTTCGGCCCTTTGAGCATAAAGTTGGAGCTCCGCCACTCTGTACAGAGCGTGTTTGAAAGTGAGAAACCTTCGCCAGCTTTTTTGGGACACCACATGGGTGCACATACCCGTCAGCTAGCAAGTTTCCTACGTTCCGATCGCTTACCCGCCGATTTTTTTGCTTGCGCTTCGAGAGCAAAACTAAAACAACAAACCCTGTGGCGGGCCGGCGCGCAGACAGACCGGGCGGCGCGGTTCCCGCCGTCGTTTCCTCGTGACGTCATCCGCCGCGCGCACGCCGCCAGTTGGCGCAATGCGCGCTCCGCGTGTGGGCGGCGGCGGCATCGCTCTCGTGACTTCGGCGTGCCTCCTCACCTCCAGCGCCCTGCTCACCGCGCCCACTCGTACGCCCGCGCCCGCGCAAGGTGAGTGTCAACAGGCTACGGAAAACGACGCATGTCGTGCTCTTTCCCTCAGCCGCCGTGCTGTGGGCCGAGGACGAGAACAACGCAGAGCACCAGGAAAACAGGACTAATTCAACGGAATACAAAACTCATGCGCAAGCCAGACAAAGGAAAATCGCCCAAAAAATTTATTTATTATTCATTTATTATTCATTATTATTCATTATTATGAGATTATTATTCATTTTTATGAGATTGCGCGGGATTTGTAACACCGACAATCTTCGCAGTGTTATGTCAAAGTCGAATATTATCTTAATCGCAAAAATCTTTGTTTTTTCTTTCGATTCATAAAACATATTCAGATATTACACCTTAAAAGTTTTATTTCGTAACACCCATTAACATCTACACTCAATGTCACGCAATTGCTCTTGTTATTTAGCGTATAATTACCCAAATGAACACCTTTTACGTAAATATCAATTATTATAATGGCTTGTTAAGTTTATTCCATGTTGTTCAGTTCATGCTCCGTCTTTGCAATAATTTCTGTGGCGTTTTGGAACAAATATCGGAAACTATGGCTTCAGAGGTTTTTTTCCGTAGGCAGAGATTTAACACTACACACAATGCATTTCTCATTACAGTGTGTCTAGAACAACACACATCACTCGAATGTTGTTAGATCAAGAGACAGGGAAGATAGAATATTCAAAACACGCTAGATCTAATTACTATGAAATAGCAGTCCTATTTCTCGCGACATGGGGGTTTCTAATGAGATTGCCTATTTCTTCAGTGAAGAGATTCTTCAGTACGGTTTATATCGATGAAAGTGATGTGTTCTTTGATTCTTTTCTTGATGAAACTGACGTATATGAATATTGGTATTTCCCTCTTCAAACAACTAATTAATTTCCTGTTTTGAGAAAGCTAATTGAAAAATCAATTCCATTGCACATCGTACTCTAGAAAACTATTCTCCGTTAGTCTCTACACTATAATAATAATTCCAACACTATCCTGATCCGCAGTGACATGTCCTGGAAATGAAACCCACAGTTCGTACAAGTGCCCGCCCGAGAAGATATGCTGTGAACTAGGATGCTGCAACCCTTTCCCTGAATTGTGAGTATATCTTTTCCTTTTCCACTACGTGGTTTAAATAATTCCAATGTAAATGTGTTTTCATAAATTCATTGTAAAATAAATTTCATTTTATTTTATTAGTATCTGGTTCTGCACCAATTCGTAATGAATGTGTGTACCAAATCATGCACAAAGTAGATAGATTGCAAATTGACCGTTGAATCCTGCATGTTACATTAGCGGAATTCGAATTTATCATTAAGCACAGCACTGTAAAAACCCCGAGTACATTCTGCCGACGATTTCCGCTCGATAACTCTGACTGATAAGCGCCATGAGAAGAACAAGTCGACTGGTAAGAGAAAAGCAGGCTGTTTCAATGTAGGGTTGAATATTCAATCCAGCTTTAAAATCCAAGATTTTCTGATTATAAAATCGATCTATTAGATTTTATTTTCTAAAAAAACTGAAACTTTTAACTAACAGGATTTTTTCTTAATATTTGCCACTGGAATTATATCTGTAGTACAATTGTAGTATATTCTCTTTATTATTTCACTAGTAAAAAGGAATTTCATTGTAAACATTGTACATAAAGACCAAACTGTCTGGCAGGCTATTTACGTTCAAACTAGTGGCATGTAGCATCAAAAATTCAGCTGAACCTAACCTCACAAAAAGGATTTCCAGAAAGTGGCACGCTCACTGCTCAAGAACAGCAAATAAAATATTGTCGTAAACCACTGCAATAAATTAAATATTTTATCAAAAAAAATTCACTAGTCCTGCAATACCATAGAGTAGCATACAGTTCACACAATTCTTCACACGCCGGTACCAAGAATATCAAAAATGTTACTGTTCTCCCATGCAACCCATGCATAGCGAATATATAATGCCAGGCAGCCTCTTCCTTCACGCCTAGCTGTCACTTGACGTCAGCTGTGACGCAACTAGCGGTGGCGATGGTGTAGCGGTGGCGAGGTTAGCGGTGGCGATTGTGTAGCGGTTAGCGTAACGGACTGCTATGCCCCAGTTGGCGGGTTCAAACCCGATCGAAGCCGTGGATTTTTAGGGGCGAAGTAATCCTCCGTACGCCTTCCTTCGGAGGGGAAGTAAAGCCGGCTGTCCCATGTTAGTAGATTTACTTGCATGTAAAAGATCCTTAAGCCTAAATGACGCCTCTGAGCTAAATTCAAATCGCCTGTTTCGTCGCCTCAGTAATACCTTCTTTCCGCGAATTGGTGAAAGGAGCGTAGCGAAATTTGCGTGGTCAGACGGAAGAGCTTCCGTCTGTTGTCCGTCCTCATGGCCTGAGTCTCGCCACGTAAAATAAGGCATCAATTCAATTCAATTCAACTAGTGACATTCCGAGTATGAGAATTTAGTCGGTTCGCGCAATACGAAAATAAGCGGAATAAAAAATTATAAGCAAAAGAACGATAAGAAAAAAGTTGCCGTAAGGTTGTACTGGCATGAGCAAGGGAAGCAGGAGGCCGCAGACAGGGCACCGCGGGCCTGGCTCCCATCTGCGAGCGCAGCCTATCATCTATGTTATTGCCTTCCATAAACATACCGTTGACAAGGTTCCACCCGCACATTTTCCAATTACTTGGGCAATGGACAGCTTAAACGAGCGTGATATTCATGTAAAAACTAATGGTGCTTCAATAGCGCATACTTTTTTGCATTATTTGTACCGTTTACAATTTTTGAAAATGCGGAGAGATAAACGAAAATCAGTTATGCGCCTATTTTCATGTGTTCGTATTATCCCAATTATCCTGTGAGACCGGCGATGCATATCAGACCGTTCCGCTCAAGATCTTCTATTATTATTCTTATAGTTGTTTTGTAGCTTTGCTTTCCAAATGTACCTGATTTGCAATCAGTAGTTTTTTGTCTAGAACCAGTCTCTCTAGACAGGTGATTGCTAAAAGGATAAAATAAAGTGATTAATACCTACTAAGTGTTTAAAAGTAGAAAAATTGCCAAATTTTAATTTTTTGTTCGGTAATTGGAAGAAAATACTGATGCAACAGATGTAGTTCAACACTTGAATGTAATTTTTTGGCTTTTGTTCAGCTACTGTTGGCACCATTGTATTGTTTTAAAAAGAGGACGAGTAAAATTAATAGAAAATACACTTCTTGCTGGCAATTCATGTTCGAAGAAGAAATACTGCCTAGGATATCAAGAAAACTTATGTGCGAACTGTCATCAAATATTAATTTGGTCCAAGAAAATGAATTCGCCAGTTTCAGAAATTTCTTCAGACCACTGACGCATATTACGAGATGTTATATATTTCAAAATTGCAAAAAGTTAACATGTTAAAACCACAAAATTGAAGATAGAGCTGTTTGCCTTAAACATCTGTTCTAAAAAATTTGCTCTTTAAAATAGGTTATGTACAGTTTTTAAAAAATTTGCACATTTTCTCAAAAAACACGCCAAAACTTTTCTTTAAATTTTATCCACGGATAAAACTAAGAACGTTTAAAAGAATGGCGCAGGTCTCATTTTCGTTGAACTCTCTGTATTTTCGAAAATTGCAAATTTAGAAATAATGGGAGACAGTATGTGCCGTCGTAGCTCCACTAGGTTTTTGTGATCATAATTTTCGTTCGATGACGCGCGGCACCTCCGTTGCCTTTAAATAGAGCAATATTCACAGAGAGGATGCACACCAGCAGCTGTCGCCTTTTGTTAATTAAAATGCACAAGTAACATGGCAATATAGGAGCGTATTCCGGATTCACATTCATTTTAAATTGCCGACGGTTATATTATCCGCTCAGAGACTTCCGGGCTTGATTCGCGGGAAGCTCCTGCGTGCCCGAGGCACTCGCCAGTGTCAGCGCGGGCGGGCAAAACGACGCTGGGAACCGCAGTGAATAGCCTGCGCGCCCCGAGAGCATGGCCGGTCGCGACTAGAGACGGTGGCGGGCACCAACCCCTTCCCATGGTCTATGGCGAGCCAGGAAGCCTTCGCTCGGCAGCCCCTCCGAGAAGCGCGGGGCTCCCTCACACACAGCCAGCGACCAGCGCCTCTGAGCGTGGGATTCACCGCTTCGGACGCCGGCGTGGCTGTCGCATGGCAGTGAGCATAAACTCTGAGGCGCTTCTAAGTGGCCTAATGGGAAGGCTATTTAGAACTGTGTTCTGCTGGTGATAACGCGTCCGCATTGCTGGGGGCGGAGTGCGTCTTTAACCTCCACGGAAGCGTCACTGCTATGTTTCGAGTCGTAACAGTATTTGAAATAAAACATTAAATGCATTCTGTTTTTAAAAATACTTATACTAATATTTTGGTGTTTTTGCTAACATAGTTATGTGAACAGTGCGAAAAAAGGATCTCTGACGTGTATTTTACGGGAATAATTGCAAAGCATTTTTCAAGACTTCTAAATAAGGCATATTGTTTTCATTATATTTGCTTTCTCGTACGTAATGTAGTGAATGCAAAAAAAGTCCATGTTTCACAGACATACGAGAGACAATGGTACCGCAAAAAGTATTTTTTCAAATAGATTTGTCCCTTCGTCAGTTAACAACAGTTGTACCATTTTTTTCAAATTTTATTTCTTCTTGTTCGGCATTTCTGCCTTTCAAGGGCGTTTACTTACGATTACATAACGTTTTAGGATGAACCATCCTCAGATCTGTCAATATTCTTTCTGTAGAAGTTTGTTAGAAAAAAAGAGTTGGTGTTGTTGTGTGTGCGAGAGTGTAATAAAGAGAGAGAGCAATAGTTTATATTTTCAGTTACTTAGGGAGGCTTGAAAATGTCTTTTGGGTAGCGTGAATGAATTCTCCGTGGTTGGCTGTAATTTTTACCTAAATGGTAAGTTGCTGTAGCTGGGGATTCTGGTAGTAATTCATAAAAGTTTTTTGAAATTTTTATTATGTAGTCTTGAAAAGATTCTATTTTTAGTTCTCTATGCAGTTGGTTGTTACTTATAAACCATGGAGCTTTGGTTATTTTTCTGAGACACTTATTTTGGAAAATTTGGAGTTTGTTAATGTGGCTGTTGGCTGCTTTTATCTAAACAGTTGTACCTAAACCGTACAAAATATTTTTCCAAAATACACCAACAATGTTCTATTTTGCAGGACGATCGCAGCGGCGGTAACGATAGCGCTGTTGTTCGCGTTGCTACTTGGCGGCGCGTTGCTCATCTGGTGGCTGCAGTGGCGACGACCCAGTAAGTGCTCTTCTCAATAGACTCTCCTACTTTCACTGCCGAACGCTAAGCAGTTCTTTATATTAACGGAGAATATGTCATTCATAGAAACCTTTGAAAACCTACAAAATAGCCAAAGAAATCGATTTAATATTAAATTTTGTGGATTGACCTCGGCCTCAGAATTACAAGGTTCTAGCTGACATCGAGCAACTTTTTCCGGACACGATTTTGAAAGATTGGAGGTAACAAAAATATTCGTAAAAATGCAAATGGTGCAAAATCCTTTTGTTCGTAGGAGGCTTTCTACAAATCTGACTTTTAAACTTAATAACATATTAATAGAGTTATGACAAAGTTCGAACAAGAGGAAACAATTTTCATCGAAAATGTCAGAACTTCATCATTCTGAGGCCGCAATATTGTCTTGTCGCCCTCCTTTACGTCCTGAATATTTGTAGACATGCGTTTTTTGATTAACAGTAAAAAAACAAATTCATTACATCTGTAAATCAGTATTTATACCTGTAAAATAATTGTTTAAATTAAAGCTCTTTCAATACTAAGTCACTGATTAGAAATCGTATAAAATCACATGAGTCATTTATAATTCAGAATCTTCTGCCATACAATATTTATTCACAGACTAATCTTTCCATTGTAGCAACAGTCAATAGTTTACTAGGTCGTGTAAGAACAACAAAATTGACATCAACGTCGAATTAAGATTGCTGAAGCTAAAACATTATTTACTCTTATCTATGTCGCTTTCGCTTCTTCAACATTTTATATTCTCTCACAAGAGTTCTTTCTGTCTTGGTTTTTCTTACGTGTGAAGTATTTTCATGAAAAATGATCTCTTTAGATGTTGACAACTCGTTCACAACATTGAACGACTTCAATTAAATACATTACTCCAGTCAATGAATTCTTACTCTCTCTTATAATCTCATTTTATGTTTTTCTCAATGATAAAGGCAAGTATAAAAAGCATTTCTCAGAATTCTCACTTTTAAAATAATTACTCATATAATTCTGTAGCTACCTAAGTTTCAAACGAAAATCAATGAACTTAGAATAATGTTCACCAAACCATTTAAAATTATGTTTTTTTCAATAAAAATATTTTTTAATGTCAGTACGTTTATATCAAATCGTATCAGATGCTGTGTTAAGTAATACAAAAATATCGTTCGTAAACTGTAAATTTTGTACGCTGTAAATTTTGAATATTTCAAAAGTTATTCTTCACCACTGTTCACTCTCCTGTCGTCCCATCTCATTGTTTTCTCAGGTTTTCTTTGTTTTGTAGAACGCCCTGGCAATCACCATCAGCTCATTCCGGAGACGGGGTCTGAAGAAGGGAGGGAGGTGGATGCGGAGGAGGACAGCTGGGGACGGCGCAGGACTTCCGTCACGGACCCTACCTCCAGCTCTGTCTTACAATGAATAAATCGACTCTGCTTCACTCTGCACATCATTTGCTCCAGTACTGTAAGTGGAGCACCTCATCCCAACTTAACAAAGTTTGCCAAGCTTGTGTAAAAATCATGCTACTTCAATATGTATGAATTCTGTTTTTTTGTGTGTCATTAGGATGAACTGCTGATGTTGAACACCTCGACATGAGAGGTGTCGTCCAACACCAGTGATCAGTTCTCCCAAAAACATTGCGCTTTAACATCCTAGTTACTTGCAAACTCATCTGAACCTAAAATAATTACCTAGAGATTCATTCTGTCGTTTGTCTTTAAAACATGTTCTAAGAAATACAAAAGAACTGAGAACATTAGCCATATAAAAATAGTTTTCAATTTAATACATGTATCACAGTGTCATTGGAATGTAATGTAACAATTTATGTTCATGTATATTTTTTGTATATTTTTCTACTATAAATTAATTAAAAAAATACTATGTCATTTTCAATAATTTATTTTACTAATTAAATTTGTTATTTTACTGTAAGTGGCAAATCTTCTACATTACGGAAGTATTTTGCGATGACCTGCGGTCATCACCAATAAAGAGCTAGAGCTCTGACGAAGGATCCCGAAAACTTGCAAGAAAAGACCGACACGAGTCCTGTACATTTTGTTATCTTATTCCTCTTTAGCTAGACTGAAGTGTTCAGAAAATTAAAGTCGTACATCCGCTTTCAACAATAATTTATTTTTATCTTCCTTAACAATAGAAGAACAATTTTACATAAACAGGTGTTGCTCTCCTCCTGATGTAGAGCGCCACCTGGCCCGACCCCGCTCCCGTGCGTTTGCAATTTTCTTTGTGAAGGCGACCTTTTTTGAGGTGGCAAACATCAAATTCGAATTTAGCACCCTCAAAAACATATAGAACCTTCGAGAAAAAAAACTTCAGGAATTTTTTCCTGAATCGGGCCTTTTTGAGCACCATTTGACTGAACTATTACGCTACAATTTGAACCTCACTTTCTGCCTTATTGACGATGCAAATTATGATATTAGGAATACGGCTTGAAAACTAATACTATTTTCTATACAATTTTACATATTTTACATTTATTACATTAAATACATTTTATGTCACAAAATATGCATTTTTCCGAAGCGCTGGCCCCTCATGAATGGGGGTCCCCAAGCAACTGCTCGTTTTCCTTGTAGGTAAATCCGGCTCTGGGAGGGAAGCATAAGGAGCAGGAATACGACGAGGAAGAGGAAGGGATTGGCTCGATTAGATAAGCACAGTGATAGGTCGATCTTCTGAAACATATGTTTATCTATCGTGGCTATGCCTGTTACAATTGCTTTCTTTTCTGCGCATTTAGCTTCCTAGTGCCAAACTAATGGTTCTACAGAATGGTACCTCGCGTACTAGTTACTTTTCTAATTTCTTTGGTCAGGCATAGCTTTTCTATCTTGCCACATACTTTTGCCAGCTGCCATCTATTGCCGTTCAAAGTACATTTTTTTGAACTTTTCTTAATTTTTCCTTTTACTTTCAGTAGAATCGAAATATTACCATAAGAATGTTAAAGAAGTGTAAAACCTCGTCCTAAATGGCAATTTTCATTCAAAAATTTGGAACCGTCTTAAAGAACATAGTGTTTAGGCGTTATTGTAAATGCGGAATTTAAAGTTTTTTTCATAAAGTAAAATTGATTTAATGATTATTTTGTTTCCGAATGCATCAAAGGCTGCGATATTTAGTCCCGTAAGTGCAATTTATGTTATATCCTGGGACATAGTGTTTCTTCCCTGTTGCAAAGTGATCTCCGCCGCCGACCTAAAGAGGATTTCGCTCCTCCTTAAATTCCGAAGTGAAAATAAGTACCTGATTAAGCAATAACTACCATGACAAGAAGAGCTTGTTTTTAAGCATTACAACCACTGTACATTCCTCGTATGTGTACGTACCGTATTTCACTGCATGATTAAGAGTGTAATGCTTCTCTGAAATAAACTTTTCTACCGATTAAAAACTTAGTGACCGCGCACATACTTTACAGTCCGCGCCTGCTTTGCAGTTTTAAAAAATAAAATACAATTATTCCCTTTCATATTTAAATATCACCGGATTTTCAGTGCCACCGCCATTTGATTCTGTTTCGTAATGTACGGACAAATTGCGCAATGTATTGCGTGAATCTGCGCCATCCCACACTTCGCCTCTACCCTTCGCGACCTTTTGAGCCGTTTGCGGTCTTGCTACCGCTTCCTGATCTGACTCGCTCCCAATTTTTGGTGAGGATTGTTGTAGTCAGGTAAATATTCTCATTCGGCCTTTTCGAGCCTCGCTTAGCTTATCTTGAATGTCGACCTGTGTCAAAAGCAATATTTTTGAATTGATTTAATGATTCTTTATTTTGTTTCCGAATGCATCAAAGGCTGCGATATTCAGTCCCGTAAGTGCAGTTTATGTTATATCCTGGGACATGACGGTGTTCCTTCCCCGTTGCAACGTGAGATCTGCCGCCGACCTACAAGTCGACTTACAGAGGATTTCGCTCCTCCGGATATCTCCCCCAACGGGACACCGCCTCCAGTCGGAACAAGCTCTACGCTTCCGGCTGATCTTCCATCATGTGTTGACCGGCTGAGTTAGATCAGATTCAGCATTGCCAGTGCTCCGGCAGTGACTTCGACTGGGAGGTGCTTTAGTCCAAAGGTGGCTGATTTTCGACGCTAAGTAGACAGCTATGTCAAATTCGGACCCCGTCTGCCGGAGAATTCTAACGGACGGATGCTCTGTAGGTAGTTTTTCGTGGTTTATCTGATCTACCGAGCGAATGCCAAAGTAACTCTAACAAACGGGCCAAGGACCGCGCGCAATATTCCCTTCTTCTTCATTATTCTATCTTCTCTTCCTACACAAACATATACACATATTTGCATACAATAGATACGTAAAGAAAATATTGTTCCTGTGGGATCGTGTAAGACAGAAGAGGATACAATATGAATAAGCTATGCGTAGAATATGCGCCTTCTCCATACCTCACAAATACTTTTTTACTGTTTTTTGGCGAAGTAAATCAACTAAGAGTGAGAAGATATAAAAATAAGTGAAGATCACATTCATTTACACGAGAGACAGATCACATTAGGCCCACTATTTAGCAGAGGTAGATCATACTCATTTTCAGTAAATCTTGAGGAATTTCTTTTAGATATTGTGTAAATTACATCCGAATACAGCAATGGAAAAAAACTTCGCTAAAGCGTTACTAAATAGTTTTAGAAATTTTAGTAAGATGAGATAAACATTACTGTAATAATTCAGAGTAATGTAAGAATAAATGTTACTTTCTCATTGTTTTGATTTAAAATATTTTACTGAAGTTCTAAAATCTTGAATGTCCTATTCACTAAAATAGATATAAAACTCATAAAATCAGTTATTTCATTAGTAGAATCTTCAAATATTACCACAAGAAAAATTTGAATGTTACTTAACATGAAGTTGATCAGTTTTGGTGGTAAAGAAGTGGCACCATTATTTGTCCTGTGCATAGCCAATTTAGTACACACATCTCAACAGATATTCTTTTATAATACAATATTTTAATAATTTCATTAAAAAAAAATGTCAAAGTCAAACTGCTTTCAAAGAGGGAAGGATTTAATGTAATTATTTATAGGATTAAGAATGGCGTAGATCTACAGCTTCTATAAAATAACAAAATGGAGTGAAAGACATGCCAAATAATGCGCAATTAATTAGCGGATCTCACCTAGTAATTATTATTGTGGATCCTCATAATTTGGCCGTGTGTAGGGTGCTTCTGGCTCCCTGTTTTTTTTATACATCTGTTGCGTCTTGATTGACGCAACGCGTCTCCAAGCCTCTTGGGGACGTTGAGCGCTTTTTTGCGCTAGCGAGTAATTCTACGTTAATGGCGCTGAGGAGTAATCCTCCATTAATACTTTGTTACGTCGCAGTCAATTGTTAAGAAGAGCGCCAGATAGCATCTCCGCGTACGCGCCTCGCACCGCCCGCCCCTGCGTCACTACCCAGCGACCAGATTTGGGAAGGAATAAGGACACTTCACAGGGGCTGGACTAGCCCTTGTGACGCAGCCTAACTCGTTTTTTAGGAACAAACTTCACATGAGATTCGAGGGGAATCGAAGCCGGTCCTCCTTGGTGAAAGGGGAGCGACTTCGCTCTGAGCCACGAGCTCATATATACTGCGATTTTTCTAAGAGCGACCCTCAAGGCCACTGAAATCCCATCTTCGCGATGGAATATGTCACGGCATTTCGCGTCTTTTCTCGGTCTTGCCGGTAGAAGTCGCATGATCGCAAGCACTGCTTCATACGGGTCGCGATCGTGCGAATTCTAGCGGAACGACTGAGAAAGACGCGAAATGCCGTGACATAATCCATCGCGTAGATGGGATTTGAGTGGCCTTGAGGGTCGCTCTTAGAAAAATCGCAGTATAACGAGCTTGACAGACGTGTGCAGCGCTCGCTCCAGAAGCAGCGGTCCTTGGGGGCGTTGCCCACTGCGCGCGCGCCGAAGCCGCCGGCGCATCGTCACGTGTGTCAGTCGAGCCCCCGCCGCCGCCGCCGACGCGTCGCCATGCCGTCCCCGCCGGTTGACTCTGGAGTCGCTACCGCCGCCGCAGACGGTCAGTACTTTTTATTGGTTCTCATTTCTTGACTTTGGCGATTTTCAGGTTCTCTCGACAGGAATACGTCCCGGAGATACTTTATGTGACGTAATGTGAAATATAACCCGGTGATACTTTATGTGACGTAATGTTACGAACGTGACATATTGAAAACAAATGTCCGTTATCCGACTGATGTTCGAACTCTGTGATCAGTCACTTTCAAATAAATTGCTGAGCATCTGGGAAGTGTAGCTTAATAGCCCGCGTAATAGTTCCTAGGCTTGTACTGTCGAATTTATCCGAATTTGTTTAGGACAAGGTGTTATTTAATATTCTAAAATTAATATTTCCTTTCTACCGTTAGGAAACCGAAAAATTGAGAAAATGACACAAAAATGTATTTTGGGGGGCAATAAATGGTAGCTGGTTTTCTCAATGAAATGTTTTTATCAAAAATACATCTTCAAATAAGGTCATGCCAATTTTTTTGAAAATACGAGTAGTTTTTTTATAACTTCGTGACAAACATAATAGCCCGCTTCAAATTTACTGCACTTCAGACAGCCGGATGCGTTATAAATTAGAAAAGTTTGTATATTATTTCTTTGTTCGTTTCTTATATTCGACCTTTTGTTATACATTTACACATTCATCTTTAGACATTATTCATTTTGAAATATTTGAAATAAAAATTGCTAGCTCTTTAAGGGAGTATCGACAATGCACGGAATGCAACAATGGAATTTCGTTTCACTGAAGCGAATTACGTGTGATTGTTGTGACTTGATATAGCAGTATGGTTTCAGGCTTCTTTTCCCAATACAAGTTTACAAAACTTTTGTATTATATTTTTATGCAGTTGTAGAATTCACATAGTTTTGACAACTCTGTGATGGAAGCAGTGAGTTGTTTGCTTCTTGGTTGAATTGGACCTCTTGGAAAAATTTAAAGAAAAAAATTAAGCCATTTTTGAGAAAATATTTGATTGTTCAAATTCTTCAATAATTGTATGTTTCACGCAAAATCACCCAAAAACTAGTAATATTTTCGAAAAATTGAATATGAATATCTTATTTGAACCTTTTTTTGATAAATAAGATTTTATTGAGACAAAAACTATCTTCGTCATTGTATTTATAGGAAGACGCCGACAAACTTGTAAACTTTTGCAAAAATTCCGGTAGTGCAACTAAAATGCGACCTATCCCATTTGTTTAAACATCTTTTTCTTTATAAGAGAAAAAATTGAAGAAAAATTTGAAGCCATGTTTGAAAAATAATTAATGCTAAGGCTTCTTGTAGAGTATATCCTCCAAAATCAAAATTTATGGCGCCGCGACATGAGTCAGATCGATCAGGGAATATTAATTTTGGTGAAAATCCAGCTACGCTTTAGCTGCTAGCGTTATTCTGTTCTGCAGACGGACGATTTGCCGTGAATAGATTTTCTCGCGGTATCAAGGATTCGGTGAACGTTGATTCTGACTACACAGTCCGTTAGAGGAAGTAATTTACTTCACTTTTTTTTCTGCATAATTTACAATCTGTTCTTGTTAGAACAATAAGTAAATAGTGTCTAATAAATACATTTCTGACGTGAATTTTGTGACATTGAAATTTTCATTTAAGAAATCGGTATGGCAAATCTAAAATATTCTCTCGTTTCAGTCTATATACATGTTCACTGTTGTCTAGCAGATTTGTTGAAAGGTAATTTGGATGCTCGTACAATCTCTTCTGGTAAGCTTGGCTCTTCGTGGTGATAGTGCGTTGCATAGTTTTCGTAATGTTTTAGCTTCGAATCTTTTTAGAAGTTCTAGATTCGATTTACTGGACGAGCCCCACAATTCAATACCATAGGTCCATTGGTTTGATTATACTTTTGTAAATCTGTACTTTGTTATACAAGGACAGTTTTGATTGTTTATTAGACATGAAATTTGAGGACTTTAAGCTGCGCTTCTTTTCTCTTAGGTTTACTTCACATAGGAACAAGATTTATCCAGTTTTTCATTACCAGGGTCCTTCCATAAGAGATTTTCAGTCAAAATCGCTGGGTTTTTTTCCGCTGCGTTACAATACTTTCTGTATAGTGTGTAAGCAGTGGGAGAGAAAATAATAATTTTGTGAAGAAACTCATGAACCTGACGACTTCCGTTAGAAAAATTGTATTTTCAGGACAGAAAAGTAGTAACCAATTTTGATCTGTACAACAAATGCTATTCGCCATAGGAACTGTGGAATTATATTTTCGCGAAGACACATTGATCAAGCAAGAAAATAGTATTACAAAAAGATGGGCTGACTGACAGAGGAGGAAAAAGGGAGATTTACGACAAGTGATTCAAGGCCATTATATTCATCGCATGTTCGTCGTGAATACATTGAATGACGCATGCAAGGTTCGCAATAAATGTTCAAAGGACGTTAGCCAAAATTAGTAATTAAACTTGCATAGTCAAGGAGAGAGGGGATTTTGGAGAGTCAGGGTGCAAGCTTGCTAGGATGCAAAAATTGAAAAATTATTTGTATATTAAAAAGTATTGGATTTCTGAGATAAAAATCTCTATCTACAATTTTGTAGTTTCAACAATTTTTTTGCAATTAAAAAAAAACAAGTAATACCCGGAAGTAGGACTAAGACCATATTTTTATCGTCCCTCATAACATATGTGGATATAATTTTAAAAACATTTGGAGCGGTTTTTGAAAAAAGATTGTAAATTTGGAGTGCAATTTACATAAAAACCACTCGTTTTTCAAAAAAATTGTGCCTGACATTTTAAAGTGCTAATTTTTTAGAACTGACTTTGAATGATGCGTAAATCTCTATCTTCAATTTCGCAGTTTAGAAATTGTTTTTGCCATTTTCTAAAAATTGGGGATATCAACCAAAATGAAAACTACATCATTCCCTTAAACTATCCCTTCGCACTATTCAACAACAACATATAATAAAAAAATTTGATTTCCATTTAACCATAATTGAGCCATTTCCTTTTAACTTTGAAAATCTCCAACGAGCGTCTTGAGAAGTACCCCCAAAAATTAAAATATCGGTTTCAAATTCCAGGAGCTTTGACGTCAATGAAAACGATTGGTGAATATCAATTTTGAAGAAAATCGTCTGAACGGTTTAGGCGCTAGCGTTGACCACAGACGGACGGTCAAACGGACGGTCAGACGGACGGTCAAACGGACGGTCAGACGGACGGTCAGACGGACGGTCAGACGGACGTTTTGCCGTCAATCGATTTTACAGTAACAAGAAGCAACAATATATGGATTTTCACAACACCACAAGATAGAGGATTTTTTTTCAAAATTTAACAAGAGGTTTTATCCACAGACCCCAGCTATAAGAGTTTTTCTGGCGAAAATTCGCCGTTTTCCGGCGTACGATTACATAACTTTCTCTTCTTACGTATTCGTAAGTATTCGTAAGGCGAGAAAGTAAAACAATGCCATTAATATTTAAAAATAAATATTTATTGAAAATTTCTTAGTATCATGGAGAATTTTCTTGGAACAATTCACTGCACTTCCTTAAAGACAACATTTTAAGTAATCCCTATATAGTATTTAGTAAACTCCTCGTGTGTGCGTGTGGATTTGCGGTTCCATCTCTCACGGTTAGACCACTTCCCGTGCACCAATCGAGACATAGGAGCTGTCATTCGATGCGGAGAAGACGAAGGAGAAGAAGAAGAAAACGAAGGAGAAGAAGAAGACGAAGAAGGAGGAGAAGAAGACGAAGGAGAAGAAGAAGACGAAGGAGACAAAGAAGAAGGAGAAGACGAAGAAGAAGGAGAAGACGAAGAAGAAAGAGAAGACCAAGAAGAAGGAGAAGACGAAGAAGAAGGAGAAGGCGACGAAGAAGAAAAATACAAGAATACGAAAAAGGAGACAGAGAAGAAGACGAAGGAGAAGAAGAAAACAAATCACGGAAAATGAACTAATTAAGCGTAAGGCCTATTGAGTTGCCCGGATCTGACGGTCGACGGTGCACATCTCCGAGACGAGCATCGCTGTGTCATCCAGCCGGTCGCTGCGTCTAGGCTGCGAGGATCAGTGTTATGTCTTCAAAGAATATCGAGAAGACGATAATTTTATATGAGAAATGAAGATAGGCCAAGTGACTGTGACATGACCGTGTTAACGCACGGGCTTGTAGGGCCTGGGTCCAGGGCCCCCTACGTTAAAAAATCTAATGTTAATCTTTTTCAAAAAATAAAATAAAATACGTATTAAACATGCTATGTATGATTAAACGACACTCATCGTCATAAAAAAAAGCTGCACCAGATGGACAAGGTGGATTGCGATCATTGTTGGCAGCCAGGTAGAGGGTACCACATATACAAAATGGTTACACTTTCACATTTGTAGGACCGACATTTATTGCGCTACACGGCCACATACGGTACATGTTAGTATGGTGGTGGGGCCGCCATTTTAGCGAACACACGCGTTCAGACATTGCGGCATGGAGTTGTACAGGTTTCGAATGATGTCCTGTGCTAGTCCATCTCATGGAGCTTGCATCTGAACGCGCAGTTCTTGCAGATTGGTGGGTAGGGGTGGGATCTTGATCGCGTGCTCCATAGCACCCCAAACATTCTCGATCGGGAAAAGGTCTTGCAATGCTGCTGGCCGTGGCAGAGTATCCACGGCTGCAGGGCATGCTCGGGAGATGGCTACGGCATGCGGACGCGCGTTATCCTGTCGAAATAGGATATGGGCCTGAGCGTTCACGAAAGGCAGAGCCACCGGCTGCAGGATCTCCTGAATGTATCGTGTCGCTGTCATAGTACCTCCAATTAACATTAACAGTGAACGGGCACAATGGGATATCGCGCCCCACACCATCTCACCAGGCTGGCGGGACGTGTGATGGAATACTACATACCTCTCGTCGTCGTTGTCGTCGTTGTTGTAGTTAGCCAACGCCCACCATTGGCATGCTAGCAATTTGGTGACGCGACGACCAGTATAGACGTGCAGATTTTCCCCTCAGCTTGTAGGGATCCGCACGCCCACAATGGTCAAGCGCGTAGGTGGCGAATCACTGTTTCTCATTTAGCGTTACCTAGGGGACACGTGTGGTAGACCACGGACGCGAGCAACTTGGTTCCCGCTGTCTATTATTATTATTATTATTATTATTATTATTATTATTATTATTATTATTATTATTAATGGATTAGGAGGTGATAGGATATTGGTGAAAGGTGATCGTGGACTTTTTGAACCATCCCAGCATCTGCCTTATGATCGAGGGAAACCACGAAAATTCTGGTCAGAATGGCCGGCCCGGGAATCGAACCCGGACCTCGAAATTTTTGAAAAATCAGGGATTTCTACGAAAATGGCTGGCACCATTCTCTTAAACGTTCTTCGCACAATCCAACAACAAAATTTAATCAAAAAGTTTGGAGCTATTGGTATGAAAATTTTGAAAATGGCTCAGGGGTTTCATGTGAAGTATCTCCCAAAATTAAAATATGTTTCAAATTCCAGGTGCCGCGACATCAGCCAGAATGGTTGGGGAATATCAATTCTGGAGAAAATCGGCTGAATTGTGCGCAGACGGACATTCAGACAGACAGGCCGTCAATCGATTTTTTGTATCTAGGACGCACAAAACATGGATTCTGGCTACACCACGTGTTAGAGAATTTTTGTCTATATTTAACACTGAATTTATCCACCTTTTCGTTACCAGGGTCCAGCAATACGAGTTTTGTGTCGAAAAGTCCCTGTTTTCCTGTGTGTTTACGTTAGTAACGAAGAGAAAGTAAAAAGTAAATTCAATAATTAAACCTACACTAATGCTTCTAAAATTGGTAAAGCTATTCTAAATTTTCAAACAGCACTTCCCTTTTGGCACAGTGTTGTTTGTGATGAACATTTGTGCCTTAGTAACACGTCTGCGATCTCCAAAGGGTTTTGTGCGATCGCTACTCGCGATGTGCATACGCGCAATGTTCCTTCTATCGCGCTGAATATCGCATTTCCGGTTTCGACAAGGGGACTATTTCCGCGATTGCACACATAAGGAACAAATATGCGAACCGCAAGACTTATACGCCTTTTTAGATTTCATTTTGTTTATTCTACATAATGAATCCTTTCCAAGGATTAAAATACTTAATATAATTTTATAAGGTATATAAGAAACGATCCAACAATAATGTTTAGTGGTGAATCGTGGTTAATTGGCTTTGTCTTTTTTCCACACGAAATGTGATACACATTTCAAAATATTAACGCTAATTTAATAATTGATAAATTAAATAATATATCGAAAATTCAGGTTTTGTTTGTGAATGGACATAATTTTAATATTTCATTGTGAGCGTTATTACCTACTGTTTTATTACATATGCCAGGATAATTTTGTGTATTTGATCTCTTAGCTTTTTAACAGGCCATTGGGAAGACATTTTACTGCTTGATTATTTATTTATCAAGGGATAGAAGAGAAAAATTAGATCGAGAAAAAATTGTGATAGAGGTTGTTGCCAGTGATATTGTACCGTGATAAAAGAGTATTTACCTCATCCTTGAAATTATCGCTACCTGAAAGTACAACATTTTGAGAAATATATACAGTAGTACCACCTGCAAAATTTGCAATGTCTAACTATAAGAGATAATAGATGTGAGAAATGAAAATATTGAAAAGCGTCGGTGGTGATGGAAAGGGATTCCTGGGAAGACTCCATACTGTTGAGTACGAGCGAGTGCCCTCGACGACCAGGGAGGAGATGCACATGCACAGCAGAATCATCCACTGCCGAAGTATCGCTGTTAAAAGAAAACATCGAGTAGAGTAACGCGCTTGCCCAGAAATGTGTTTGGCTGCGTTAGAATTTTGTTTAATTTGCTTTCTTGTGTCCCTTTTCTACATGAAATGTGAATAGAATTTTTTTGAGCTGAGGCTGTGTGATGAAAAGTTAGAAGTCGTTGTTTGTTTTTTATTTCCGACGCATTCAGTCTAGCCGTCTCCCTCCGTGTGACGGCGTCAGCAGTGTGCGTAGCTTCCTCGTGCGAAGTCTGCATTGTGATCAGAAGAAAGTGTGTTGTATGCTCGTGTAACCAATAACTAGATTATAATAACAGTTGTTTGTCCCTAATTCCAAGACGCTAGTTAGCATACTAAGCGCCTTGTTTTCAGCGCCTAAAATGTCATTTAATTTATATTTCCAAACTATTTAACATTACATTCCTTAATCACAACTTCATTTACCTGAACTTAAGAGACCCACAAGAAATATGTATTCTTGTTTCCACCAAATGTATCTTGTCAAAGCCTCTATACATCAAGGCATTAGAATGTTTGGCGACAATATTTGAGTTGAGCAGATTATCTTATGAGAGAAATTGTCTTATTTTTGTATCTCACTAACAAGTAATACAATGCTATCGTTGTCTCTTCCGTACTCAGGGCAGCGCACAAGCGTTTAATCCCGAGAATTTTCTGAACAATGTTCTTTCATTGCAGTTCCTTGTAATTCCAAGAGGAACATTTCGCTGATTCATCCCGACTGAATTCTCCCGCACTCACGTGATCACGCAATCACATGATAACAAGGTCAACTACGTCCTGGGCAAGAGGAAAATGGCTCACAAGGAAATTGCGGCAAAATTAATCCTTCCTTTTCCATGAAAGCGACGCCTTATTTAATGTAAGAGTGGATAACGAGGATTGTTTGGATAGAAAAAAAACTTTCCTTTTCCATGAAAGCGACGCGACGCTCTATATAATGTAAGAGTGGATAATGAGGATTGTCTGGAAAGAAAATATAATTTTAAAAATAAATTTAATTTTCACAATAGAAATTGCCGTGTTACTTTCAACAAATTTAGTCACTTTGTTCTGTTTCATTTAATGCAGATTCATTGTTTTGGACTTTTTCTTTGTTTTGCGTTCCTCAACTCCTGTGGTCCTTGGTCCCGTAAGTGTGGTGCATGAGTCAAGAGAAGTGGTAGTTCCGCCTCCTCCTCCTCTGGTTTCCCCTCCTGGTATCTCCGCCAGATAGGCATCACCCCACGGTATTTCGCGTCGTTCTCGGTTCTGCCGCTAGGAGTTGCATGATCGCGACTGTATCGAGCAGTGTTGGCGATCATGCGATTCCTGGGGGCATAAGGGAGAACGGCGCGAAATACCGTGAGATATTCCATTTTTATGACATACCCCCGTGCGCCAAGAAAGAAAAACCGAAGTATAAGCCCCCCATCGGTCTCTCGAGAAATGTCCAGATTGTTTGATGTTGGTTTTGTTTCCTACACGACACTCAAAGAAAGCTGCCCAAACGGCCATCTAGATTAAGAAACTCGAACAAATGTAGCCTACGCTTCCCGAAACTTCAAGTCCGTCATTAAACGTTCGACCTTTTCGACCAATTTTTGTGGAACCCTGAGTGACATTTCCACTGTATTTCTTTCGTTGTCGTGTAATTCCTCTCTTGAACACATGACAAGAAACAAACAACGTGCTAATTTCTTACGCTTCCCAAGTATAGACTTTTTTAATTTAAAGAATTTTTCATATTTCGAAATGAGAAATCAGATAATCTCCCTTTTGTCTTGCAGAAATATGCCGAAGTGGTAGATTAGTGATAACCCACCATTGCGGTCTTGACCAGTTTTGCTGCGGTGACTATTGCTGCCCTCGGAGCCTGCTGTAAGTAACCAACACTCACACTAATTACATCCAGAATGCAACCTACATTCTTCGTCAGGAAGAGAATGAAGAAAGGCTTTCACATTAATCTATATTAATACAATTGAAATGTCTACGATTTCAAAATATCTGTGATTTTCTCAGATCATCTACTTATTTACACGATATACAACCCATATATTGGTATTTACAATTAATATCAGGTTGTCTGGGCTAATCTTGGGAACGGTTTAACCCATTTCAATGGGATTTTCAATGAAACAAGAGTATTTTGTCGGGCATAATTTTAGCCAATTTTTAAATTTTTTTTTTCTATACTACTAGAATAATACTCTTCCATTCCATAAAAAAAGAATGTTTGTTGTAACTCTCTCTCTCTGTACTTCGGAAGAACAGAACGTATTGTAATTTTGCACCAGAAAACGGCGATTTTTTGACAGAAAAACTCTTATTGCCGAGCCATGGTAGCGAAAAATTGATATAGCTTGTTCCCATACATAGTAAATTATTTCTCTGACACGTTGAGAGGTCAGAATCCAAGTTTTGTGGGTCATTGATTCAGACAAATCAAGCAATAAAAAATGTATATAATTATTTAATACAATATATATATATATATACACAATTATTTAATTTGTTGTTACGAATGTATTATATTTGTTGATCAATATGCGTGATTTTTGCTGCTGCGGGCACCTAGTAATTTCAAAAAGTCGCAAATCACGACCATGTTGACAATTTACCAACGAAATATGTAGATAATGGGAAATGGATCAGGAAAAATATATTTACTTTGCCAACTTTTCGGAATATATTAATCTAACAAGGCTTATTAAATATATACGATTTCATATCACAAGACATGGGATGTTTAGGGAAATGCCTGTTTTATTCTAGCGAAGTCAGTCATCACAAACAAAACCTAGTTAGTTAAACAAAAACTAGTCATCACAAACGAAACCTAAATGACAAATTAAATATTGATATAAATAATCAAAATATACACCACGTGCAAAACCATAAATTTCTTGGAATTCACATTGACCAAAATCTAACATATAACGAACACATTAATGCCATATGCAAAAAAATTAATTCTAACATTTACTTACTGAGAAATCTCTCAAAATATATGACAGTGAAAATGCTCATTACTACATATTGCGGCATTATATACCCTCACATTCAATATGGCATAGAAATATGGGGAGCAACAAGTGTAGGGCACATGGACAGGGTTATGATTATACAAAAAAGAGCTCTTGAGATGCATTTTCCAGCTGCATCCTAACCAATATTGTAAACATTTTTACAAAGAATACAAAAAAATGACTGTTGTTGCAATTTATGCATTTAGGATAATTCTGCTCATGAAAAACAATAACTGTCACGTTACTCAAAATAAATGTTTATATCAATATAACACTAGAGGAAAGGAAAACTATCATAGGATGTACTCTGCAAAATCCTCCTCAAAGAAGGATCCTTATAGGAATGCTGCGTTACTCTTCAATAAACTACCTAACCATATTCAGGAATTTAGCAAAACTAAATTCAAAAAAGCACTAAAAAATTACTTAATTGAAACTTGCCCTTATAAACTAAAGGAATTGTCATACACAAAGAGAGCAATGCTACAATAATTATATATCTCTTACTATACGATAAGTTATTTATTACTTTAGGACAAGCAACTTAAACTTAAGTTGTAGTAACTTAAGTTTATTATTTGTGATTTAATTAATTATTATTACGGTTAGTGCTAATTGTTTTTATCTAAGAACAATGACACTGTTTGAAACTTGTAATCCAAGTATTATAAACAATAAACAATATCGTGAACATAGTATTTAGAGGCTGAAACATGTGGGCACGAATCACGACAAATTATGACATATGACGAAGTTTTATAAACCTTTTCTCTTTTTTGTTCCTTTTTTCATATATTCCTCTTTTAGAAGTATTGGAGTTTTTTTTGCATTTAATGTTTATTTGTATATGCACTGTTAAGATATTAGAAAAATTGGTCATGGTCTAATGTGCCATTCATTACAAAATCTTCGATTCACGTCTTTACATTGTAAAATAGAAGATAATGTTTAAAAGTATGCCAACACAGTTTTCTCCATTTCCATACCATACTTTCTAAATATCAGATAGTCAATCGACCATGTTCTGGGTTATATTTATATAGGTTAACAGGCGCTACTGGCTGAATCTTTTCACCAGTTTCCACTATTGTCATCAGTTTCCGTAACTGGGCCTTTTAAGTCCCATTTAACGTGGTGGAGACCATTACAGCACAGCGCTCTTCTGTATCACCTTCTTACAGGAACTAAAATACGAACTGCTGCCAACGATACTTCAAACGTGCGTGGCTGCTGCGTAGGTTCGTGGGACGCAAGTAGGCGCGTAATCCTTCAAAACAGCGTCGATGTTCGCGCTTTCCTCAACAGGTTCGTATATGTAGATATTATGAATAATTGAACATTTAGAAGACACTTATCGTATTTCTCACAAATTAGCCAATTTTTATGTGCGGAAGTTGTCGAGCCTAACCTACACTGTACCCGACGACACTAGCGCCTTCTACAGCAGCATCCTAAAGCTTTGTCTCCAGTTTTGATGGAGAGTTGTAAGACTCTGTTCCCTAACGTTACTTCACGTTCTCCGATTTTCCCTACTTCACTTCACATCTCGTGTCCGCCGCCATACCGTGACCGTTGCCTTCCAGAACTTTGCTATTACCCCCGTTCTCCCCTCCGCTCGCTCGGTCAGCCTTGATTCGCCTTTCTTGTAGAGAATTCGTTTATTCTGCCGTTGGCCTCGGCCGCGCCAATATGAATGTTTGTTTTCCCGAATCAAAGACCGTAAGGTCAGAATATCTTTTCATATATCGCAAAAACACCAGCTGGAACTATTTTAACTAGTTTAATAACTTCTTTTGCCATCATAGCTCTGTAGTTTCAGTTGTAAATGAGAGCTGATGTGAAACAAAGGTGTTCGTGTTTTCGCGGTTCTAAAAGCTTTGGAAGGTAAGTCTTTGGCTTTTAATAATAATTTGAGTTCGTTTAGACCTATTCTAACTGTAAACAAATGAAATAAAATTATTTAAACATTGCTTTCTACCTGCAATGTGTAATTTCGAATTATCAGAGACCGGCTTTAGTCTGTGGAATTTTAATGGCGATGGTTGTAAAATGAACTCCAAAATATTGTGCGTATTTGAGCCCCAAATTATAATGGGTCCGTATTACATACACTACAAAATGTGTTCCTACTATTTTTACTTTCCCGTAAACGTACGTATTATACGAAGTAATGTTCGTAGTAAAGGGAAAGTTATGTAATGCTGCGGAAAAACGATTTCGAGATTTTAATGGAAATACACGTTTTGGGGTTCCCTCATACCGAAAAGAGTTTTTTTCAAAACGTCCGTCAGTCCGTCTGACCGTCCGTCCATCCGTCCACCCGTCAGCCCGTCAATCTGTGAAGAACACTAGTGGTTAAACCATACGTGCGATTTCTTACAAAATGGGTATTCCCCGGTCAATCTGCGTTGACTCGATGCACCGCGATTTTGAAAAACTCTCTTCAAAATTTGAGGATACTTTACATAAAGCAACCCGGACATTTTCGAACTTTTCTCAAAAACGACTCGATAATTTTTCTTGAAACTTTTGACGAGGATAGTGCCTAATGTACTCTTTGCAATGATATAAATGCCATTTTGCTCTATTCTTTTGTTTTTTCAAAAATTACAAAAATGTAATTTTTTGACTTGTTCCTCACGTCGCTAATATTTACATTAGCGGCGATTCGTTCGCATTATTTTATTTATGAGTGCATGTGCTTCAAATAATGTCAAGTAAAGTTTCTCGAAAACTCAACCATTTTCTGTGAAAATTAGCTCAAAATTCCGCTTCTTCAGAAACGCTCAAACGCCATTTCCTCATATATGGCTCCAAACTGTTTCTTCAAACTTTGCGAACGGATAGTGCTAATTGAACTCTTTAATAATACATAAAGTTTATTTTGAGATATTTTTTGTTTTTTTCAAAAATTACACAAATGTAATTTTTTTGAAAGATCTCTCACATCTTTAATATGCCCATTACCAGCAATTTGTAAACATTAGTATATATGTGAGTGTAAGTGCTTCAGAAAAACTCAAAGCAATTTTCTCATAAATGGCTCCAATTGTTTTCTTTAAACTTTTCGAACGGATAGTGATAACTACGCTCTTTAATATGACGTAAAGTTTAATATGGGGTATTTTTTGATTCTCAAAAATTTCATATATGCATTTTTTTAAAAGATATCTCACATCTTTAATATGCACATTACCAGAAATATGTAAACCCTATTGTATTTGCGAGATAACGGCCTTCAAATGACTTCAAATGAAATTTTTCAAAAACAAAACTTTTCTGTGAAAAAAGAGCTTTACTTTTCGCAGTTTTAGTAGTGCTAAACGCCATTTTCTTTAAAACGGCACCAATTTTTTTATAAGAAAATTGGCATTTAGGACGAGGTTTTAGTGTTCTTTAATATTCTAAAATTAATATTTCCTTTATACCAAAAGGAAACCAAAAAATTAAAAATATGTCAAAAAAATATACTTTGGGCGGCGATAGATGGCAGCTGGCACGAGTTTGTGGCAATTCCAAATAGCTAGCCGAGACCCAAGGAAATGTAAAGTTAATACGAGAAAGTCTGTGCCATTCTATAGCACCACTAGTTCTTTTAGATGCCACAAAAGATTCTAGGCCAAAAATAACTATAATAGTGGTGCTACAGAATAGCACAGACTTTCCCGCAATACTTTTCTATTTCCTTGGGCCTCAGCTAAATACTTGGAATTGCCACATACTCGTGCCGGCTGCCAATCTATCGCTGCCCAGAGTACTTTTTTTTGACACTCAATTTTCGGTTTCCTAATAGTAGAAAGTAAATATTAATTTTAGAATATTAAAGAACACAAAAACATCGTCCTAAATGTTAATTTTCTTTAAAATTTTGTAGCCGTTTTTAAGAAAATGGCGTTTAATCGCTATTAAAAATACGAAATTTGAAGCGCTTTTTCACAGAAAATTTTTGAGTTTTGAAAACACTTCATTTGAAGTCATTTGAAGCACTTACACTCACAAATGTAATGTTTACAAATTGCTGGTAATGTACTTAAAGATTTGAGAGACCTTTATAAAAAATTACATTTGTGTAAGTTTTGAAAACACAAAAAAATACCCCAAAATGAACTTTACGTCATATTAAAGATTGCAATTAGCGCGATCCGTTCCAAAAGTTTGTAGAAAAAAATTGGAGCCATTTATGAGAAAATGGCGTTTGAGCGTTTTTGAAAAGGCGGAATTTTGAGCTAGTTTTCACAGAAAACGGTTGAGTTCTCGAGAAACATTACTTGAAATTATTTAAGGCACATGTACTCATAAATATAATAATTTGAACAAATCGCCACTAATATAAATATTAACTACGTGAGAGAGAAGTCAAAAAATTATTTTTTGTAATTTTTGAAAAAACAAAAGAATAGAGCAACATGACGTTTATGCCACCTCATAGGATACATTGAGACACTATCCCTAGCAAAAGTTTAAAGAAAACATTTGGAGCCGTTTTTGAGAAAATCTTGTTTTCGTAATTTTTTAAAATTGAGCATGTTGCACGCAATATTACGCGAAAACTACTAAACGTTGCAAAAAAGGTACAGGACCTTAAAGGAGGAACTCACTTCGGAGAACAAAGTTTATTTGAAGGAAAAATCTCTATCTTCAATTTTGTAGTTGTAGGAAGATGCCGAATAAAATTCAAACTTTTGCAATTTTCGAAAATTCAGAGTTAACCGTGAAAATCGGACATATGAAAAGTAGTGTATTTTATTCTATTCTTACAACAAATTTAAGGACAAAATTTGGAGCCGTTTTTGAGAAAACTTTGAAAATATATGGGCGCCTTCATGTGAAGTTCCCCCCAAATTTTGAAGAAAGTTTTTCAAAATTCCTAGCTTCGACTAGAAGCAGATGGGCGTTTTTTTTTCTTCAAGTTGGAAAAAATCCTACGAGTGGTTTAGGCACTAGTGGTGTTCACAGACGGATGGACGGACAGAGGGACATTTTCCTTTCAATTGTTTTTTCGGTATGAAGGACTTACAAAACAGGGATTCTACACCACGTATTAGGGAATTTTTTTTCTTAATTTAGCAACTGGGTTTATCCACTTTTCATTGTCAGGGCCTGGTAATGAATTTTTTCTGCCAAAAATTTGCCATTTTTTGCGCAGCATTACATAATTTCCCTGTACTACGTATATTAGTCCGTATATACGTATGTATACGGAAAAATAAAAATGTAATTTGGGAGGTAATAAATGGCAGCTGGGAAGAGGGTGGGGTAAAACGAAAATTTAACTTAATATTTAGTTTGAGTAAGAAAACTAACTAGTACGAGAAAGTCTGTGACATTCTGTAGCACCACTAATTTATGTGGTAAAGCTCCTTTACTCCCCAATATTCCGTGAAGTATTCTTCATAGATGTGATTCCGAATTTATACATTTATACAACTGAGTAAAATATCTTATAAGAGAAGAAAACTCACAATTGTCTCGTTAAATCCGCCTCGATTTTTTTAATGAACGTTGAACTTTAAAACCTATTCCAATTAGTATAAAATTAATATTTTTGTTTTGATGTCTTGTATTTCAGCGTCATCGCGGCAGTAACTGGAGGTTTCGTGCTATTAATTCTAATAATCATCACGTGTCTTTGCCGCTGTACAGAAGGTGAGTACGCGGATTCAGGGTTCATCATGTTTGTAATGATAATATTGAACATTTCGTTTGTGCTCGTGTTTGTTGAAACATGACACGAATATTCTTATTATCCAACACACACACACGCAAATACACATACACAATCACAGAGACATATACATATACACACAAATACACACATACAGATGACTAGGTTAATGCCGAACACTGAACGTCCTAGTCATGAAAAGTGAAAGCTGCATGCTTCGGTCGTTACATCGGTTCTGCTGTACGGATCACCAGTTTGGGCCACATGTACAGTCACGAAGAGTAAGAGGAATGGCTTCAATATATCGGTTGTCTCCGCTCAGGGTTGCATGGGTTTTCCGCACCGTCTCAAATGAAGCAGTTTGTGTCAGAGCCGGGATGATCCCAATAATATGAAAGGTCTGTGAACGGTAGAGGCGCTATGACAAAAAATACTAAATGTAAAACTTCTTAGAAGAGCCAGCAAAATGGCAACAGCGGTTGAACACTTCTTCAAGGGAAGGTGATCTACTGACTGCAGTGGCGTAGCGTCAGGGGACGCTGAGATGCTGAGCATCCCCGTATATAAGAAACTTAAATACTGTATTGATAATCTTACAAGTGGTCTGTTGAGCGAAACACGTTGCTTGGAAGCTAAAATACTTCAGCGTCTGCCGCCAGATTGCGACGAGCAATGACGCATGCGCAGATGGCGAGGTTCCCCTCTCCCCTCTTCATCCCTGTCCCAGAGAAACCCGACTGTTTTAC
Organism: Acheta domesticus; assembly: GCA_031308135.1. NCBI lineage: Eukaryota > Metazoa > Arthropoda > Insecta > Orthoptera > Gryllidae > Acheta > Acheta domesticus. The sequence goes on from JAHLJT010008756.1 coordinate 101,580,070, forward strand.
GCTAGCGTCTACTGCGGAAAGAAGCTCGTTTGTGCACGAGAGCGCAGCACACTTCAGGCGTTCAGTAAATTATCTTTCTCTCTCTCACTCGGGAGTCCCCGCTTGGTCATGGGTACAAACTGTAGAAATAGTGCCTGACTACTATTTCTTAATTAATATCCAAGAAATTGTATTATCTCTTAAATAGATTACATATTATTTAAGTCTGCAATGCATAAATTAACAAATGGTCTTATTGCCATTCGCGTATAAGAATTAAAGCTGAGCCATTGTATAATTTGCTTTCAAGACATCGGCAGCCCTGACTGCTGTGAGGATTTTGTGGGAAGCGCCTACACCGTCGTAAGCAATCGAGATCGTGGAAGTAGTCCAGTGTATCTGCCTTGTGTTGCGTTCGCCTGTTAGACGAAGTAGTTGATAGTGACATTTTGTGTGTTATTGTTGAGCATCCCCAAACGTGTGAGTCACGCTACGCCACTGACTGACTGATTCCCGCAGTTGAATCGTAGATCGATCGAAAGCACGGTGAGGTAAATTATTATCTCACAAGCTTCTGACAGGACATGGATCCTTTGTGCGAACCTGCTGTCGAGGACGCCGATCACGTTTTTCAGTGCCCAGCCGAGTCACCGTTGGAAGCCAGATGGCTCCAGAAACCTAGTTGAAAATATGTTTGCTTCTGAAAGCAGTTAGAGAGCGGGGTGAAATTTTACACAAGAAGTATTGCTGAAATCGAGACGCCTGAAGAAAGAAAGAAGGGAAGCATCATGATCCCACTCAGTGACTAATACCAGGATATAATCAAAACGTCTTAGTCACTATTCCAACCTCACGGATGTAATGCCAGTAAGCAGTTCCGCGGAGTGGATGAAGAAGGGTGGTTAGGGTAAGTAAAATATCACACGCTGCCCAATATTTCTTTTAAGATTTCCACCTAACTTCGCAAAAGAAGCATACACAACTCTCTCTCTCTCTCTCTCTCTCTCTCTCACACACACACACACACACACACACACACACACACACATACACACACACACACACACACACTGATAGAAAGCAACGTATTATGTCAGGAGAATACCAGTTTAATGTATATAAAATTGGTGAGATTGTAGAGTGGTGTTTAACTAGTCAGAACAAAATAAGTTCCAAAAATATAAGAATGCTTTATGGTGGGTAAAATTATCCGAAACGTAATGAAAAGGCAACTAGATGAGTTACGCTTAGTTCTTTCTTGAATTATTCGTAATTTTTGCTGTTTTCGAAATTTTAAGAGATTTTACCGAAAATTGAACATACGCCATTTTTATAAGCGTTCTTTGTTATTTTCGAGCAAAAATATACAAAAATTGGATATATTTAAAAAAACTACCATCAATATTCCTGTTGTGCATTGCTTTCTTCTGCAATTTTTGAAAATACAGACCGTTTACTGAAAATGTTGGGCCAGGTACCCAATAGGTGTTGCTTTTTTCAAAACGGTTCGTCTGTCTGTCAGACTAACAATATTAGCGCCTAAACTCTTCGTAGAATTTTTCCAAATGAATATCCTCCCTTCGTTGTGATACGACTAGTGATGCTACAGAATGGCACAGACTTTCCCGTATTAGTTTTCTAATTCCTTGGGAAGGGGGATAGCTATTCGGAATTGGCACAAACTCTTGCCGGTTGCCACGCATCGCCATTTAAAGTACATTTTTTTTTTACTTTTCTCAATTTTTCGGTTTTTCTTGCGGTGGAACGGAAATATTAATTTTAGAATATAAAAGAACAGTAAAACCTCGTCCTAAATGGCATTTTTCTTTGAAAAAATTGTAGCCTTTTTCAAGAAAATAGCGTTTTAAGCGTTACTCAAAATGCGAAATTTGGAGATATATTTGACAGAACTTTTTTGAATTTTCAAAAAACTTCATTTGAAGCACTTACACTTTGAAAAAACAAAAAATACCTCAAAATAAACTTTATGTCATATTAAAGAGTGCAATTAAATATTAACGACAATTACATTTTCGTAATTTTGAAAAATCAAAGAATTTATGTCATCTCATAGGGTACATTAGGCACTATCCCTACCAAATGTTTAAAGAAAACATTCGGAGCCGTTTTTGAGAAAATCTTGTTTTTGTATTTTTTAAATTACACATATTGCACGCAATATTGCGCGAAAACAACTAAAATGTTCAAACAATATACAGGACTTGAATGAAAAAACTCACTATGAAGAACAAATTTTATTTGAAGGAAAAATCTCTACCTGCAATTTTATAGTTGGAGGAAGACGGCGAATAAAATTGAAAATTTTGCAATTTCCGAAAATTCAGAGTCAACCCTGAAAATCGGATCTATGCCACTTTAATAAGTGTATTTTACTCTTACAAGAAATTTAACGAAAAAATTTGCAGCCTTTTTTTTTAATTTTGAAAATGTCCGAGGGCTTTCATGTAATGTACCCCAAAATTAAAATATCAATTTAATATAAATTTAAGGGGCCACGAGATCAACCAGAGCAATCGGGGAGTATCAGTTATGGAGAAAATCCGACGGTTTAGTCGCTAGCGTGTTCACAGGCAGACGGACGGACAGACGTTTTGCTTTCAATTGGTTTTTTCGGTATTAAGGACCCACAAAACAGGGATTCTGGCTGCACCTCTTATTAGGATATTTTTTTCTTAATTTATCAACTGGATGTATCTACTTTTTCGTTACCAGGGCCCTGTAATAAAAGTTTTTCTGCAGAAAATCCGCCGTTTTTTCGCGCAGCATTACATATCTGTCCCTATACTATACGTACGTATAGTGTACGGTAATGAAAAAATTAACCATGAAATATTCGCCTCGCTATCCTTTACCAATAACCCCAGATTATACTGGAAACTAATATTGAAACATACTAATGAATTAGGTGCTTTCACCTCGAGCGCTTTCGTAAGAGTGGGCAGTTCCCTGCATAACCACGAGTTTCAAAGCCTAGTTCAAATTTATAGCACCTAATGACCACTGGGCCGTGATAACTTGTAACAGCATGACGGTCTGACATTAAGAATGGAATTTTTCGTGATGTCAGAACCAGAGGGTTCTATCTGCAATTTTTGTCATTTCTGATTTTATTGCATATATTGCAACGGGTGCCTGTCTGGCAGAGCATGATCGCGGTTCCTCGCGTAGTGGGGGTAAGTGAGGTACAGGGGTGACAAACTACATAAAGAACAATTTGCCATAATTGGGTAATAGAACAAGAATAAACATTTATTCCCGACCTACGATCGGGGAAGTTACACTTAAAGTCCCAAGAGGTGGGATTACACCCTACCTAGTGAGCTCGGGAAAATATGATCTAAAAGAATAATATTAGTAATAAAAAAATAACCAAAGACAACCACATTTAAACTACGTTACAATAAAAATGCCATGGCACGACACCGCTTAACTCAAAAAAAAAGAAGAAAAACACATGAAGATTGATAATATTGTTTTCCGCCTCGTTCGAGGGGAACGCCCCAAAGCGCGGGCGAACGGCTGAGTCTTAGCTATTCGTGTAGGCGTGTGCCGGGGAGCATGACGCGGTCGATGACCTCGGCGTCTGCGAAGATTGTAGACACGCGGCGAGCCGCAGGCGCCCTCCAGGAACTGCTGGGGGATGCTTCTCGGGTGCCCGTCAGACAGCGGCGGCAAAGATGCGGAGGCCCCCCCTCAACTTTCACCAGGGCGCCGTTACAAGTCAGGAGTCGCCCTTCGTCGCGGCTCGGACGCGGGGCGCGGGAAGTACTTAATCGCGAGACGGATCAGAAGCCAGATCACGGTATTCGTGACTCGTACACTCGCATTTGGCAACGAGTTAATAGTTCATCGAACACACGAAAATGAAATCGGTTACGGTGACCGGTGCCTTTAGGCATTATTCGCTCATAGAGCGAATGAAAAGTCTCTGTAGTGCGAATATGGCAGACAAATCTTGTCGCACGGCCTCGCGATCGGGAAGTAAACGGTTCACCGTTAAAAAAACAAGTTCACGGCCTCCACGACCATGCAAGAACTTTCCTCTCTCGCGACTAGCGCTCAAGTGTCGTTTTCCAAAGTTTCTGAGAATCCGTTCCTATTCGGATCTCCTCCCCTCCTAAGCTCGTCTTGGGCTCGCTGGCCTACTTTCGGGAAATAATTGTCGTCTATTGCCGGAGCTTACTGCGCCGTAGGAATATTCTAACGAATCGTGGTTCGCAATTTTGTGGAAAATTTCCTCGGATGTTCTCTCTCTTTCCTCCCTCTCTATATGACGAAACGCAGCTGCCTCGTTTGACGGTTTACATCTCCTGGGAGCAATTATCGTATGGCAAGAGTTAGGATTTATTGGTATCATTGTGGCAGGCGTGACGACGGGAGCGCGCCGGCGAGGAGAGCTCGCTCAGGGGAGGGTGTTGGCGGAATACAGGGGGGTATTCACTGCGAGGGGGCACGGTGCGGTCGAAAAGGCGGAGGGTTGTAAATTTTTCTCCCAAAGTAGGCGAGGGGACGCTGGAAGAATGCGACCGTGGCGGCGAAGAGGCGGGTGGGGGAGGTGCGGTTGGGCGCACGTGCGCGTGCCAGCGAGTACGAAAAACAAGCATTTGCTAAGAATTTATTAGGGCGTTATTACATGCCGCCACAATATGTATAGAGAGAGCCTATATGTTTCAAATAAAAAAGATATTTTAACTAAATTCACATTAGTTTCAAAGTTATAAACAGGGAAATATAGTTCTATCTGCATAATTTGGCAAACCTGAGAACCAGGCAGTTCTATCTCCAGCACCCGCTGAAAAAAGCTCGAAGTTGAAAGTGTTGAGATTATATGGTCACGTTATATTAGATGTTAGTAAAGAGTGTGTATGTAAAGTGATCATAATGGATAAGGATACCATAAATAAGTGGCATAAGACAGATCTGATGATAGTCGAAGTTCAACAAATGACAATAGTGGAGAAGGATATACACCTTCTCTGAAAAGAAAAAGACTTCGTACAAAGTTAGGAGTTGCTTTATTTATGCACTGTTGTTAATTAAGGTGGTGTTTGTGGCTAGGGATAATGTATTATAAACATTCATTGATTACAGTGGAGTTCCTAAAATATATAGTTTGGTAGATACGGCGTATGTTTTGTAATCTCATTAATATAAAGCATCTTACAGTTAGTTATATGAATGTCAGTAGAATGTTTGGCCTTTACCTTCAATACTGTAATGAAATTAATGTTAAACTTCTTTTAATGTCAATGTACAGATCGATTTTCAATAATGAATATAATATTGTTTTTGTTACCTAAGTCTGACAGATGCGACTTATGCGAGCAATACGTAATGCCAAATAAAGAGAACCGTGTAACTCAAGAGCTTGTTATGAAATATGATTCTCACATGTTGAATAAACCTTTATGAGAGATAAAGAAAAAAAGATCGTGAAAGTAACAGGGTTGTTGTATATTTTGACTTGCAAAATGTTATTGCACTCCCTCGAGCTAATGCTAGTTGCTTTTTCTATAGACGAAAGTTAAATAAAAAAACGATATTGTGCAGTGTGGCATGAGGTACTCTGTTGTCTTTATGGGAATGACATTGCCAGTGCAATGATGAAAATAATGTCCAAAATAAGTTTAATATTTCCTGACGTTAGGGGAGTATATTTTGTGGAGTGATTGCTGTGTTCCTCAAATCAGAAACTCCATTATTTCTTATGCTATTGCCTCTTTCTTATCCAAAAACGAACATGTTGATCAAGTAATAATGGAATTTTCTACTCCTGGGCATTCATACATACAAGAGATGGATAACATACATTCTAACATTGAGAAGACCTTAAAATTATCCGAAGTTTTGTCACCAATTTCCCTTTAAGAGTTGTTCTAGCGTCCAATAAAAAATTACCTAATTCTGTGATTCATATATATCATCAAATGACTTTTATGAGTATGACTTTCAAACCCACTCTAAACATTATGACTACCAACGCTGCTCCTGAACTTAAGCGCCCCAGCTTCAATTTCATTGTTCAGATTTGCTAACATTGCAATTCAAAACCAATCATGATACTTCAAATCTTGGAATTTATCATTTTGATAAAGAAATCAAAAGCTGGCAGAGCCAAAGGATTTGTGTCACCTATGCCTAACATCCGCTAGGGAGCAAATGTTGTATAAGGGAAGAAAAAGTATCAGAGGAGAAGGTGAATGACATAAATTAATGATGAAATGAATTCCTGAATTTGATATAGAGTATTTTAAGACAATTCTATTGTAAGAAGCTTCTGGATCTGAATTTGTACTGTTATGCTTGGAGACAAAAGATTCTATCTGCATTGTTCAAAGGAACCTTTGCGGTCCTCTGTCCCGTGTGGCGGGACACAGCGTTTTCCTCGTTGCAGACCCTTTAAATCCCCACGTAGCTGGTTGCATCGGTCCGGCGTGCCGAGGCGTAAGAAACTTTACTCGAGTTTCAAATTATTTTTCGTATTATTACAAACAAAACATTTTAATTTATTTGCCTAATTACTAATACATAATTTTGTAACTTAATGTTTGGTGCGGAGAGCTTCACCTCATTACCAATAACGCCAGTATATTGCATTGTATGAACGAAGTCCGAGTTATCATTTCTGTCATTTTCTTCACACTCCTCGGAATATCTCGAGAAAATGTTTTTAAATTCTTACTTTCCTGAAGAATGTTAACTCTCAGAATTGTCTACCGAATCACACAATTCAAGCTTTGAGAATCTCGAACACTTACTTCTCTATGTCACCATAAGTTCAACTGCAACCTCGTAAGGAAACTGATTTTAAACAACATAAAATGGGCAAAGTCTGGCTACAATGAAGGAAAATACTGCCTAATCTCTTCTGAAGATAATTAGTTGTACAGGAAACGGTGCCATTTACCTGAGTTAAATAATACAGAGTTAAATATAGGTCCCGCCCCACGGGACAAAGGACCAGAACCAGGAATAAGGAAAGTCCCGTGACGCGGGACATCGGACCACCAGACGAAGAAGACGGAAAAGTGAAAGGACCGCAAAGGGTAAAAATTATTTTAAAAAATTGTATGATGATAATTTATTAACAAAATATATTTAGTACACTTGTACATAGCCTGTTAATTCTATAAAATTTCCTTTTCCATTAATTAAAATGTACAGATGGCCTACCAGAGGGAGCAGACTTGCTCTCCTGAAAAATGACAAAAAGTGTAGATAGAACCCTCTGGCTCTGGGGTCGCGATTTATCGATTCGTTGCCCTAACAACATCTATTCTTCGGGATTCTCAACGTCCTGTACGCGCACAATCCCACGTAACTGCATAATTTTTTATACAAAATCCCGTGGTGTTTTCTGGCTTATCATAATAATGAAGCAGAGGAAGTAATGTATTAATTGTATAAAGTAACTAGTGGTGCTACAGAATGGCACAGACTTTCCCGTATTAGTTTTCTATTTCCTTGGGTCTTTGCTAGCTATTCGGAATTGCCACTAACTCTTTCTTGCCAGCTGTCATCTATCACCGCCAAAGGCACATTTTTTGTCATTTTCTTAATTTTTCGGTTTCCTGTTGCTAACCCGGAAATATTAATTTTAGAATATTAAAGAACACGAAAACCTAGTCATAAATGGCAATTTTCTTTTAAAAATTATGTGCCGTTTAAGAGAAAATGGCGTTTTAGCGCTACTATAAATGCGAAATTTGAAGCTCATTTTCACAGAAAATGATTGAGTTTTCAAAATACTTTATTTGAAGTTATTTAAATTACAATCACAATTATAATAATTTTTACAAATTGCTGGTAATGTGCATATTAAAGATGGGAGAGATCTTTCAAAAAAATTGCAATTATGTAATTTTTGAAAAAACAAAAAAAAATAACTCAAATAAGCTTTACGTCATATTAAAGAGTGTAATTATCACTATCTGTTACAAAAGTTTCAAGAAAAAAAGTTGCGGCCAGATATGAGAAAATGGCATTTGAGGCATTTCTGAAAATGCCGAAATTTGAGCTACTTTTCACAGAAAACGGTTATGTTTTCGATAAACTTTACTTGACATTATTTAAGCATATATACTCGTAAATATATAATGTGAAAAATCGCCGCTAATGGAAATATTATCGAAGTGAAAAAATGTTAAAAAATTTACATTTTGTAATTTTTGAAAAAACCAACCTATAGAGCAATATGGCATTTATGTCATCTGCTAGAGTACATTTACCACTATCCTACCAAAAAGTTTAAAGAAAAAATTTGGAGCCATTTTGAGAAATCTTGTTTTTGTAATTTTTTAAAATTGCACATATTGCACGAAAACTACTAAAATTTTGACAAAAATATATACGTGACCTTTATGAAAGAACTCAATATGTAGAACAAATTTTATTTGAAGAAAAAATGTATCTTCAATTTTGTAGTTGGAGAAAGGACGCCGAAAAAATTCAAACTTTCACAATTTTCGACAATACAGAGTTATACCGTGAAAATCGGATCTATGCCATGTTAATAAGTGTATTTTACTCTATTCATACAAGAAATGTAAAGAAAAAAATTGGAGCCGTTTTTGAGAAAATTTTGAAAATCCCCGGGGGGCTTCATATAAAGGTAGAAGAATTTTGAAGAATCTTTTTCAAAATCTCAAAGCTTCGACTAGAATCAGATCGACCGGGGAATATTTCATTTTGGAAGAAATCATACGTATGGTTTAGGCGCTAGCAGTGTTCACAGACGGACGGACAGACAGAGACGGACGGACGGACAGAAGGACGTTTTCCTTTCAAATGGGTTTTCGGTATCAAGGACCTAGAAAACAGGGTTTCTGGCTACACCACGTGTTAAGGGATTTTTTTTCTTAATTTAGCAACTGGTTTGTATCAACTTCTTCGTTTTCACGGCCCGGCAATGAATTTTTTCCGCCGAAAATTGGCCATTTTTTCGCGCAGCATAACTTTCCCTATACTACGTATATCACTCCGTGTATACGTACGTATACGGGAAAGTAAAAAGAAATGTATTTGAGCCTTAAACTGAAATACCAAATAACTGATCAACAGACTAAATAGTGTCTGAGGAAAGTAATGTAAGAAGAAGGAATTTCACTAAAAGCACTACAAGATATGAAATAACTAAAATAAAACAAATGTAAAATTAAGGAAATAATAGTGCAAGTCACTCGAAATAATGGCACAGGATCACAATGTACATGCACTGTTTAAATGTTGGCGGAATATCCGGAAGTCGTCATTTTCTTGCTGCAAACGTAAATCGAAACATGTCACTATTCGTATTATTACAATATATAGAGTAATTTTGGTAATGTTGGCAACAACAATTGCCAACACAAAAGAAATGAAAATACCCTACGACTTTTTTCAGTACATATGCCTTTACGAAAGTAACATTTTTCAAGAGTTGCGTTTTAGTCCTTATTTTAAGGTGACGAGAACAATAAATCCGATTAACTGCCTACGTTTTTCTTATCACCATGTCTCCTATAGTCTTCTCGTGACTCGAGAGTGAAGTCGCTCGCCTTTCACCAAAGAGATCCGGGTTCGATTCTTGTATAATCTCATGTGAAATTTATTCCAACAAAACGAGTTTGGCTGCTTCATAAGGGCTAGTCTAACCCTGTGAAAGGTCCTAAACCCTACCCCTGTCCTTATTCCTTCCCAATTCTGGCCGCTGGGTAATGACGCAGGAACGCGTAGGAGAGAGGCGCGTACACGGAGATGCTATCTGGCGGTCCTCGTGACAATTGACCGCGACGAGACGTGACATATGACGTAGTATTGATGGAGGATTATTCCCAAGCGCAGATTAACGGAGGATAACTCCACAGCGCAATGCGCTCAACGCCCCCAAGGGGCTAGGAGTCGCGTTGCATCAACTTAGACGCAACAATTTGAAAAAAAAATAATACCGGTGTTGAATCTCCTTCTAACAGACTTTATGGCCATGACTAGGGATGTGACAACTTTGTCGACGTGTTCAAAATATCGTTGTCTTTGTAAAATCATCAATGTATTTAACTCGGTTGTTTGAAGCCGTTGTTTTAACATTGATGTGTTGTGTTCGATGTGTTTACGTGGTCAAAATTTTTAAAATTAAAAAACCCATCATTACAAAATTCTATATTGATTTTCAGATAACCATGAAAATGAGTATCCTTCAGACCCAAGTGACCAAGGGAGAAAAATAAAGAAAATTTAATTAAACTTGAGAAAGAAACCTGCATTATTTTTTGGATTATCCATGCAGGGTAGAGCACAAAGGTGATGGGTACTTTAAGGACAACCATTAGTGTTCTTTTCAATGTATAATTGTTTATTCTAACAATAAAAAATTCATAGTGTGGTAAATTGAATTACTACATATGTGTACATTTATGAGACTAGTAAGTTAAATAGTTGCAAATTGTACTTCACATTTTATAAAATGTTAAACTAAATTAAGGCAGAAAATATAGTAATGGGCACTTTCAAGACTATTGTGGGGCACTCTGTAATATAGTGATGGGCACTCAAAAACGGGAAAAAGCCCAACGAAGTCAAACAGCATTGGTTGAACGCAATTGACTTGTTACTGCTGTTTATTAAGCTTCGGTCATTAATAAGTCTAAAACATTTTACATAAAAAATATTTTCGTCGTCTGAATCACTTTCTTCTACAGAATTCTAGAGGAATGGAATGATTTGCGAAATACCTTTTTGACAGAATTGGCAGAACACATCGTAGTTCTTAAAATTCAATGTGTTTCCACACTGGAAGCAGCTCTGAAGGAAATACTTCCGTGCACTTTTGGTTGACAGACACATGCTTCTTGTAGATGCCTACAGAAGTGCCTCGGCTGACAAATGTCCTTATTTCTTTCACCTCCTATAAATGTGTTTAAACCTTTGTGCAGAATTGTCGTGTGTTTTCTTGAGATTGGCCTTTTTATTAGTTTCCGCTAGATGGTGTGTTTTCTGTTTATAATTCTGCATATCTATTCCTTTAGTGCTATTTCCAAATAACACTCCTCTTATAATTTAGTTGCAGTGATATTGTGGTTATTGCTTTCTTGTTTTGCAGGCAAACTACTTTACAATTTTTCTTCTTCCTTCTTTCCGTGTTGTCAGGGTCTTTTCTCTTTCTCTCTTCCTTCGCTCTTTTCTTCATTTCCACTTTGTATCTGCCTTTCCTTATGAAGGGTTTTCCATTGTCTGGACTTTATCACATACGATATTCACGAAGCATTGCATTCATTTTTTCTTTCTGATATTTCTGGCCATATCAGTCTATAAATGTTGGGACATTCGAATGTCTCAGAACACTGTTTCTGAGAACGCCAGTGGAGATTGTGTTCTCGGTTGTAGCGTTTCAGGGTTTGGCGCTGTATTAAAAGGTGCCAATGACTGTTTCACATCTCCTGGCCCTTGACCCGACTGTTTTTCCACATTTAGATGCATGTCCAGGTCAACTACCTCTGAATTCATTTCTGCTTCCTCTGAATGTTCTTCACACAAATTGTACAAAACGAAGAATTCCTCGTTGTGTTCTTCTTCCAGTACTTCTTTATTATTTTTGAACTTTGATACTCTTTCTTCTCCAATAAGGCATAATTTTTCAAACGTCGATAATTATCGACGTTTGAAAAATTATAATTTGTTCTCTGTGTCGTGGTTATAATGTTTTCGTTATCCACATTTGGTATGACGTTATTGTACATCCGCCTTTGACATTTAGTGAAATTAATACTCTTAAGTCTCTAGGGAAAAATCTACAAGCTCTAAAACCATTTTGCAAAGTTTCTGGCTGTATTGTGCGCTCTATCTTCTCCAACACCGGAGCGAAATCTTTTCTCGTGAGAGCCTCAGAAGGATGTTCTCGACGTTTTCCACGCACTCTTGAGTGGTTGAAATACAGCGAATCTGCTGGTTGGAGAATTCTTGTGGCGTTCGGATACAAATTATTTGTAATTCAGAACAGACTTCACTCATCTAGAAAGTAAAGTGAGTTTTGTTACAATCCACGAGAGGTAGAGAGAGATTTCCTAGTAAAGAAAATTCCAAACCAAAAGTTTGCAAACTGAGATCGCTTGAACGAAGGGAAGAAGCCTCAATTACATCAGTAACATATTCATCATAATTAACTGTTCACTGTGAGAACTTTGTCTTCAGTGCGTCTTCATACCTCAAAATCAATGTAATTGATTAATCTGAAGTGGTTTTAATCAATTTTTTTATTTTGTTTGCTTTTAGAGCATTTTAAAAACATTTAAAGATAACTTTATTGATAATTTTTGACGAAGTTTTAGGTCATCAAAATCCTTCCCCTAGTGATAACATTTAACCCGAAAACGTTTATTGAGACAGTAATGGGCATGTTCAAATTTAAGTGATGGGCACTGTGCCAATCACTGTCCAAAATTGTTCTAAATGTATATTTTCCCTTACCAAGTCAAACAAGGTTCCAAAATTCAATATTAACAGTACAGCAATGCATAAAAATTAGTTCCTCAAATTGCAGTGATGGACACCCATGCCCATCATTGTCCTGCACGTCAGAAATATTTAGAGTTACGGGCACTATCTTTTTTTTGGTTATGACCTGCTCTGAGAAGGTGAAAACACATATTAAAACGTAGATTATAAATCTGGGTACCCTACGCATAGAGCGAACTGCAAATAAAAACAGACGAATTGACTTAAATCCTTAATAATTGAACACACCTCGGCTAACGAATCCACAAGTTTTCGATGCACAGACGACACGTGGAGCACCTCACTAACTATTGAAGTGTACCTACACTCACTGCGAGTTCACATTCAATTCACATTCTGGGATTGCAAACTTAAAGACATACACGACACAGAGATTACATGCAGAGGGCCTTTCGCTGTTTGAAAATCTTATTATTACCCATCTTACAGTTGCTGTGCCCATCACTGTACTGGTGCCCACGACTGTACCGGTTACCCTAGATAATAAAAGTTTTGTTAATTGTAGTGATTAGTTTTTAACTTTATTTTGTCAGTTAAGTCTCAATTAAAAACTGGTAAACCTGGTTGAGGGGAAAACCCGCTAGTCGACGTTAGGTCGGTGCCAGATCTCGCCATCCAGCGGGAAAAAGATCATCGCCATCTCCCGAGAAAACACGCACTACACTTACGAGACTAATGACCTGAGTAGTTGACGCGTCCGGAAACACGAATCAATCAAAACCTGGTAAACGAGATCACTTTCAAATTAAATCCCCCACGTAAACGTCAAAGGTTATTAAACCTGTTTTAAAGACTTACATGTTTAATAACATCAATGATTTTCGGTCGCCGTTTTATTAACGTGAAGGATTGTTTGCACTGCATAGCGAACAGCAGTCGACATCTCGATCTTCTGTCGATGCTCTAGGGCACAAATGTGATTCGAAACTCGAACTGTGCAGGAACATGCGCAGGAAATCGGCAGTGCTGTCGACTGCTGTCGCTTCGCCGTGCAAATCTCCCTAAGGATGTTTTAATTTTAAACATAGATTTTTTTATTGGCAATGTAGCATCTTTAGTGATGACAGTTCTTCCACCTCTCCAACGAAGTCAGTTCCACAGTTGCCCGCATGAGCGCGCCGAATGCCATGTGCTTCTTAATCAAGTTCTTCATGTGTCCGCAGGCAGCGCCACCGAGCGCCGTCCGTTACTGGCCGAGGGGACAAGCAGTCTCCCACCGATCGCCAGCCTTGCCCCTCACCATCACCCCGCCTACCATCCACCCGGTTGAGCTGGTCCAAAAGGCAAGTTATTTCCTTTTATTGCTTGTTTGGTTTGTACATGGTTCAGTTTACACTATTTCACATGTATTGTTGACTTACCACTAACTTAAACTGCCCCTTATTACATACATGTAACCACATTTCTGGGGAACTCATATTTGTACCTTTTGCATTAATTAGCGAGTTTTATTTCTTCAATAGACGGAGACATCCTAAATGCTACATATAACAAGGTTTTTTCATTCCTGAATGCCAGATGTCGATTTATCCATGATCGCTAAGTTTGTGAAATGAAAAAGGTCTATCATTTCTGTAATCAATATTTATTTTCTGTCTACAGATTATTACTTCCCGGAACAATATTCTTACGTATAGTAAAAGAAAGTTAAGAAATGCTGCGCTAAAAAACGGCGGATTTTCCGCAGAAAACTCGTATTACAGAGCCTTGGTAACGAAAAAGTGGATAAATCCAGTTGCTAAATTAAGAAACAAAATCTACTAACACGTGGTGCAGCCAGAATACCTGTTTTGTGGGTCCTTGATACCGAAAAACCAATTGAAAGCAAAACGTCTGTCCGTCAATTTGTGAACAACGCTAGCGACTAAATTGTTTAGCCGATTTTCTCCAAAATTGATATTCTGCGATCGATCTGACAGTTCTCGTGGTCCCTTTAATTTGAAATTGATATTTTAATTTTGGGAGGTGCTTTACATGAAGCACCGGAGATATTTTCAAAATTTTCAAAAAGTTGGTGCTAACAATTTTGACTAAATTTTGTTGTTGGATAGTCTGAAGGTCATTTAAGAGAATGGCGTAGGTCTCATGTTGGTTCAAAACTCTGATTTTTTGAAAATTGAAAAAATTAAAAATGTTTTGGGCATCTTCCTACAACTACAATTATGAAGATACAATATTTTTTTCTTAATGAAATGTTCTCATAAAAAAAGGTCTTCAAATAAGGTCACGTTCAATTTTTCAAAAACGTAAGTATTTTTTGCGAAAAGTTTTGTCATAGATATTTTTTATTTTCTTTAAACCATGTTTTCATATAAACTGCCCAACGTTTTTTTATTAAATTGGGATCTACGATAGCATAAAGGAAGCTTAAGAACATGGTGCAGGTTTCATGATCGTTAAAATACCTGATTTGGCAAAAATTTTTTAAAAAATTAAAAAAAGTCGGCGTCTCTCTACAACTACAATTGTGAAGGTACAATTGTTTTTCCTAATGAAATATGCTCATCGAAAACAGATCTTCAAATAAGGTCATGTTTAATTTTTTGAAAATATGAGTAGTATTTCTATAATTTCGTAACAAACATAATAGCTCGCTGCAAATTTACTGCGTTTCAGACAGCCGGATGCTTGGTAAATTAGAATTTGGAATTTTGTATATTATTTATTAGTTCGTTTCTTACATTCGACGTTTTGTTATTCATTTAAACATAAATCGGCCCAATTTTAATTATCTCCGATTTGTTGGATTCATCTCCGCCCCGAGTAGCAGAATAACTATTAAAATATCGGGAAGATTCACGAAAAACAAGCAAACAGAAAATTAATCGAATATATAAAAATCAATGTTTGTTGGTTCGTGCTTAATGCGCTACCCTACCGTGCATCCAATTGTGATAAAAATGTGTCAACTTATTGCTTGCACTTGTGGGAAGAACATACCCATAGTACAATTATTGTAACTCCACTATATGGCACTACAGCACAAGATGGCGCTTCAGTTTGATACAATTCCCAATTCACGTGAGCTTCATTGTTGCTGGGCGTTATTGTGTGCCGTGGGGCGAGGTCGAGGAGGAAACGAGGAGCGGGCGGCGCAAGTTGAGAGGAGAGGGAAAAAGAGAAAGAGGGACAAAGATAGGGTAAACGAGAGAGGGGGAAATGAGAAAGCGAAAGATAGGGAAAATAGAGAGGGAGAAAATAGAGAGGGAGAAAATAGAGAGAGGGAACATAGAGAGAGAAGGAATAGAGGAATAGAAAAAAGAGGGAACGTAGAGAGAGAAGAAAACAGAGGGGGGAAATTGAGAAAAAGAGGAAAATAGAGAGAGAGGGAAAGTAGAGAGAAAGGGAAAATAGAGGGACAAAATAGAGAGAGAAGGAAACAGCGGGAAAAGAAAGAGAGAGGGAGGGAAAGAGTCAGAGAGTGGGGGAAAAGAGACACAGAAGGAAGATGAGACACAGAGGGGAAGGAGAGACACAGAGGGGAAGAAGAGTTACAGAGGGGAAGAAGAGACACAGGGGGAAGAAGAGACACAGAGGGGGAAGAGAGACACAGATGGAAAAAGAGTGACAAGAAGGAGTGACAGAGTGGGGAAAATGAGAGAGGAAGAAAAAGACAGAGGGGAGGGAGAGAAGAGAAAAAGAGACGAGGGGAAAAGAAAGAGAGAGGGGGAGAGGAATATTTCCTCAATTATTTATTCTTCAGAAGCAACGCGCCTGGTACCAGCTTGTATTCTAAAAAAAATTGAAAAAATCTATAGACAGAAAATATTTAATATTAATGTTATAAAACAGTTATCTAAAGAATTTTGTCTTCATATAAATGAACAATATATTCTGAGAAAATTGTTAATAATTTCTCCATATTACTCAATGATTTGGTTTGGCGGCGATGAGTATAAAAAACGCTCACATGGGTGAACAGACGTTACACGCTAAAAACACCTGTGAACTTTTTGCAGACTAAGGGAGTTCCTGCGGAGGAAATTCATTTTCATCGCAAAATGCAGTAAACGACATTTCATATTCTCCATCATAGTCACGTAGTACATACCTTAAATCTTCATCAATAAATAGCTTCAGTCATTAAACTAACAAGAATGACTGAGATGCGATAACTTGACAGGTTGCCTTACTTTGCTTTTAATTCAAATAAATATGCATGGCGAAGTTTGGTTTTAATTTTATGGATTTAAATCTACAATGTAATATAAATCTCAGTCAATCTTCAACCAAAGACTTAAAAGGATACTCTATAAATTTCTGGAGAACACGAAAGAACAAGAAAATATGTATCAAAACATCTCTCGCTTCTCGAAACGTGAGGAAACATAAAGCAAAGCAAAAATATCAAATTCTCAATTCTTTGTTTCATCAACAGGTTTTTTTCCCATAAGGACTGCGCCATTGAGCCATGACGCACAGGGATACTTCAGCGAAGGCGTCACTGCCACCAAGATCTTCTGGACTGTCGGTTGATTCAATATACTTTATTTCACATTTTGTACATTTTTTTATAATTTTGTAAATATATTTAATAAACACATTGAAAAATATAGAATTTAAAAGCTAAATTATGTATTATTATTATTGTTGCATTATTATACTGTATTATCTCCTTTATTCAAATGTTTACCCATTCCATATACTCCTTATCGGACTAATTTTTCACTTACGGGTTCTTACGGGTTTTCCTTATACGTACTTCCTTCCTCGTAAATGTAGATAAGAAATGTGGTGTGGTTACTAGGAAAAATTGATATAATATTGAATTAAATTAAGAGATTGATATAAAGAATAAATTTCTTCCAATATTTCTGTGACCTGTATACTGTGTGCACAGCAGCATGCCAAAATCACGAACCGTCTCTAATGAGCGTCTTTAATGTTCCCCATCGCGTTTATCTTTGGTTACTTGGTTAGGATACATGCCTACGCACATCGAGTCCCTCTCCAAATCCCAGCCTCCTGTAACCTCGACTCCGGAAATAAACTACAGAGCACTAGGAAAAGTTTCTTGCAGTGGCGTGATGCTGATGAACGTGCTATCAATTATTAATTATGTTGGTATCATGAGTACCCGAACCGTCCGAAGGGTGGCGAAGAAGGGAGGGGCAGGGGCGAGGTGACGGCACGCATGCGATACTAGCGCCCCGCACGACGGCGAAGCTGAGTGCAGATGAGGCGACAGTGGCAGCCCATGACTCGGCTCAGTGCGGAGAGATTATTCTTCAAATGTTGTGTCAATAGAGAGCGATAGCTTAGCCGGGAGGATCCTCCGGCATGTTGTCATTCACAAATTCAAGATGCAAATGTCATTAAAACTGATGGGAAGTGAAACTATACTACTATAACGGCCTTACAACTTGTCTACACATTGACTACTACAGTCAATCATTAAAACAAATCCTAGTTGTAACGGACCCCTAATGTCAACGGATTTTAATATTAACGGATTTAAAACGGATTTAATAATAGTCGCCCGCCGTCGAAATGTTTTTTTTCGAAACGCATTTAAACAGATGTACAAGTGTTGTACGTCTCAATTCTTAAAGTTGAAGTGTTGCAAACAGCGTAAGCAGTTGTACAGTTGTATGAGTGGCTGAACGTTCGTGTTGGCGGACCCAAGGGGAAAAAAGGGCCTGTTTTCAAGTTGAAGGTTTAGCGATTCTAAGGAATATTAATTTCTTAATACTTTCTCTGATACTTTGCAATAGTTGATACATTAAAAGATTAAAAACAGCATCTTCCAGAAGAACGATTTTTCCCGTTTTGGTAGCTCATTTAATCTTGTTTCTAAATCAATATATTATATTGATTATTGCAGACTTCAGAATATTAATCTGTTAGTAACGTTATTTATGTAGTAATCATATTCTGATGAATATGAATTTGTTAAAGGATATTTTAATTACAACGGATATTTTATTATTTTACTACTTGTGTTTGCTACACACTTTTATGAAGGGGCGCGGATACAAGTTTTGCGGCTAGGCTCGCACTTATTTCGTTGCGCTATTAAGTTGGATGTTTCCTCTTTAGATGGCAACTGTTCCATATATTAAGATGTTGGAAGGTGTAGATATTCCGGATGATATTTCAGAAAAAGTGAAGCGTTGTATGTATAGATTTGTGAGTAGAAAAAATCTAAGATAAGGTAAGACAAAGAATACCATTATTTTCAATATTATCGTCAAAGCAAGAATATTGATAATTGAAACATTAGCAAGAATAAACGAAGATTAAACGAAGCAAGAATATTAATTTTGAATTGAAACAATTATGCTGGCTTATGCTTTAGTTTAATTTCTAGGTTTAATTTCGTAGTTCACAATAATGTTAAAATGTCAATGTTAATATTCCACATCAGAAGGTAAGTTTAGCAATTCATTTTATAGATTAGGAAAAACTTGGATCTCTTTTGAGACGAAAATGTAGTTATATTCACAAGAAGGCAAAGTTTTTATATCAAGAACACATTAGATTTTTTTACTACAAGCAAAGGTCTATTCGTGGTTAGTTTAAAAATAGTAATTTATAAATAATTTTTGAGGTAAGCCAACGAGGTCTGCTAGTCTTTGACTATTGATAATACAGCAAATACGAGCAACGGAGTGTTAGTTATACTGAACTGTATAAAAAATATTGTAATTCTGAAAAAACGCACTTCCACTCAATTAATTTGCTTTGGACAGAAAGCATGCTGATCTACTACTCT
Source organism: Acheta domesticus (assembly GCA_031308135.1). Classification (NCBI taxonomy): domain Eukaryota; kingdom Metazoa; phylum Arthropoda; class Insecta; order Orthoptera; family Gryllidae; genus Acheta; species Acheta domesticus. Next base: position 101,599,274 of record JAHLJT010008756.1, read on the forward strand.
CTAACTTGAAAACTTGACAATTTTTAGGTAGGGGATATTATTGAAAAATTCCCTAAATAAATTGTCGATATAAACATATTAAGAAATACTTATTAAGAATTTTTAAAATTAGACGCTCCTGCGCTCTAGACAGGGCATTGTTTTCGACGATCATCTGCCACAATGGTAGTCGGAAACGGTAGCGATCTGCTCTTAAAAAGACTTGGAGCTTGGAATTTCTCGTCAGCAGCAGAAGCAAATATGAACAATCGGTATCGAAAAGAATCAAAACAAAACAATTTCTAAACAAGTATTCAGCACTGACAAGATAACATCAATATCTACAAGTACTCGACGTCGGCACCTGCGACCTCTCATGAAGAGCTAGAAACTTGCGATAATAAAAATACAATAAAGTTCATTTAATATTTAAAATTATCATAACAAACATTAACTTTTTAATTATGTTGTTTGAAAAAATACCGATTTCTTATATTGGTAATTTTAAAAAAATAAAATGTTTCCTAAAGTATTTGTATTTACGGTTTTAAAATCTCAAGAAAACTTCTCATCACAGCCATATCAATGACACGTTCGTCGAGGAACCATTTATTCCATTAAATACTATAAAGCTCCTTAAAGGAAAAGATCAATTATAATTAGAAAAAGATAAGTTTAGGTAGGGAGAAACAATAAAGAGAGAGGCTCATACATTGCCCCACGTCTCTAGTTACAGCACTTACGGCAGTTATTTTAAAACGCTGTTATTTCAATGTTGACACATTCTTCTGATAAGCTGTAATCTCTCATTTTCCGAGTTATGAGTTTCGTAAACTTGTGTAAGTCAAGATTGCTTCTGTTCTTCTCACTGAAAATGTGTGAACATCATGTGTTTGAAATCAATTCCGATTTTAAGTAAGGACACGATAGTAGAAAGCCGAGATTGTACGCAATGCCATCTGTACTTGTAAAAGGCGATCGCGGTATGAATGAAAGTCTGCTGAAAGTACTAGTATGAGTTGCTATTAGAGATACTGTAATACGGAATAATGATAATAGACGATCATGTTGATGATGATGATGATAATCGTTGATTGAATCTTGTTGATTCTCCGGGCACGTGAACTGCTGTGGTGATTAGTCCTGTCAGTGTAGTGAATGTTTTACTTTTGGAGGTGGCGGTGTTCCTCCCGCTCTTGATGGTGAGATCCGAATACTTGTGGGGTTTCCCCTCTTGGTATCTCCCCCAGTGGGGCATCGTCTCAGACGGAACAAGTTCTAAGCTCCCGACTGGCATCCCGACATTTGTGATAGTGTAGTGTGTGTAGGTATTTGTGTAAAAGGGAAGCATAAGGCAGAGAGGATGGAAATATCGCGCGAGGTCCGTGCCCTAAAGTAGGGGTACTGCTACAACATTCTCCGGCTATTGATCGGAGAAACCACAGAAATTACTAATCAGAGCAGCCGACCGCGACACTTTCGACTCTGCTAGTGTTGAATATCCGCCACCATCGGGACTCGAACCCTCGAACCTCCCAATCAGAGTCGCTGCAGAGTCAGCAGCAATGAGGGCTCCGAGCTAAACTCAGCAGGTACGGCAAGAATCGTAGACAAGGGCAAAGAAAACAGCTGATCAAAACCACACAAAATGAAGTCGTAGGCTTCCGCGGCCGGAGTCATGTGGATGATCTTGGCTGTCCGGGTGACGGGTCCGGGCTGGTATGCATACCAGCTCTGAGGAAGACCACGATAAGATGGTCGAAACGTCGGCAACACAGCCTTCGACGCGGCGTCACCCGGACAGCCAAGATCATCCACATGACTCCGGCCGCGGAAGCCTACGACTTCATTTTGTGTGGTTTTAATCAGCTGTTTTCTTTGCCCTTGTCTACGATTCTTGCCGTACCTGCGTCACCCGGACAGCCAAGATCATCCACCCCACAAAATGGTTTTCCAAAAAGTAGCACGTACACTTCTCAAGAACAACTAAACAAATACTTTCGTTCAACACTACTATAAATTCAACATTTTAACAAAAGCAGTATTTACGAATAAAATAACGTAGTCTAGTATATATCGCAACAGTTCTCTGCATGCCAAGGATTTCAAAAACGTAGCCGACCCATAACGCAACACGATAATAGCAAATATTGAATGGCAGGCGAGCTTCCTTGGAGACTTACTGTCGTATGTCGTCAACTGTGTTGTAAACAGTGACGCCCTCACTATGACAACTCAGTCAATGCGCCGCATAGTATGAAAATAGGTTGAACAACTCAATCAAATATTTGAGGCGTTGCGTCAGAGATAGTCAGAAGCCACAAAATGGTAATTTTACATGAAAACGGTTTTTAAGTTTGGGTAATTTATAAAATCAGAGATTTCAAATGGTTGATGCAAATTTTGCCTGAATTTTTTTGAAACGTAATCTTAAACATTTGAGAAAGGCAGAATTAAATATGGAATTAATTTCTATGTTATATTACGATTTTCTTAATAGTTGAAGATGCGAGGAGTTGGCATGTGACTTTTATTCCAGAAAAAATTAAATAACCGACTTATTTGAATTAGAAGCATTTATCTTGCATAAACTTTATTGTAATCACTGTAACAGCTGAAAAAATAATTAAATAAATTTACTGGAAATTATGAAATGATAGAAACATTTTGGCTCTTTTTTCACAAATCTTCAGCCTTCAATTCCAACTGTATTTCAACTTCTAGTGTTTGGAAGAAACCCAAATGAACTACTGAAATGTAATTCAAGAGAGACGTTACATCATTCATATTTCATTTATTATTAATGCTTTTGTATTTCTCAGGCAGCTTAAATAGATTTCCAATACAATATTTTTCATTGATGAGAATGATAACAATAATTTCTGTGTAATTAATTCCGTGGTTGTAGTTTGAATACATCACGATTTTCTGCTCACTCTTAAATAGAAGTTTCTAACAGTAATCAGATCAGTAATCAGAAGCATGTAAGCATCAAACGCCAGTCTCTAAGCATTGGTCATTTGAAAACATTTTCTCCCCCTCTAGATAACCAATATCATACGTGGTTTTATTTCGGGAAGTGAGGGCTTTATAAGAAACTTCAAGATCTCTCTTGTCCATAAACCACAAACTATTTCCTCTTAGAACCATTAAAATACGCTCATATTGGTAATTATAAAGGGCACTTAAACACACGGCTCACATGAGATAGACATCCAGTGATTCGGAGTAAATGATTCTACTTCTGCAGATATGCTTCTCTCTCTTTCCAAACTACCGATTACAGGATGGTCTTTACGTCATACTTGGAATCAGTGATTGACAGCTTTGCATCTTCCACATTCTACGAATGCTCCCTTGAGGGTAACGAGTGACCAACTTTTATTCTGTTCCTTGCAGTTATCAGATAAAATGTGAAGATGTTCTGCATTTGATTTTGAGATCTGCAAGTATTCCATTAAGTAGCTTTTCAACTTTTCTTTTCAACATTTGCTGTTGCCTCATTAGCAACAGCAACGCCTTGCTGTTGCCTCATTAGTTGCTTGTAATTACTCAGTTACTCAGAGAAAAAACTGAACCAACGAAATGGGTAGCAACTCTGCCTTATAATTCCATGGCAGCTCACTTTGTCTCATTAGCGACCTTTAGTGATCAACTACTGATCTGCAGCAACATGTTAACATTCATGGTTTATGACTATCTCTGACGCAACGCCTCATTTGCATTTTTCAGACAAAATCGAAACTGTTTCATTCTTTTTAGATTTTTCCAAAGTTCCAGAGTCCTCTATTTCTAAATCTTCCTATATACTTTATCTCCAACCTTCCTTGCCGTCTAACCTTACCTTCCACACATTCTTCCATTACGCACTATTACTTCTGCTAGTTGAGCAAGAGTGGAGCGGTACGGATGCAGGGGCAATCTGTGGACGGTATTGGGGGCGGAGCGGGGGGACGATGGATACGGGGGTGGGGGCGTGGGTGCGGCTGGGGTGGATCACTGCGGCGTGGGGGTGGGAAACGGGGGGTGGAGGGGTGAGGGTGGGTGACGGGGGCGTGGGGCAGGCGTAGGAGTGAGTGGCGGGGGAACGGGTCAGGAGCGAGGGACGATGGGCGAGGGTGAGGGGTGACGGGGACGTGGGGCATGGGCGAGGGGCAGAGACGGGGCGTGGGTGTGGGGTGAGGGAGGTGGGTCGTGAAGAGGGGCGAGGGGCGGGGCGTGGGGCGGGGGTGTGACAGGGCAGAGGTCAGCGGTCAGCGGGGACAATGGGTGCCACGTGACGCGCGGGGCATCGCATCGCATGGCAGCGCGGTCGCCTGCGCCGCATCGCCGCGTCGGCCGTCGCCATGGACGCACGCGGCACCGGACAAGCGCTGCTCGCCGCCGCCGCCGCCCTCTCCGAGTCGCGAGGTACTCGGCCACCGGCTTGCGAACGCGAACGCTCTGCTGCGCCATTCGAGGCAGTTTTAGCACTTTTGTTACATTTTTACATTACGCACGAGTTAAAATCTCATAACACTGCAGTTCAGTAAGAGCTCTAGCACGTTTACCGCATCTTTAATGCACTGTAATGTCGTTAAGCGCCAAAGAAGATGTCACAATTCATCACAGATTTATGATTAATTTTTAGGGATTCCGGACGCGTCAACGACCAAGGTCATTATTCCCGCAAGAGTAGTGCATGTTTTTCCTCGCGAACTGGCGGATCCGGCGCCGACCTATCGTCGGCTATCAGCGTTTTAATCAACCAGGTATTTCCATCCAGCGTGGCACAGCCCCAGCCGGGACAAGCTATTAAGCTGCCGCCCGGTCTCCCGGTATGAGTGGTAGTGTAGTGCTTGTTAGTGTGTGGGTAAGTCAGGAGTGAGGTTTAGGACAAGGAAGAGGGAGATGTGGCCCGTTTGTTAGGATACTGCTCCGACATTCGTCTGGTGTTGATCGAAGAAACCATGGAAAACAACCGATCAGAGCAGCCGGCCGCTGGAATTCTCCTCCAGAGCAATTGAAGTCGACCTAGCTGACAAGCTGGTGTCGAAAATTCTGCCACCGTCGGGACTCGAAACCGGGACCTCCCGGTCGAGGCACTGCAGTGATATCAGTTGATGCCCTGAGCCACCTCTCCCGGTCACAGATTTACATTAGCTGTACTCACGGGTGAGTTTTCGCTGTTTAAGACAAATACGCGTATATTCCTATTTAGAAGCGATAGCTTATAATACAATTGACAAATCTCGAAAGCAACTACGTATGCGATCCATGAACTAACAATTTAACCTACAATCATTAGACCAATTTGACTAAACAATTGAATTCATTGACGAACGCTTAATCACAGCAATAGCTTACGCGCACACGATGCGGTTTACTAGACATAGCCTCCATTTTTGAGAGTTTGGAATAAGATTAATATTATAAACCTACGCTTGGAAGTGAAACGTAAGGTCGTACCGCCCACGTAAGGTTAGTTTTAATACCAGTCACGTGACGTTATGTCAAGGCGTTTGCAGTGCGTTATGTCAATACGTTACAAATGTGCTAAAACTCCATATTATCGCTTGGATCGTAGAAAATAATCTTTGTTTCCCGCAGAGGCGAAACCGCTAGAAGAGACACCCGCTTTCTTTTGCTATTTGGTCCACACTTGGTCACCTGCATGAGGGCCTTATAACGCTGCTGTACTGTTCGGGTCTAAATGACCCGAAAATAAATTTGTTTTACTCTCAGAAGCATGCTTGACAAGAAAGCATTTTGATACTTCATGACTTGCTTTTGTATCTAAATGTCTTTAAATGTATATAAGATTTATTGTCTATTTGTAATAGTTTTTCTAAAACAATAATGTTTCGTTATGTACTGTTATTGTCTGTGTCTCGATTGTCAAAAATCAAACAAATTAGTTTGTCAGGTATAAGAATTGAAACTATGAGAGAAGAATTTTACATTTTGATAACGTAAACTTCAGTGCACTACATCGACACAAATAAATTTAGTAACTTAGTTACACAAAAACAAATTATTTTAACTTGAATAAAATAAAAATAGCTACTGGTAATCCATTACATGTAACATATGCATTCATTTACAATAGGAAAATAAACCACTGACCATTCTCTAATGATCACATTTTCATAAGCTTTCGCGTTATAAACTTAATCGTGATTGGATTGCAAAAACAGTTAACTTAAAGATTTTGGTGGACCTGGACAAGTCTCCCATCCGTTTTTACATGTCGTTTTGGATGTATGGCACGTAATAATAATCTGTAAAAATGCTAGGAAAAAGGATATTTCAATAATTGCGTCAGAATTTACTGGCTACATGTATTAATTGTAATTTTCTCCTATAAACAATAGAAATGAAATATATATTTTATGTTGTGTTTGTTTTGAAACATATTTGAAAATTATTAACAATTTATTTGTGTCCTTATTACAACATATTATTTAACTACCAATAATTTATTAAGTCAAGTTAATATTACATTAATAAACAATACATTCTATAAATCGGTATATACAACAAATTATTTTTATAATCATTACTATTATGCAAAAACTCCTTCCGGGTCATATAGGCCCGAGCAGTCAAGCCATATACCACATTCGAAGAGTATAGCAAGGTTAAACCTAAAAATTACTTTCTTCGTTAACATTCGAAACACACTTAACTAATGCTGCGTTCATGCTCAACGTCCACGCAAATACAGATATCTGCGGCACTGTTTGATCAAGAGATAAAAATACTACACTTCCGCCTTTACTGGTCAGCGACGGTCACTTTTCGAGGTCACTTCAAGCGGCATATATTTATACTGGAGATACGCGAGTTCAGCTCGCCTTCACTCAATAGCAAGGCCTACCAAGTCAAATAATGGTACTATGAAAATCTATGTCAGTGTTACGACGTACATACTCTCTGAATGAAGTTTCCAGGAGTTGTCGCAAAGTAACAATTTTATTCCATGATTATCATAGAGTATGCACCTCAAGCAAACCCACACCAATGGTTGAAACGTTGTGATAAAATAAAACATTGTTTCTCTGGTCATAATTCAAAATATGAAATAATTTAAACAGACATAAATAATAACATAAAATGTTTAATATGGAAATCATTCGATGCTGGCGAATAGATAGCTGCTCTGGTGGATGATTTTCGTCGTTTTTGTTGTTTACTCCGTACCTCACAATATATTAATAGTTTAACTTATAACCGTGTATTGTATGCGTACTTCATATCCATTAATCTAATGTATTACTTTATCACCATTTGCTTTTCACTAATGGTATTGAATCTTTGGTTCTATTTCCATCTGGTGAAAGTCCGAAGTATCTGCTGTATACTGCTATAAGCAATGACTGATGGACCGCGCGCGAACCTTTCTTTTCCCATCCTCGGCCGCCCTCTAGAAATACTCTGGCATTCCAACTCCGAAGGCGCGAATGATAATCCAAGACTCGAATTTGGCTGCAACACTAAGGGACGATGATAATCCTATATATCAGGTACATTTCTCGCGGGTCCCTTGTTAAAAACGTTTGATTGCGCATCCCTGATGACATTTGTAGGTGTTACGTTTTAATTAGTTTATTACATTATAATAAACAGGGAACGGATTTATATGGACTAAAATTATATGATATATATATATATATATATATATATATATATATATAGTTATTTTTATCAAAAATGGAGTTATGCATGTAATGGAGTATATAGTTTATGGAGTTAAATATGGACTTAATATGATAAAAAATGACTATGGTAAAATAATATTTTATTGTCAATTGGAAAAACCTTCATCTTTAAATTCTGAATTTTACACTGGCTGATTGTGCTACTAGTGGCACAATTTGGCTTAATAGAGAGATTAATAGAACTGAACCAAAACATAATATTCTGACTGGATTGTAACTGACAATGAGGAGCTGAATTGTTGAATTAGTTGAATTCTAATGTCCAATTCTATGTGACGTCATGCGATTTCCGAGCAGCAGTCTCGGAGGGAAGGAGCAGGGGTTGTGTGTATACTGAAACGAGGTGCGTTTCACACAGATCACAGAGGTCGCAAGGCCATCTGTCAAAATCTCATCTCTGTCCCATCTCGATCAGGTTTTGTCCAGTTTCCCTGATCCATTGAGCAAATGCTGAGATGGCCCTTTGTTTTGCTTCTGGACGTAAATGTAGCTTCACTGTGCGCACGTTTTGTTGAGCACTCCTTTTGATTGTAGTTCATTTACAGTTGAAATTGATTTTCTATAACTCGGGAAAAAACATTTTTCAAATATGTTTATTTTTCTAAAATAATTATTTTCTAAATTCATTTTTTCGTTTGCTTTTTTTAATTTTATTCTGGCCCTGAAGAAAATGTGCGCAGATAAATTTCTTTCCCCACACGTCATATACAGTTTTTACTGTTTTTGACAAATAAAATAAATAAATAAAATAAAAAGTTCATCGCCTCCTCGCGCTCCCCCCTCACCTCGCGGGTCACTCAGATCCCTCAAACAGGGCCCCAGGGCCGGAGAGTGGATCTATTTTTCCCATAAATTAAAACTTTATCAGTTTCTTATCTTGTTTCCCAATTGTTAATTTTCCCTAATTTTGAAAAAACTCTTAAGTTTAAAGAATTACTGAAAATGTTTAAGCTTATTTTGTTGAGATGCATTTTTAATATTTAATGAAATTTTCCTTTTAATATGCTATATGAGCTGATTTGATAAGAAATATGGAAAATGTATAGACTTTTGTTCAAATTTGTACCAAAATCCAAAATATGGAAAATAAAAGTAGCATTATTCAACTCTACAAATTGTGAAACATAAAGAAAATGCAAATTAGTATTGATATTAGCTTATTTAGTAAATACCTATGTGTTTACATAGAAATCTTTTCCCTGATAAGAAATAACGATACAATATAGAATGTTTCATTTTACTATACCCATTATATCAACATGGACTTAAGTCGGACTGATGAATGGGTTTTGTTTATTCTTATGCGTGTCAATAATACGTTCTAGTTGTACTCTGGATAACAGACAAGTGATCAACATGAATACAGTAAGCTTACGAATACTTCATCTCTCGTGCCTTTCTCCTCGTTATACGAGCCAGCACCATTTGTTTTGCACAAATATATTTGGATCTTTAGTTCTACTTTTGTAAGGTAAAAAAGCAAAAGTTGCTTACGGAATCCCAATTTCAGTCAGCGAAGCATTATTCTAAATGAACTGTTTGCAAACAAAACGATTATAGTCCGCCTTATGGATGAGCAACACATTCACTTGCATCGTCATCTATAGTCACGTACTTCATTTCTGCTTTTTCAGAGAAAAAGATTATTGAACTTGTTAAAATTTCAGCTTATTATCCGTTTTCTCTGTGGGTGACACATATCGTTTTACCTCGTATTTCCCACATGCGATATTTATTGTTTTATTTATCAAAGAACGTCCTTTCACTTCTACTAATAGATTTTTTATGTGTATTTCTTTCTTCCAGTTTTTTTGTATCTATATGTAATTGGCTTTAAATATTGAAATAAACACATAATAGTAATAAGTAGGGTAAGCCTTATTGTCCGGTTTTTACAGATAAATATTCTTCAAACCAAGTGTTCCGGGTAAAACCATTTAAAAACTCTGCGTTTATCATTTGTTCTGTTGAGACTCTACCAGAGATAGTTTGTACTCCAATGATTGAACGGAAAAAATCGAACGAGTTGGAAGATAAGCCCAAGCTAAATTCCAAACATCTAATAGGAGCCTCAATTTTTTTTAACAGGGACATAGTAAAAGTACTAGATGCCCAGAAATGACTGTCGCTCGAAGTTCCGTTGGAGGGCCAGGGAATGGAAAAAGTAATTTATGCAGGAACTTCCTTGCATAAAAACATTCACACAGCATTCTGTAGGATTTTTATATGTGAAATTTTAAGATGCAAGTAGACATAACACTTCACCCTTTTTAACTCAATGGTTAGTCCAAAACGTACGTCACGAAAAGAAAATTGTGTTTAATACTTATCATAAAAAAGTGTTTAAAGCACAGAGAATATTATTTTACATATGCTTCTTTAAAAGAATTGAGATATCTTTACCTGAAGATCTTATTAGAAAATAATAAGGTCTGGTAGAACCTTATTATTTTCAACCAAAACTTATTATAATCAACCTTTCAACCAAACTTTATAAGGTTTGGTTGAAGCAGAGATAATGACTCCGCTTCAACCAAAGGTATTTCCTTTCGTCTCTTGTTCCTCTGAAATCTTGAACTCAAACTACGTTTCAAAAATAATCTTTACAATTTTATCAAATACAGTTTGTGCAGATAGTACGTCAGTAATAACAGCACCAAGTCCAGATCAGGGCCGCCCTGCTAAGGCCTCACGGGCAGACGTGTTCATTCGGGCACGGCCACACAAGTCACAGCAGTGGCAGGCAAACGAGATAATTTGAGAGCGGAAACGTCGCTGATAGCTCCATAAGTGAACGACAAGAGATAGAAGAATAAGTTTTTTTCCAAACTGGTTTAATTGATGCATACCATAATTTGACACAGACACAAGAATATACAGTTACTAAATGTGCTCATTAAATTGAATAGAATTGAAGAAGAATGTTTAATGACATTTGGTCATAAAAATATTAATAGTATCTAATTTTTATTTCTCCCTATACATACGTATATACAGAGTAGTATACGTAGTAAAGGGAAAGTTATGTAATGCTGTAGAAAATCGCTTTCGAGATTTCAACGTCTCTGTCGTTCCGTCTTCCCGTTTCTGTCTTCCATCTCCATCGTTCGTCATATACATTTGGAATGTAATAACATTTTTCTTTCAAATTTTGCTTAAACTCGATCCCGATCCCTTCCGTAATTAAATTAAATATTTTTTGGTTATTTTGTTTGTATTTTATTATCTTTTAGAACTTTATAATTTTGACACTTTTACTTACATCAGGATTTCGCATTGTGGTGTTCGATTGTCTTCTGAAAATTATGATTCCTTTTGATTTTTTTTTTCAAAAACCCTAATATTCATCTGAAAATTCATCACCCTAAAATCTCTTCTTTACTTATTTATTCCGGTCTGTCTGTTGTTCCACAGTTTCTCAGTTCCGGCGTAATACTTAAACACTACTCTTGCGAATTCCGTCATTTGTTTCAGTAAACATGACGCTTTTGGGTCTATTCAAATACATTAAAATTATCGTTTATGACGAGTCCGTTTGGATCGTCTAAAAGACATCGTAATATATTAAAAAGAGAGAAAAAAATATTTTCGAGAGAAAAAACTTAAACCTTACGAATGGGAAAGAATTTCAAACTGAATAAGGATGAAAAAAGTCAGTACTAGAAAGTTAAAAGTAAAAAAGTTCGAAATAATAATATTGCTTTCTTGTGCTCAGTGCCCTCTCCAGATGGTGCGCCGGGAACATCAGTGTCGCGGGATGGAATGTACTGCAACCGTCTGGAGCAGTGCTGCGACGGCAATTGCTGGCCCTCCATCATCGTGTAAGTGCTCGCATTCAAAGATACATTAGTAGTTGCTCGGGAACTAGGACCTGATGACAATGGCTCCCATTATTTTTATTTACACTCTTATTCTACGATTTAAACATAGTGGCCCTTCATGGTCACGGGCTGGAGGAGAGGGGGACATTCGGTCAATTTCACCAAAGCTGATCAGCAGCTTTGACGGACGTCAAACCATTGACGGCGCGTTTTGACGCCTTATTTCACGCGTTATTTCACCAAGGTCGTTTCGCCTGACGATCGTCAAAGTATTCGTCAAATTTTGATGGACCGGTACCCCGCCATCAACGTCTTTGACGACTCGTTAAATTGTTGTTGTGAGGTTAGGATGAATCAAACGCGTGCATTGTATTTCATTAAACTAGTTATTTTACTTTTTTGCTGTTCAAGTGGGGCATGTGTAATATCATGGGAGATAATTTTGAGGCTTAACTTTTGCATATTTACAAACCACGGATATAGAACAAGTAATTATTCAAAAATATGTATACTTTTTATTAATTCATAACGAGAGAATGTCGAAAACGGTGATACTGAAGAATTTAGAAGAAATAAAACCGTCTGGAATATCCCTCAAATAAATAAATCAATGTCCATGCCCAATAGTTGATAACTTTAATATTTTATGCTACATGACATTTCCTCCGGCCATTGCAATGGAATGTTGTCATTACAGAGAGCGATTGCGTAAATAGAAAGATCGTTACTTTCGCAAATCCTTCTTCATGCCCATAGAATGTAGTATTTCCATGGGGTGCCGAAGCCTAAACAAAAACTCATTTTCTTTATAATAGCAAACTTTTCTGGAGATACAGAGATGACAGACTGCACACATGTGCAAATTTTGACTTCAGAGGAATTGAAGTAGAACGATTCAGAAATAATAAAAAATGTATTTCTTCGTTAATGTGCAAATATGTGATTTTCATCATGTGCCAACCACGAAGCCTACTGTAGACTTCGTGCCAACCTACCGAATATAATAGTTCGTCTTCAGTAGTCAACAAGTTGAATAGCCAATGCGGAACCGCGTTATAACCCGACGTGATAGCCAACCTCTGTACGAGGAGAAAAAAATAGACACACGATCCTTGACGTATCGTCAAAGTTAACGGAGGGTCAATTCTAACAGAAAAGCGTTGGTGAAACGTAACGATGCGTCAATACTTTGACGTTCGTGAAAAATGACGATCGTCAAGAGAGATTTGACGAGTGTTGGTGAAATCCACTGATTGTCTTATAATCGGTAGGTCCAATACTAAACAATTTAAGTCGTGACGAAGCTCCCGATTGTATGACCGTGTTCCCCTCTCTCCATAGGCCTCAAGACACAGTGGCAGCAAAGACATGCCTTATCCACACATAGTAGGTAATTTTTTCACCTCACCTTATACTGAAATTTGCAAGGTTCATTCGCAAGGCAATCCATTGGCTTCGTCGGATCCAGTTTCAAATAACGTTCCCGTTTCGCATTCGATTAACAAAATCACTCCGTTGAAGGGTCGTTGTTTGATAAGAAACATGTATTTTGATTTGGGAACGGATTCATATAGTTTTTTCTACATTTTTGTTATATTTCCAAATTAATAATAATGCAATGTATAGAAAGTTTTTGGCTACTCCTTTCCTGACTAGAGCAAAAATCTCAACAAGTTTTAAAGAACAAATAAAATGAAATATTTACTCTATGAAGAAAAAAACAGACATATGTTATTTACCGTGTAAGTCACACATCGAAACGTGTACCCTTGTATTAATAGAACCCTTGTGTTTTTATTAGGAAAACGTAATGTAGTCAGTTGTGGACCATGGCTTATTACAACATTCGAATACTAATAATACTTATTAGGAAACTAATTAAAATGATCAATTGTGAGACATTGATTAATAGAACACTTGTGTTCTAATATTCCTTATTACAAATTATAAAACTTGTCCCAGCTTCTTGAAGTTTGACTTTAGAAAATCAAAGTGGATAAAATATAAAAATTATAATATTTATTATAAATTTATTAAATTATATAAAAATTATAATATTTATATAAAATATAAATTTCCATACAAACTGATTTATGAATAAAAACATCTACTTACAATAGCATGCCAACCATTGCAACAATAGCCATCTTAGAGAACGCAAATTAAACTTGTTTTAATATTGTATTTCAATTTTTAACATGCAAGGAATAATGTTTTGTTTTTTGTGTGTGTTATAGTACCTGCTTCTTGGTGGTCTTCTTTGTATTAATTGTGCTCATCTGCTTCTGTAAATATTGCATAAAAGCCTGTAAGTATATGAAATACATATTTCTCATCAGTGCGATGATTGATTTTCATATTCACTGTACAAGAATACTTGTATACGATTGGAAAAGTGTCAGGAGTATTCTTCACGAAAATCGATGTATCATGGAGATATTTCTTCGGAAATTTCATTACGACAAAAACTTGGAAGCTATAAAGTTTTATTACAAATGAATTGTTAATGTATGGGAATAAATTACGAGTTTACTTGGGGAAATGTTTCACGAATTTACTACGTACATCTAATTCAATTTGAGCATAGTTGACCAATATTTTAGTGAATATTAGATATTAGTGTGCACTACGGCGAACATTTTCAGGAGCGGTAAAGAAAGGGAGACCAAATGGAAAATAATTATGACAAAAGACATTTCGACGAAAAATGCTGCAGCCTCCCAAATATATTTTATTGTTTACTGATTTTGGTTTAGGAAACTTTGCCTTCTATTACATGTTCATTGAGGTTCATAAGGGGTGAGGATCGTAATGAGATGACGATAAAGTGAATGGAAGAATTGTAGAATGAGAGGCAGAGGAAACGGAGAATCACCGAGAAAATATGCACATACGAATATCTTATCTTATTCACGACGAATTCATTTCACTTGTAATGACAGAGGATCGAATCCAGGAACCCAGCTATTAAAGCCGTACGCTGTCGCCAATACCCAATGAGACCCCGTAGCATTTTTCGTCGTTTTCAAGGCATCATCGTCATAAAAAACACATAAACTGAGATTGATGGACAGAGAACTACCCTCCCTCCAGATTTATGTCAAACAGATTTAAGTTGAAAAATTCGGATGTTTGAAGAAAATGTTAAATTATTCAACAATCGCAAATGCAATCATCAAAACATATTCGTTACTGAACAGCAGCCTCTTGATTTCTTTTCATCCATTAAGTCCAGAAGATGAAACAAGTAAGCACAAGATATTTCTAAGCATTGCACAATCTCTGAATTGTGGTTGTATCTCTCTGGATACAACCACGAAAATCGCAAGTTTGTGAATGGATGGAACTAGTGTGCATATTACGACACCTCGGTATTGCGCCCGGTCCTACGATCCCAGCCGACTTTTGTCCGTCCGCCGCTTCGCGCGCCAGCCAGCCAGCAGTCAAAACTACAGAACACACTCTGTTCGCACCGGCTCAGGGCATCTATTGATGTCACTGTAGTGCCTCTGGTCGAGTCCCGACGGTGTAGAATTTCCGACATTAGGTAAAGGTCCAATTCATTCGCTGTTGACTTGACGCACGAGCTTGGTGATCATCGGCTGAAAATGCCTTAAAAGTTCTTGCATTGATCACATGATGTCGCTGATGTTCAGTTTAGCCGATTTTTCGTACATACCTCTATCCCTCACGGGGATCGCGGCTGTGTAAGGCGGAGTGAAGTAGACAACCACCGGGCCCCGAGTTTCACGATAATACTCAGGCCACGATAATACTCAGCTGCAAGGTGGAGGCAGTGAGTATGCGATGTGCCTGGTAACCCACCAGTTGGGCCTCTGACGCGTCGATCTTTGGGCAGGATTGGGCAAAGGACGTTCATCAGAATTCTACGAATCCCACAAATAGAAGACTGATGGGGACCAGATACCCCCTGCCAAGTCCCCGCAGGAGGGAGTCACGATTACGTAGGTAGTCTGGTTCTTGGAGGGGAATGCAACCCGGACCCTGACCCTGAGCTTCACAGCGTTACTCACGTCGAGAATCTGACATCAGTTCTCAGTGAGTAGGTGGTTGCCACCAGACTCTTGGATGAGATTGGTCATGGGATACATTAGACGGCATTCTCTGTGCAGCATGGCGGCGTTTTCCAAACTCACGTATAGAAGTGAAACGGGGAACACAAATCACCCTGTTGGGTTCCTTTTGGGAACGCCTAGGTTCCGACCGACTTAGTCGATAGCCTCGAGGGGGAAGAGTGCGTAGACGGGTGGGGGGCTCTTGACCCGAGTCCTGGGTTCTTGATCCGGGGCCTGCAGTTGGACACTTGGCTTCGTCGTGGCAGTGACCCGATACTCTGGGCAAAGAGAAGGGACTTGTCCCAGCGCACGTGAGTAGCATTGTTTTGACTCCGGCACTAGACTGAATAGCTAGAAACTCTGAGCTAGCAGGACGGCCCGACCCAGGCACTGTATGGGGAGGTTGCCGTGGGGGCAAACTGGGTGCTGGCCGGACTCGGTTAGTGGCCGACTTGTCGGCGTAGTTGTGCATCGGCGGGGGTGCGGATAAAGCGAAAGAGTAGGTGCCCACCCCATGGACTTGTTCCCCCTGGTAGAACAAGTTCAAGTGTGGGATAGTAGCTGACGCAGGGTCAGGTTGCCCAGGTTCTGGCGGTACTGACGTCATTGGCCTCAAGGTAGAGGCAGTAAGGAGACGGGAAGGGGGCCCCGAGCCACTCGGACCTTAGTCGGGGTGGGCCCCTGTTTAGGCCCTTGACTTCGAAGTGGCAATGGCCCGATACTCTGGGCATAGAGGAGGGACTTGTCCCGGCGCAGCTCATGGATTTGACTCCGGTACCGGGCTGGATAGCCGGTAGTTCTGAGCTAACAGGGCGAGCCCTACCCAGGCATTGAATGGGGAGGTTTCTGAGAGGGATAACTGCGTTCCGGCGGGATCCGGATACCACAACCAAAAGCGTACGTGTCTTCCGCAGGGAGTCCACTTTGATTCTCTAAAGTTCCTAGGTGTCACTCTGGGGATTTATCCTCCTGGTAAAAGAAATGTGTGGAGTAGTAGCTTGCCCAAGGTCCCGTAGGTATACCCTCATCACCAGAGTTAGCTCTCCTTTCCAATCTTCGTGCTAATACTGACCTCAATGTAACATAGTAGATATTTAAGTGATTTGAGTATTTTAATTTAACAGAAAACGAAAGGCAGTAATTCTCTCTAAAATTAGTGATGCTAAAACAGCACACTACTTTCACGTCCTTAGAAACGGCTAAGTAATTTTATTATACCGCAATTCCTGTCCATATCAACGTATCTCAGTCAATGGACGCTGACAACCATGGGCACATATTTTCTTATCAATTCTTGCGAAAACGCCATGCTTGCGAAAAATGGAACTGTTTTTACTTTCCCGTATACGTACCTATATACGGAGTAATATACGTAGTATAGGGAAAATTATGTAATGCTGCGGAAAATCGATTTCGAGATTTTCGAGACACGTTTTGGGGTCCCCTGATACCGAAAATGTGTGTCTTTTCAAAACGTCCGTCCGTCCGTCTGTCCGTTTGTCAGTCTGTGAACAATACTGGCGCGTAAACCATACGTGCGATTTATTCCAAAATGGATTTTCCCCGGTCGATCTGCGTCCACTCGAGGCGCCTCTATTTTGAAAAACTTTCTTCGAAATCTGAGGGAACTTTACAGTGAAGCCCTCCGGACATTTTCAAAATTTTCTCAAAAATGGCTCCAAATTTGTCTCTAAATTTCTTGTAAGAGTAAAATACACTTATTAAGGTGGCATAGATCCAATTTTCACCGTTAATTCTGAATTTTAGAAAATTGCAATTTTTGAAATTTTTTCGGCGACTTCCTAGAACTACAAAATTGAAGATTTTTCCTTCAAATAAAATTTGTTGTCCAAAGTAAGTTCTTTCATTAAAGTCCTGTACATTTTTTGAAAATTTTAGTAGTTTTGGGGTAATATTGCACGCAATATTTGAAATTTTTAAAAACTACAAAAACCAGATTTTCTCAAAAAGACTCCAATTTTTTTCTTTAAACTTTTGGTAGGGATAGTGCTAAATGTGCTGTATAAGATGACATTAACGCCATATTGCTCTATTTTGTTTTTTCAAAAATTACAAAAATGTAATTTTTTTTTACTTGTCTCTCACGTCGTTAATACTTACATGAGCGGCGATTTGTTCACATTATTATATTAATGAGTACATGTGTTTTAAATAATGTCAAATAAAGTTTCTCAAAAATTGAATAGTTTTCTGTGAAAACTAGCTCAAAATTCCGTATTTTCAGAAACGCACATACGCCATTTTCTCACAAATGGCTTCAAATGTTTTGTTCAAAGTTTTCGAATGTATAGATGCTAACTGCACTCTTTAACATGGCGTTAAGTTCATTTTTGGATTTTTTTGCTTTTTCAAAAATTACACCATTGTAATTTTTTTTAAAGTTCTCTCATACCGTTAAAATACATATATCCAGCAATTTGTAAACACTAATGAATTTGTGAGTGTAAGTTCTTCAGATGACTTCAAATGAAGTTCTTCGAAAACTCAAAAATTTTGTGAAAAAGAGCTTTAAATTTCGCATTTACACTAATGCTTAAACACCATTTTCTTGAAAACGGCTCCAAATTTTTCAACGAAGATTGCCATTTAGGACAAGGTTTAACTGTTTTTTTAATATTCTTAAAATAATATTTTTGTTCTACAATTAGAAAACTGAAAAATTAATAAAATGTCAAAAAATGTAGTTTCGGTGGCGATAAATGGCAGCTGTCAAGAGTATTGGCAAGTATGAATAGCTAGCAAACGAAACAGAAAACTAATATGGGAAAGTCTGTGCCATTCTGTAGCACCACTAGTTCAATTTTCATTGTCGTGGTTTTATGATCATTCTTAAAGGGCGTTCTTAATTGAACACTATTGCTTCTGCTTGGAATTCATAAAATTATTTATCGCCGTTTCTCCAACGTATTCTAAGTTAATTCTTAAATTTTTCATTTTCTTTTAAATGAAGTCTTACAGCCAGGGGCGCAGCGTCCATGGATGTGGATGATGTGTTACATACCCTGACAATATCAGCTATTTTATTTTAAAATGATTGTAAATTGTTCATTTGTTATTTCTTTTTCTACTACAAGATATTTCATTATATTTCAAACATTGCGCCGTTGAGAATTCGATTCTTCACAAGGATGAACGAATCAGTCTAAAATGCCGCCTAGCCTGCGCTGTGAATCAGATGCACAGTGACCTATTACATCGAGGGTGCCTACAAAAAAGGTGTCGTTTTACGAAACTTCATTGTTCTCTTCGATGTTTGTAAGAGAACGAGATTAATTAATAAACATTGTCGTTTTATTTAAGTTTTATTACCTTATTTTAATCCATTTAGCAACTGTATATTTGAAGCCAATTTAGGTTAGGGATTGTGCTGGTTGAATGCACAAGGGTATGTGACTGTACAATCCACATCTGTGCCCTGGAATGGCAAGTGCCACAAGATCCGAAGTGCCTACGTAATTATGGAGTCGTATTTTTGTGCACAAATTATAGCACGTGAGAAACAGTTAAAAATATTTGTAAAAAATATGAGGGGATAGAATTTTATTTAAACAGCCAACACAGGCTATGTTGAGCAATACAACGGTGGTATAAGGGAAAATAGGGAAATTCTGTCACACTTCATTCGAGTTGTATGCTTTTTTGGGAGAGAAGGGCTTGTATTTTCTAGCCATAATGAAAATAGGGGATCGAGAAAATTTCATGGAATACATAAGTGAAATAATGAAATATGATAAAACTGACAAGGATGATACGAAAATTCCAGTGTTTCGTGCAATTCACCAAAAATTCATTGGATTTCAAGTGTGAGCACGTTAATGTCCCATGAAATTAAAAATGAAATTTCTAAAGCCTCTTTTGTCTTCGCCATACTGGATGAAACCCTTGATGTAAACAGCAAAGGACAACTGTCACCTGTTTTTCATTACGTGTCTTTAAATTGATTGATTTTCTCTTTCCTATTATATTTTTATTATAGATCATTGTTTTTCATTTTATAAATTATGCCAATTCTACTGGGTTCGAAATGGACAATTTTGAAAATCATTAGGTTTCATAGTGCTCTTATTATTAAAATATGAG
The DNA here is from genome assembly GCA_031308135.1 of Acheta domesticus. Lineage (NCBI taxonomy): Eukaryota > Metazoa > Arthropoda > Insecta > Orthoptera > Gryllidae > Acheta > Acheta domesticus. The sequence goes on from JAHLJT010008756.1 coordinate 101,618,951, forward strand.
GACAAAGTATGAGCCATTATTACTTTTACTGGATCAGTTTTTATTTTAAATATACAAATTATTTGTCTGCTCTAACTGATCAAAGTGACAGAAACTGGTATTGGTGAATGAGAAATATTTAAATAATTATTTTCTCATTTCTCGAGTTACATACCCTAAGCCAAAACTCAGGCTACGCCACTGCTTACAGCCAAACAAATCCTTAGTCTATTCATAATTATGTCTTCAAACAGTTATAGACGCCCTGGAAAGCATTAAAGCAGAAAGCCCAAAACGTTTCATTTTTGGCCAATTTGCATTCAAAAACTGTTCAAGCTTCGTACGTTTATTTCTGAGAAAGTTAAAATAATATAAAATGGTAAATAAGTAGATACTATTATGAATAAAGTTGTAGACACAGGAGATATGTTAAACACTTCACGGGAGTTATGTAATATTACACACTTCCAGCTTGTCATTTCACATTCCAATAAACGTATATAAATTTGTGGCAAAAATTACGATAGTTTCTAACGCTTAGTGCTAATTCTATTGATTAAAAAACTAACATTAAGCTCATTTAACAACTTTACGATCATTATAATACATTATTTATCATTTTCTTTTTTACACAAATAACAGTTAAATGTGTCAAATTTATCTGCTTGCTAACCAGAGAGCAATGTGTTACAACACCATTTCAAAGTCCGAAAAAATCTAACTTACCATTTCCATTTTTTCCCTCTTCGAAAATAAAGAGAGTGCACCAAAAATGGCACCTATTCTGTTCTTTGCTACATACGTAAAAAATTTTAAGAAAAAATTTGGAGCCGTTTCTGAGATAATTGTTTAAAATATTTTTAAAATTCCTATGCACGACGCCGTAATACGTAATACTTCAAAAATACTCATATTTTCGAAAAACTGAACATGACCTTCTTTGAAGATTTGTTTTTGATGAACACATTTCATTAACAAAAAAATCTCTATAATGGAGGAAGACGCCGAAAAAATTGGGAATTTTTGCAATCTTCGAAAAATCAGGGATTTCAACGAACATGGGACCTGCACCATTCTCTTAAGCACCTGTTACGCTATCCGAGATCAAAATTTTATCAAAAAGTTTGGTGTCGTTTTTTGAGACAAAAATGTTTAAATAAAATTAAAGATTGTATTTCTTCCAAAATTACGCGAAAAGTACTGACATTTTCTAAAATTTATACATGACCTCATTTCAAAATCTGTCTTTAAGAAACAGATTTCTTTAAGGAAAAAATATCTATTTTCAATATTTTAATTGTAGGAAGACGCCGAAAAACATTATTTTTTTCAATTTTCGAAAAATCAAGGAGTTTAACGAAAATGACAACTGCACCATTCTCTTAAATGTTCACACTATCCAACAACAAAATTTAATCGAAACCGATGAAGCCATTTTTTTGTCGCAAGGGCTTCATATAAAGAAATTAAAATATGATTCACCGTGACATCGACAGATCGATTGAGGAATATCATTGGGGAAAATTGGCGGTTTAGTCGCTTCCGTTGTTCACTGACGGAAAGACGTTTGGCCGTCAATCGATTTTTCGGTGTCAAGGACCCACAAAACATGGATTCTCACTACACAATTTTCTACATCCTATATGAAATAGCATTTACTTCCCACTTAAAGTTGTGGTAACTAAGTAATTCCTAGGCATTTTAGGATCCCCTGAGTTCCCTAGAGTTCCTCACGGGACCAATACGTTCCTTTTCTGCATTTACTACCACCAATGTTAAATTGCTCCATCATAATTTACAAATTATGTATAGAGCTTCTGCGAGCAATTAACGAGATAGTAGATCGCCTCGAGACGTGATCCCCAACTACTTGAGGCCACTGACTGCTGATCTTGGCATAGCCCCTGAGGTTCCAACCACTATTGGCAGGATTCTGGCGTTGGGCACTCCATGAAGTTGGGCAGCCAGGGGAATGACTGGTTCGTATTTTACGACCTTTTCTTCTCCTGCTTTTAGAAGGCTAGACACATCCTCGAGACGGACAGTCACAGCGACCACGTGGACCCCTTCCCGGCTTTTCATTACCAGGTCAGGTTTGAGTGGGTTTGAGTCTAACCCCTTCGGCAACAGAGAAAGTGGTTTCCGTGGACTCCACAGTGTCCGATTTCCGGAGCATCTTTCCCTCTATGAAATTCTTGACCTCGTCATGCCGCTTTTTTCTTGTTGACTTCGTCAAAATGCACTGACCGAGGATGTGATTCATGGTTTCTACCACTGTATTGCACTTCCATACATGCACTGCAGTATACATACTCTCTGGGCCTCCCTCTACTAAGAGTAATTTTATTGGCAGCGGTATTTGATCTCGGTTGGAGTGCAGTTATAAAAAGACAAGGTTTCAGAAGATTATTCTTATAAGCCTTTAAATCTTGTTGAGTATAACGCCAGTTCAGTCTCAGTATTCTGGCGGTTTTTAATGTCCGTTGGTAGAAACTCCGACAGGAGCTCAGCCATCTACAAATAGGATCTGCAGATTTTTCTAATCATAATCCTAGGTTCAGCGCTACCCTAGGAACGTGTTGGGCGAGCCGCAGCAATCCCAGTTCCCCATCTCTCTTAGCCAGGTAGAATAAGCCATCTGTAATACACATATGCAGATGTAAGAACTGTTTGACTGCCACTTTGATTTGACCGTCCGCATTCCTGAGCGTCAACATAGATGGCATCAATAAAACTAATTCGTAAAGGTAATGTGGAATTATATAAATATGAAGTAATGCCAACTTCTGAGTGGGCTTTAAATGCGCCTTCTGAAGCCTCGTCACTGCTTCCATCAAATACGATATGGATACTTTACATGGGAAGCCTTTCCAGATAGAGTAGTTCACTCCCAGGTATGCTAGGGCATGGTCATTCCTGACCAAAGGAATTCTCTCCCCCAATTTTTCCAGACAGGGGTCCTCAATGAACCAGGATCTTTCAAAGGTAGTAATTTGAAATAATGAACACTCCGAGAAAGACAATGTCATTCCGAGGGCCCCAAGATATTCTACCACAATATCAACCAAGTATTAGGCTCTTGGGGCATATTTTGTAAACAGCACCAGATCGTCAGCAAATGCTAACACGGACACACTCCTTTCCAATAGCGTGTAACCTGACATGTTTTCCAATTTCTCAAGCAGGCACTCCATAATGAGATTAAAAAGGAGTGGGTACAATGGGTCCCCCTGTTTTACTCCTCTACGAATGTCACAGAATGAATGAACGTCACAGACTGCTTCGTGAAGAATTTGAACTTTAGCGAAACAGCCAGTTTCAAAGAGTTTCTGTCGTGGATTGAACGTGGAGCGCGCCAAACGCTGGTTCGAGTGACGTCACGTTACTGAACCTGCTGCAAATTCAAATGATGCGTGTAGAACTCAGCTGTTGCTTGCACCTCGCACGCGCGTCGAGCTCCGTTTGTGTGCGCAGTGTACGAGTCTGGCTGGGCGATGAGGAGCTCCTCCGGCGAGCGGCGCGGACTGCTGCTGCATGCGCAGCGCAGAGATCTGCCGCCGCCCTACCACGCCGTCGTCCACGCCTCCTACCTGCCCTCCTATGGTGAGCAAATAAGTAAAAATAAATAGATAAGTAAATAAACAAATAAATTACTTTATTGCTGGCTGCCACTGCAGTGTACCTGACCAGGAGGTCCTAAGGTTCAAATCCCGACATTTGCATGATTTTCGACCCTAGCCAGACAGCAGGGTTGTATTCAGCTGCTGTCTGGAGGAGAATTCTAATGGCCTACTGCTCTCATCGGTAGTTTTCTGTGGTTTCTATGTCTGAGAAAGTTCCCGCAACGATAACCCTAGCAAACGAGCCACAGACCGCGCGCGGTCTTTCCTACCTCTTCCTTGTCCTATCCCTACCCTTATAGACACACACACAAACACTGCACTACCGCACTAGTCGGGAGCTTAGAGCTTGTCTCAGCTAGGGCGGTGCCACGCTCGTGGGAGACACCTAGATGGAGAAAACCTCGTAAGTCGGCGCCGGATCTCACCATCCAATGGGGGAGGGAACCGCCACCTACCGCGATATAAGTGTGCACTACACTTATGGGAGTAGTGACCTAACCAGCTGACGCGCTCGAAATCATCAATCAATTATTGGTGGTGAGGCTCAGACTATTTGGCCTGCCCTTCCACCTGACCATTTTCAAGACTTTAATACAATAATACACAATAAAAAGGAGATAATTCAATTAACATACGTACGCAATTGGGGTAAAGGCTTTCTTAGATATAAACGAGTGAAAACGAGGGAGGATGGGAACACTGAAAAGGAACACTTACAAGACATTTGTGTTATTGTAATAATTAACTTCAAGTTACAGATGCCTTTAAAATAATCAGAAATATATCTAGTGGTTACATAGGGATACCGTACGATATTTTACCCAAATATTGTGAAATTACCTGTATGTGGCTCAGTAAGCCTCTTCAGAAGTAGGATAGTGTTGGTCAGGGCGTCTTAGAAATGGGCGATGCATAGGTATACGTTTCATATTTCTTGTAACTTGGACTCAATGGGATGGCATTACAAGGTATATCCTACGTAAGTTGCAGAAAATGGTTCAGGAGGCAAAGAGTAACGTAGTTTTGTACCCAAGAAAATAATTGTTTTAAAATAAAAATTGGTTCTTCGGTCTAGAGTGTGGGAGCTGGAACAATAGCATTAGTTGTGTGAGCTGGAGAAGACTTGGGTCTGATAGACCCAGAGTAGCATCGGAGAAACATCTGAAGATTGTAGCAATAGAAGGTTAAAAAAATTAAAAATACCCAAAACAATAAAATTCAATTTGAGCTAACTTGAGGTAGCGGGGTCAATGAGATAGGCCATCAAGCAAATTTGCAATATTATCTTAGTAGGAAATTGCTCATATTTCTCCAAAGCATTAGAATATTCAAGTCCTGCATTTCACGAAATTCATGTGAGGAAATGTTTCGGTATGTCATCCAAGACGTCGTTCGTTTACGTCATCAAATGAAATATAATTAACTAGTTCTCAAATAGGACCCATGATAAGTAAATATAGTATAACTTCTGAGTTTCAGTTCTACTAATAGCTTTACGTCTAGATCGCGACCAGAATTTCTTGGAATATTCGGAGTAAATTTCAGTTCTGGGATAAAAAATTTGTTTTCTATTATACTGAATCTTAAAGCAAAACCATATGTGGTAAATATCTAACATTTAAAAGGGTACTGATACATTCATACTTACTAATCAGAGAATTCTCAAGAGCAATGAAGAGATGTCAAAATGCACGATCGCATAAGCAAGGCTACCCAACAAAAAATGTCGCAAATCCAATTCATTTTTACGAGTTTGCCATTCCTGCTGAAGATGCTAAGAAAACCTTTACAATGTCCCTAGCTACCTACGCTAATGAGGTAAAATAATATACCTGAGGAAACCGAATACTCTCCCTCCGTGCCCCAGCTGCCTTTCCCAATTCGCTACCTTAGAATCAGACTGACGTAACTACAATTTTTGTAATTTTTGTTTACAACCGTTATCAGATCTAGAACTTATTTCTGCATCTTAGGAGCAAAAATCGCCAGTTATGTTCGTTTAGAAATTAGCGCTCGACGTATTTACAAAATTATATATCTTATTACAGTGAAAAGCAATGTAAAAGGTGTTATTTGTTTGTTTCCAAACATTTCGTGAGTGTACTTATGTCAGTCTGATCCTAAGGTAGCGAATTGCCCTAAGGTAGAGACTCTGTTGCAGAGGAATCCAGAGCGATGATGAAAACGCAGCTGCAGCACGTCTGAGACTGAATTCAGTGGTCTGGGCCTGGATGTAGAGCAGCTCCTCGCGATCTGAACAACGGGAATCAGCTTGCCGCCCTTCGACGGAGCCCTGCAAGAGGCGGTCGCGCCAGCGAGCAACACCCGACACGATCTCGAGCTGCACTTCGCAACACTTGAGGCTCACACTCAGACTACGCTGGTTAGACAAGGGATCATGTCCCGGGCGATAACTCGTTACAACTTTGTCGCTAATAACAATGTGTGAATAGATCGAGTATATATAAAATCTAGTTTCAGTTCGATTGAATTTTTCGCACAATATTTCCTGCTTCTTATTTTTTTTCGCTTTCCTGCTCTTGAAATCTAGTCGATAATTTTAGTAGCAAATTAAATGAAAATTATTAAATATAAATTAATTACGAATTTATGTTGAACAGTGGAATGCAAAACAAAGAAGCAAGGATGCCACAAAAATGTTTTCAGTTCACTGGGATTTTTGTAATAAGTGTTGGTTACACTATGTAACATGATTTGTGTGCTAAATGTTTTTAGAAATTCTTGTAAACGACGGTAAAAAGATGTTTCAAATAAAAAAGATTGTTTTTTGTCATCAGGACGAATACATGTATTAAATTGTCACATATTGTTGGTGTTATCTACATTCCTTCCAAAATCGATCCCACAGTCGGGAAGTAATAGTTCAAATAAACTAAATGTACCCTACCTCTAAAAGGGTGAAAGTACCGAGACTGGCCTAAGGGCTACCTTGAAAAATATGGAAAGGGACTGGCCGAAAAGGGCCCAAGGGCTACCAACAAAAAGGGGGTTGGGCAGACGCGGACATCCTCTGTACAATTAAGTACTCCGCAGGGTATGACCCCGCAGGGAACCTCAATAAAAATGTTTCCTTCGGTGTCACAGGATGGATCCATCTCGTGGACGTATATTTGGAATGAATAGAATGTACGATGAGCGGGAAGGGAGTGGTGAATACTTCGGAACGTTTAGTGATTTAAATCTTACGACGGGGAAGCAATGTCTGATCAACTGATGTCACTGCAGAACCTCTGACCGGGAGATCATGGGAATCGAATCTCGACGGTAGCGAGATTTTCGACGCTAGCTAGAGAGCTAGGTCGAGTTCAGCCGCTGTCTGGAGGAGAATTCTAGCGGCCGGTTGCTCTGATCGACAGTTTTCCGTGGCTTCACCGATCAATACCAGGCAAATGCCGGAGCAGTACCTTAACAAAATGGTCATGGACCGCGGGCGTTCTTTCCTTTTCTCTCCTTGTCCTATCCTCGGCCCCTTACTTACACATACTAACACTTATATGCACTACTGTGTCGGGAGACCAGTCGGCAGCTTACGGCTTGTCCTGGTTGGGACGGTGCCACGCTGGTGGAAGATTCCTGGTTGGGGAAAACACCGCTAGCCGACACGTAGTTGATGCCAGATCTCACCATTCATCGGGGGAAGATCACCGCCATCTCCCGACGAAAATATGCACTTCGCTTACGGGATTAATGAACTTGGCCTTTGACATGCCCGGAAACACGAAATAATCAATCAACCGGCCGGGTCGGTAACCATGGGGAATGCTAGCGGGAAGATGGAGCTGGTGGCAAGAGATAACTGTTGAATTCAAAGACGAAAGATCCAGGAACAGTTTTCTTTTATTTTCACAATATAGTTACAAGAATCTCGAATCCGGGTACAATGCCTCAGTGCCGTATAACCAAGAGAGAGAGAGCCGAAGTCTTTGCCTGGTCGCCAATCGCCAGTAGAAGTTCCAATAATGCCGGGATCACCAAGTATCCTCCAGAGATGTCCGTTGTCGAAGCCCAAGTCGCCGTCACCAGTATCTTCGTTGCCAATACGCTGTTCACACCGCTGCCGACCAGTACCTCGTAGCTCGCTCTCTCACAACTCTGCCTCGGGGCCGGGCCGGCGCCGCTTTATAGCCCGCCAGCAGCTGCCGCTCGCTGGCTAGCCCTGCCGTAGGGGCAGCGGCGAGTCTTGGCGCGCCTGCTCACCCGTGACGGCCGCGCGCGCTCCACCCGGGCCAGCCCGCCACCGCTGTCTGCTGCTTCGATCGACGGCGTCTCTGACGCGGTGATGCGGCAGGGCGGCGGGACTTTCAACCGCGCGCGGGCGGTCACAGCAATATCCACTCCAACATGCTTGCGAGGGAGATTCGCAGGCTCGTGGTTGCCACAGTCGTGGAGTCAGGCGGGTCGCGGCGCATCGCCGTTTCAGACCGCGAATCCGAGTTGCAGGTCGCACCAGGGCCTTTCAGCTCCCATATAAGGTGGTGGAGACCATTATAGTAGCGTGCTCTCCTGCATTACCTTCTAACAGGAACTAAAATACGAACTGCTGCCGACGATACTTCAAACGTGCCTGGCTGCTGCATAGGTTTGCGAGAGGCAGGCGCGTCATATTACAGAAGATAGCGTCGATGTTCACCCTTTCTTCAGCGGTTTCTTATATTATGAATAATTGAACATTTATGACACTTTTCTCATTTCTCACAAATTAGCCAATTTTTGTGTGCGGAAGTTGGCAAGTATAACCTGCAGCTGTACCCGGCGACACTAGCGCCTCCTACAGTAGCACCCTCAAGCTTTTCCGGTTTTGATGGAGAGTTATAAGGCCCTGGGTCATACGAGTCATCTCTGTACTCTGTATCCTGGACGGGGTGGCCGTTAAAATGCGAACGAGATATCCGAGAAGGCAGACGCTGTGTATGACCAGAAGAGGCACCTATGCCCACTTGCGCCGTTCCACCGTTCAGAAAATATCGGGTACATTAATAGTAGTAGTAATGCATAGATCGCATGCGATGCTTAGCGATCCAACAAGAGGATATTCAAAGCAGCGGATGCCATCCTCTTTTCCGTCCAAGGCTTCTTTGGTAGCCTATCTCCGACGTGGGTCTGGGGACCTTTCGAGCAGGCGCGCCTTGCGGGCGGTCTCCAGATACGCCTGGGGTGTGACTCACTTTCTCCACCATGTGTCGGCCTCCGTTAACTATATCCGAACTATATATTTGCGAGAAAGTGAGATTTCGTTAAGGCGGGATATTGTCGGAGGAATTTAATTCTGACGAGCATCAGCCAAAGTTCTTTTATATGCTACAAAAGTGACATGGTTACTGCTGATTTTCCTCCCTTCGGAAATCCACGTACCTCGGCTGGGATCGAATCTGTGCACCGGGGATTCAGCGGCCAGTTAGCTAACCCCTCACCCACCGAGGTGCGCCAACACTAATACGAGCTAGGAATTGTAATCGCTAAATTGGCGACCATAAATTTGTTGTGACTGGGCTAATATGTTTCATAGTTTTTTCTGACGTGATTTTTTACATGAAATAATAAATATTGAGTGTCCCACCAAGTGCCGGTCACCCACACAACTTCTTCACTATACGATCTTCACGGTAACTTCACGAATAATGCGGAATCATAGGGCAAGTAATATGCCGTAGATATATTGTTTGTAATATTTTTAATGTTCGTGAAATTTGATCTTTTTTAATTTTTTAACTAAAACTATATTTTTCTCGCTAGAATTGGATAGATTGTAAAACGGGGAATACAATGATAATATTTTGATAGTAATTTGAATATAAAATTTTACTTTGTGGCATGATTTGAAATTAAAGGGATTATATTTTCTTTACTAGCCCTTGTAATTGTCGCCTTTGGGGAAGGTGACCTTTGCGACGTCGAGACTGTAACGGGGAAAGGGAAGATTGAGAGGGGTGGCAGTGAACGAAAGAGGCGGAACTACAACAACCTATGGTAATGATACAAATATCAAGATTAAGGCTCAGTATGACAGATTTTGGAAGACAAATTGCTGAAACTACTTTCTCACCACTCTGAAAATTTAATCATGGAATGGTTCGAAAGTTATGAATAAGAATGCAGTCGGACCTCCATATATCGAATCTGATGGTTCCTTCAATAATATTCGATATATAGATTTCGAACTTCGAAAATTTACGATCTCCTACAGGTTCAAGATTTTTGAAATTTTTATCGCGGTTTTCCATTTCAGTCGAAACTGGACTAGTCGGTATTCCATACTTCTGAGCCACTTGCGCTTTTTTTTCCACACCACTGGCCACATCTTTAATCATGTTATCTTTTTCTGCAACATTAAGAGCTTTTCGTTTCGACATTTCGGACACGCTTCTTAAGCGCCTTACAGCAAATCGAACTTGCACTGACAAACTGACATTTTAGAGCAGGGCCATTAGACGAAGAGGCACGCGATTGACCTTTAGATCGCTTTGGCGTACGCAATCCCACGATTGACAAGTTCCTTCGGAGAGAGAAAGGAGTGAGCTATCTGGGAGCTGGGACCTGGTCGGAGGAAAACGTCTTGGTGCTTTATAAATATTAATTAAATTATGCAAACGTCCAGAAGGAAGCTTTATTTTCCGCAGTAGTAATTTTCACCTTCCATATTAAACAATACTAGTTTTTAGAAATACAATTTATGATATGCACTGTACAGTTTTATTTCCTAGAAAAAACAGTCAAGTGAGAAAATTAGTTGGATATGTAGAAATTATTTTCGACATATAGAAACATTATTAAACGGAATATTCAAGAACCCAAAAATAATTCGAGAATTTCGGTATATAGAGGTCCAATGTATATTACCAGCGCTCTGTATACGAACTCTTTTTCAAGGAAATTTTTTTGAGATTTCGAAAAACTTCACTAGAAGTCGTTTGAAGCACTTTAACTCACAAATACAATAGTGTTTACAAATTGATGGAAATGTCCCTATTAACGGCGTGAGAGATCTTTCAAAAAATTACATTTGTGTGAGTCTAAAAAAAATACCCCAAAAGAAACTTTATATCATATTAATGAGTGCAATTAGCACTATCCGTTCGAAAAGTTTGAAGAAAAAATTAGAGCCATTTATGAGAAAATGACGATTGAGCGTTTCTGAAAATACGAAATTTTTAGTTAGTTTTAACAGAAAACGGTTGCGTTTTTGAGAAACTTTATTTGAGATTATTTAAAGCACAAGTACCCCTAAATATGTGAAAAAATGCTGATAATGTAAATATTAACGTGACAGATAAGAAAAAATAATTTTTTTGTAATTTTTGAAAAAACAAAAGAATTGAGCAATATGGCATTTGTGTCAATTCATTGAGTACGTTTAGCACTCTCCCTACCAAAAGTTTAAAGAAAAAATTTGGAACCATTTTTGAGAAAATCTTGTTTTTGTTATTTTTTAAATTGCCAATATTTAACGCAATGTTGCGCGAAAATTAAAAAATAAAAAAATCGAAAAATAAAAAATCAATTTTCAAAAAATGTACCTGACCTTAATGAAAGACCTCACTTTGGAGAACAATTTTTTTTTTGAAGGAAGAATCTCTATCTTCAATTTTATAGTTGTAGGAACACGCCGAAAAAAATTAAACCTTTTGCAATTTTCGAAAATTTTGATTTAACCGTGAAAATCGGACCTACGCCACCTTAATAAGTGTATTATACTCTCTTCTTACAAAAAAAATTGCAAGAAGGATCGGGGAACAAGTTCGTGGAACTAGATCGACCGGGGAATATTTATTATGGCAGGAATCGTAATTTTGGTTTAGGAGCTAGTGTTGTTCACAGACTGACGGACGGACGTTTTGAAAAAACATTTTCGATATCAGGGGACCCCAAAAAGTGCATTTCCGTTAAAATCTCGAAATCGATTTTCCGCAGCATTACATTACTTACCATATACTACGTATATTACTTAATTACGTAAATACGTACGTATATCGGAAAGTAAAAAATGGCACGATTATATTTTCTCGCTACCGCTTACGCAGTATAGACAGTACTGTAATGTTGCGGGAAAAAACGGCAAATTTTCCACGGAAAAACTTTTGTCGGTAACAAAAAAAAAAAAAAAGAAAAAATCTTGAGCTCATGTATAGTAAATTACTTCCTCTTCCACGTTGTGTAGTTAGAATCCATGGAGTCGTAGGCTTCCGCGGCCGGAGTCATGTGGATGATCTTGGCGGATGTCCGGGTGACGCCGCGTCGAAGGCTGTGTTGCCGACGCTTCGACCATCTTATCGTGGTCTTCCTCAGGGCTGGAATGCCACAAGGCCTCATTCCAAGATCATCCAGTTAGAATCCATGTTTTGTGGGTACGTGGTACCGAAAAATCGATTGACCGCAAAACGTCTATCCGCCTGTGCACAGCGCTAGCGGTTAAGCCTTAAGCAGATTTTCTCAAAAACTGATATTCCCTGGCTTATGTCACGGCCTCTTGAATTTGAAACCGATATTTTATTTTGGAGGGTACTTTACATGAAGCCTCTGGGAGATTTTCAAAATAAAAAAGATGACACCAAAATGTTTCAATGCATTTTGACCTCGGATAGCGTAAAGGACGCTTAAGAGGACGGTACAAGCCTCAAATTCTTTAAAATCTCCGAATTTTCGAAAATTCCAAATATTCAAAAATTGTTTGGCGTCTTCATATATGAAGATTTTTTTTTTGTTATTGAAATGTGTTTTTCGGAAATAGATCTTAAAATTAGATCATGATCAAAATGTAAGTATTTTTTTCCGTAATTTTGGTCAAACTTCTGCAATTTGAATTTTAAACGTTTATTTTCCCAAAAACGGATCCAAATTTTTTCTTTAATTTTTTTAAGTGTGTGGCAGAAAACTGTGAGGAAAGTGGTGCTGGTCCCATTTTCGACGCACTCTGTATTTTCGAAAATTGGAAACAAATTCGAAATGGTCAATTCGAATTTCCTGCGCTTTGTTTCACGCTTTGTGAAAGTGGCAAAACGGCGGCCGGAAAAATCGATTTTTGTGACTGTTGCCTGTCAGGCTTGCTGCCCCATTTACAGTCATGCAGAAGAGTAAGTCCGACGGCCTGAACCACGCCACAAATTTAGACATTAATTTATTTATTTAAACAAATCGTGCAAAGGTAATATGAACAAACTGATTGGCAAGCAAGCAGATAAATGTAAACGACATACATCTTTATGTGAAAGGTCTCAAATCCAAGAAACAGCTTTTTAAAAACAATACTGTAGTGGAAATAGAGTTTCAGAATGCTTCTTTTTCATTAAACTTCAATATAGTTTGTTTTTCCACCTACACTTCACTCATTGAAATTCTCTTCTAAAATATTATACGTAAGTAGCACTCTTCTATATCCTACATTTCACACAACATATAATAGACATATGACAACATAATTCCAATTCCAAATAAACTTCCAAATATACATTCCCACTGAATTAACACAAAATATCTTAAAACTAATTACAAATATCTACATTCATTTGTCATAAGTGTAGATCTTGCATTTACCAACAGACTGAATGCTAAATGTAAATGAATAAATGTAAAATGTTAAAAAAAAAGCCATTGTTGTTTGAATTAGTTTTATATCTAAAATTTTCGCAGATATAACACCTTGTAGCCTTTTTTAAAATTTCCACTTTCCTTCCATTGTTTTTTTGTGTCCTCTTCACTGACGAATAGCCATGGTCCACCAACACAAGGTTTCTTCATAGGCTCTGTCCGTCATCCAGTTTACTTTCTTTCTCTACACTCGAAAATACCACTTAAAATTTTCAAACTTCAACTTTCAAATTAAAATTTCAAAAATGTCTCTTTTTTATCAAAAAACTGTCCCCATCCTGCTGATGGCTTTGTATGTTTAACATTAAATTCCATTACTAAATTCCAAATGTTATCAACATAGCAAGGAGCTCATCATGACACCCCAGTACTACTTTACTACCTCCTCGGTTTTGTTATAGGTAACAATATCTCACTCTAATGTCCTGTTTTACACCACAGTGGACAGTAATTTCTAATAAGATCCTCTTTTGCCATTTGCAAGCACCTTATTATTTGATACTCAATTCTTGCTCTCCTATTTGCTAATTCCTTTGGCCATTTTTACTTTCTCGCCCTTACAAATGTTCTTCCCAAGAGGAAATTCTTTATTCATGGGCCAGAAAACGGTGAGTTTTCAGCAGAAAATCTTTAATTTTCTTATATTGTCCAGTTTAAAATACAGTTAATTACTGTTTTAATTCTAATTACATCTTGATGTTTCACAAAATATATTGTCTTTCTTTTCTTTATTAATTATAATATCAGCCCAAACATGGTTCTCAATCTATATTTTTTTCATGTTAATTTTTGTGTTGCTATATGACTCCCTTGTTTTTGTAGTTTGAATTTTTATATTTCATGTTCACAACGAGAGAACTATTAGTCCAGTCGGTATGTACATTTTACGTAGAAAAAGGTCGCAAAAACTTCTTTTTTTTTTTGTATGTTGTATGTACCAAGGCACTGTTAGTAGTAAATTGCTGCAATCTTTACAGAAATTGTTGAAAGACAAATTTTTATTACGAATTTTGAAACCTGGAATCTCTTCAATTCAAAAGACAATTCCATATTGTTGTAAATTCTTATGGTATTCCAAACATTGTTCCCTCGATGAAGGCACCAAACATCGTAACGATGTACGACCAGGGGTGCCCAGGAGATGGGACAGCTGGGACAACTTGCTCCAGGCCCACACTTAAGTGGGATCATGGAAATATAAGTATTTTTTTCAATATTTTGCTAAAAAAGTATTTCAACAAAACTGATATAAACAACCATTCACTAAGTGCACAAAAAAATTACAAATGAAATAACAAACCACAGGACCCAGTAATCAGGTGGCCAGCGGGTGCCACCCCACATACCAATCTACAGCTTTTTTGTTCTGTTCTGAGGCTGTAGGTCGCTTACTGTAAGGTTTAGAAAAAATACACAGAAGCAGGAAATTTTATTCTCTTTAAAAATTTGAGTGTATTTATTTATGACAATTATCTACAAAGCTGGTATGCCTGTCATGGACACAATGCCCGCTCAGTGCACATTATATACAGCATGTGTATCGCGGGTTGCGTAATGATTTTGTTTCTAAATATCACTCCCTTCTCACCCACCCCTCTAGGAATGTCTTACCTCTAGTGCATTCCCCCCCCCCCCCCCAATTGTAATTGCCCAGTAATAAAGTATACCAAGTTTTGTTGACATGGCATTGTTCCCACATTGAAGAGTTAAGCTGGAACACGAACACACACAGATACACATCCATCAATTTTTTTAGTATATTAATATTTTTGGCAATGGGTACATTTAGGACGCAAAATTTACACCGGCGATGAGATAAATGATAGAATTACACATAATAACTATTATATTTATTATAGATTGATTGTAAATCTACAAACATGCATACGTTTGCACACATTTTTGAGAACTGAAAAAATAGTTTTTTTGAAAATCTGTAGCTCACTTTGTAATAGGTTTTGAAAAAAATGTTTTATACAAAAGTTGTAGTAAATTTTTATCCTCTTTTATATTTATTTGAAGCATTTTTTTACACTACTTAAGGTTAAAGAGCTATAGAGGAAAAACCAAAACAAATCAGAAAAAATACCATTTTTTCGGGCCTCCCTGCAAGCATAGGGTCTGGAAGGATGAAAATTTGGGGTTTTAAATAGCACCTGAGTTTATTCACGATACTCAAAGAAAAAGCTTTTATGACCTTTTTCCAGGTAACACCCGTTTTTCAGTACCTACAGACTGGATTATATGGCTCAACTCACTAATCATTATTACGAAAGCTTTAAATTGAGTTATACAAAAATACTGATGGTCAAACAGTTTTCATTGGTTTAACATATATTGGTCCCCTTTCTTACTTCTTAGGCATTCTCACAAACAATGTTAAAAGACATGATCTGAACAATACCAACTTCCAACATTCACTTTTTCTAAGCATCTTCATCACTAAACTTGCCCCTTTTTAATGAAAAAGCAACATACTGTTCATATTATAAGAATCCATTAAAAATTAGTAAGACCTCTCTGTACATTTAAAAATTCAACTGTGTTCAATAGTTCATTAAAAGAGTTGTTTTCACACCACTCTTTTCAATGAACCATTGAACACGATTGCATCACTATGATGTATGATATTAACTAAAACCATTAATATAATTTTATGTATTATTCTCAAGTACATAAAGTTTTATACAGTACTCAATCAAATCATGATCATGTCAGTATTTCACATTTAGGGCAGGAAATGTTGGAATGAAAAATGAAATGAAACAATGCAGTTGCTCAACAAGATAGTGTTATTCTAATGAGTTAACAAATAAGTACAAAATAAACTGACACAAATATATTTATATATGTATTTACACATACGTACACTTGCACACACACATACACACATTCTTGCACACAGATCTACAAGCAAGGGCATCAGTGCTTGCTACTCATGTTAAACTACTATCCAAACAATACAAACAAGTCTCAAAACACCTGCCAAAAGGTGCACTCTTTGGTCATTTCAGAATACTACAATATGCCAACAACATTTCATTTCCTATGATCTGTACAATGATAGAATGTGAATAATACAATTTCATGATCGATCTGAACCCTAAATAACACAAGATTCAGCCAAGACACAGCTTGGTAACACAATAGGAGATTGCAATACAAGGAATCAGGCCACTTGATTCTTACAAGCATTGCCACACTACAATCACCTTAAATTAATCTTAACATGACTTCAACTTAACTGGAGAGCAGCAAAATTTCTGTTTAGCATCTTAGATCAATTTGACAGCTATGCCACTTAAAAGCTTCAAAATATTCAAAAACACTTCATTTTTTGACATTTTGCAGTACTTTTGATAAGCACTTGATATTCAAAAAGATATGTAGTCAACATGTAATGTCATACTCATTCTATCTGCCACAGGAACAAACTAAAATGTTCCATATATTAATCTTTAATACTTCACTTTACCCCATTAAGGAGTTATAATTTATTTTCAGAGAAACATTAGACAAGTCTCTCCATAACACAGAAACTAAATTGCCATGTAATATATGGCAAGTACAGTATCTACAGTAACAAGAAAGAAGAAAACATTATTTCAGTCTTTCCTATGCAACGCACAGCACTGCTCCAATTTTCTTGGAGGAGCACACAAACCATTCCCACTTCCATCAATGGCACCCATCTTGCAAAACAAGAATAAGAAACACTAACATAAAATGTTTCTGATCTCAATTTGTAGCGCCAGGCAATAATACTCATACCACTTACAAGAACTTGTCTTGAGCATTTACAATGAAAGAGGATAAATAGTTTAAGAGTACAACATACAAGATAAGAGAGATTGACACATGATCTGCAGAATGTGGGAACAAGATGCTCACAGATACATAGAAATATTACAACCAGTCTGTAAAATGAACATTAGCCTTCTCAATTTTGGTAGCTGATAGATAAAAGTAAGATATGGAAAGATTAAAAGGTGCCCACCTTTCCACAACAATGTAATGAACGTTTTTGAAAGACATGTAAGAATATACACAGGGTAATGAGGGCTTGCATTGTAAGATTTCAAAGGATTTATAAATAAACAGTGCTGAGAACAGTAGACACGAGAAATACATACAACCATTATATTCAAACACTCAACATTTAACAAAGTAATATTGCTAGTTTTCTAGAACAAGCATTCTAAAACAATACTTCACAGAAGGGAAGTAGGGGGTTTTAATTCAAAATCTGTACAAAGATGGGTCTACATGATACAAATCAAAGTCTTGGAATCCTAGACCGGCACATCTCCACCAAACTTCTGTAACCACCAAGTGGTTAGGGGTTAGACCTGTGCATTGCTCTGTTCTCTAGTGGGCTAGTTTGATGCAGTAATTGTAGTCAAGAGAGACTTGGATCATTGTAAGAGGTTACAAATGTGAAGTATTGGAATATGATATAATAATCAGACTTAAAAAAATCACTCGCAAAACAAAGATTACACAATCATAGCCATGACTAGTGTTAGTCATTGTATTTTCTGGGAAGTAAGGGGAGCATTCCTTCACCCAATGTATACGGGTACTACAAATAAGGATGAAATATTTAAACAATAGAATTCAAAGATAATGTATTAATTTATGAACTCAATGCTGTAGGAAACGTCACTTAAAAACCATTATAAAATAATAACGGAAATGGAGTCAAGTTACCTTTCGTGGTAACCTTTCACTAATATCAAAATGTTCAAGAAGATTCATGATAAAAAAGATGGCATTTGTATAAGAATCTCCTTGGAATTATAGTATTTCCTCAAAACATAATTCACAATGGCTGTTGTTACAGAAAGTGAAAAAGTAAAAATCTCTAAACAAGTGAATGACTCAACAAGGACTTGTGGCAGCTCAGTTGCGCTCCGGGGGGCAGCGGGTCTGGACAATGCGAGGACGCGCCTGACCAGGAACAGGGGTCCCCACCTCTTCGCACACCTGCACCACAATGCCAGGCTGGTTGTCAGAAGGTGGATGCAACTCATGAGTTTCTCCTGTATAAGCGACAGAAAGTGAGAAATGTATCAATTTTTTTAAAAAAA